>JAVKUW010000109.1:0-70740 GCA_031885435.1 Passerculus sandwichensis | reverse complement strand
GCATCGCCCAGATGGTGAGAGACCCCCGGGACCCCTCCCCAAATACCCCTGGGACCCCCGGGACCCTCCCCAAATTCCCCTGGGACCCCTGCCCTGAGATCTGCCCCCTGAGAGCCCTGGGGACCACCCCTGATCCACCCTGAGCCCCCTGATCCACGCCCGCTGCATCCTGACCAACAGGGGCATCGCCCAGATGGTGAGACCCCTCCCCAAATACCACCGAGACCCTCCCCAAATACCCCCGAGACCCCCGGGACCCCTCCCCAAATACCCCCGAGACCCTCCCCAAATACCCCCGGGACCCCCGCCCTGAGATCTGCCCTGAGCCACATCCTGAACTCCTGAGCCCCCTGATCCATGCCCGCTACATCCTGACCAACCGGGGCATCGCCCAGATGGTGAGACCCCTCCCCAAATACCCCCGGGACCCCCGGGACCCCCGAGACCCTCCCCAAATCCCCCCGGGACCCCTGCCCTGAGATCTGCCCCCTGAGAGCCCTGGGACCACCCCTGATCCACCCTCTGACACCCCCTGATCCACGCCCGCTGCATCCTGACCAACAGGGGCATCGCCCAGATGGTGAGACCCCTCCCCAAATGCCCCTGAGACCCTCCCCAAATGCTCCTGAGACCCCTGAGACCCCTCCCCAAATTCCCCTGGGACCCCCACCCTGAGCACATCCTAAACTCTTGAGCCAACCTCTGACACCCCCTGATCCATGCCTGGTACATCCTGACCAACAGGGGCATCACCCAGATGGTGAGAGACCCCTCCCCAAATGCCCCTGAGACCCTCCCCAAATACCCCTGAGACCCCCGGGACCCCTCCCCAAATCCCCCCGGGACCCCCGCCCTGAGATCTGCCCCCGGAGAGCCCTGGGACCACCCCTGATCCACCCTGAGCCCCCTGATCCACGCCCGCTGCATCCTGACCAACCGGGGCATCGCCCAGATGGTGAGACCCCTCCCCAAATACCCCCGGGACCCCTCCCCAAATACCCCTGAGACACCCGGGACCCTCCCCAAATTCCCCTGAGACCCCTGCCCTGAGCCACATCCTGAACTCCTGAGCCCCCTGATCCTCGCTCGATAGATCCTGACCAACAGGGGCATCGCCCAGATGGTGAGAGACCCCTGAGACCCCTCCCCAAATCCCCCAGAGACCCCTCCCCAAATTCCCCAGAGACCCCCAAACCGCTCCTGGGACCCCTGCCCTGAAATCCCCTCTGAGACCCCCCAGAACACCCCCTAACCCACCCAGGATGGATCCTGACCCACAGGGGCGTTGCCCAGATGGTGAGGGACCCCCGGGACCCCCACCCTGAGACCCCCAAACCCCCCCAGAGACCCCTGACCCATATCCTGACCTACAGGGGCATTGCTCAGATGATCTGAGACCCCCGGGACCCCTCCCCAAATACCCCTGAGACCCCCCCCGGGACCCCCAAACCCCCCCAGAGACCCCTGACCCATATCCTGACCCACACGGGTTATCCTGACCCACACGGGCATTGCTCAGATGATGAGAGACCCCCGGGACCCCCACCCTGAGACCCCCAAACCCCCCCAGAGACCCTCGGGACACCCTGGGACCCCCCAAAAAACCCCCCAAGACCCCCTTTGACCCCCCAAGACCCCCTTTGACCCCTTTTCCCCCTCCCCAGTTGGAGAAGTACCAGCAGGGAGACTTCGGGTACTGCCCACGGGTCTACTGCGAGAACCAGCCCATGCTGCCCATCGGTACTGTTTATACTGGTTTATACTGGGAGGGGCTGGGGGGCACTGTGAGAACCAGCCCATGCTGCCCATCGGTACTGGGGTTATACTGGGATGTACTGGGAGGGGGCTGGGGGGCACTGCGAGAACCAGCCCATGCTGCCCATCGGTACTGGGTTATACTGGGATGTACTGGGAGGGGCTGGGGGGCACTGCGAGAACCAGCCCATGCTGCCCATCGGTACTGGGTTATACTGGGTATACTGGTTTGTACTGGGTTATACTGGGGGCACTGCGAGAACCAGCCCATGCTGCCCATTGGTACTGGTTTATACTGGTTTATACTGGGAGGGGCTGGGGGGGCACTGCGAGAAACCAGCCCATGCTGCCCATCGGTACTGGGTTATACTGGTTTATACTGGGAGGGGCTGGGGGGCACTGCGAGAACCAGCCCATGCTGCCCATCGGTACTGGGGATACTGGGTTTTACTGGGTTATACTGGTTTATACTGGGTTATACTGCATATACTGGGGGGCACTCTGAGAACCAGCCCATGCTGCCCATCGGTACTGGGTTTATACTGGTTTATACTGGGGATACTGGGTTTATACTGGGTTATACTGGGGGGCACTGCGAGAACCAGCCCATGCTGCCCATCGGTACTGGGGGTACTGGGATATACTGGGTTATACTGGGATATACTGGGTTATACTGGGGGGCACTGCGAGAACCAGCCCATGCTGCCCATTGGTACTGGTTTATAATGGGTTATACTGGTTTATACTGGGTTATACTGGGAGGGGCTGGGGGCACTGTGAGAACCAGCCCATGCTGCCCATCGGTACTGGGGATACTGGTTTATACTGGTTTATACTGGGAGGGGCTGGGGGGCACTGTGAGAACCAGCCCATGCTGCCCATCGGTACTGGGTTATACTGGTTTATACTGGTTTATATTGGGCTATACTGGGTTATACTGGTTATACTGGGGATACTGGTTTATACTGGGGGGCACTGTGAGAACCAGCCCATGCTGCCCATCGATACTGGGTTATACTGGTTTATACTGGGTTATACTGGGGGGCACTGTGAGAACCAGCCCATGCTGCCCATCGGTACTGGGGATACTGGGATATACTGGGTTATACTGGTTTATACTGAGAGGGGCTGGGGGCACCGTGAGAACCAGCCCATGCTGCCCATTGGTACTGTTTATACTCGGTTATACTGGGTTATACTGGGTTATACTGGGGGCACTGCGAGAACCAGCCCATGCTGCACATCGGTACTGGGTTATACTGGTTTATATTGGTTTATACTGGGAGGGGGCTGGGGGGCACTGTGAGAACCAGCCCATGCTGCCCATCGGTACTGGGGATACTGGTTTATACTGGTTTATACTGGGAGGGGCTGGGGGGCACCGTGAGAACCAGCCCATGCTGCCCATCGGTACTGGGGATACTGGTTTATACTGGGTTATACTGGTTTGTACTGGGTTATACTGGGGGCACTGTGAGAACCAGCCCATGCTGCCCATCAGTACTGGGGATACTGGGATATACTGGGGATACTGGGATGTACTGGATTATACTGGGGGGCACTGTGAGAACCAGCCCATGCTGCCCATCGGTACTTGGGATACTGGTTTGTACTGGGAGGGGACTGGGAAAGGGTTAAATGGGGGTTTGGGTTACTGGTTTATACTGGTTTGTACTGGGAGGGGTTGCTTGGGGTTATTTGGAGTTTATTTGGGATTATTTGGGATCTCTTTGGGGTTTATTTGGGGTCCCTCAGAGAGGTTTTTTTTGGGGTTTATTTGGGGTTTTTGGGGTGTCTCTTTGGGATTTATTTGGGTCTCTTTGGGTTTTATTTGGATTTATTTGGGATCTCTTTGGGGTTTATTTGGGGTCCCTCAGAGAGGTTTTTTTTGGGGTTTATTTGGGGTTTTTCAGGGTGTCTCTTTGGCATTTATTTGGGGTCTCTTTGGGATTTATTTGGGGTTTATTTGGCATTTATTTCGGATTTGTTTGGAGTCTTTTCGGGGTTCATTTGGGTTTATTTGGGGTTTTCCCCATGGGGTCCCTTAGGGTTTTTTTTTGGGGGGGTTATTCAGGTTTATTTGGGGTTTTCCCCCATGGGGTCTCTTCAGGGCTTGATTTGGTGTTTTTTGGGCTGTATTTGTGATTTTTTGGCTTTATTTGAGGTCCCTTGGGGAGCATTATTTGGGTTTTTTTTGGGATTTTTCCCCACGGGGTCCCTTAGGGGCTTTTTTGGGGTTATTCAGGTTTATTTGGGGTTTTCCCTCATGAGGTCTCTTCAGGGCTCGATTGGTTGTTTTTTGGGCTTTATTTGTGATTTTTTGGCTTTATTGAGGTCCTTTGGGGAGCATTATTTGGGATTTTTTGGGGTTTTCTCACACGGGGTCCCTTAGGGGGGTTTCTATGGGATTTCTGTGGGGTTTTTGGGGGTCTCTGATTTGGGTCTGGGGTCCCAGGGCTGTCGGACATCCCCGGCGAGGCCGCGGTGAATCTCAACTGCCCCAAGTGCTACGGACGCGTGCACGCCGTGGGGCTGGGGTCCCTTTGGGGGGTTTCTACGGGGGTTTGTTGGTTCTCTGGGGTCTCTGATTTGGGTCTGGGGTCCCAGGGCTGTCGGACATCCCCGGGGAGGCCACAGTGAATCTCAACTGCCCCAAGTGCAATGGACGTGTGCACGCCGTGGGGCTGGGGTCCCTTTGGGGGGTTTCTACGGGTTTTTTTTGGCTTCTCCGGGGTCTCCTGATTTGGGTCTGGGGTCCCTGCGCCCCCCAGGGCTGTCGGACATCCCCGGCGAGGCAATGGTGAAGCTCTACTGCCCCAAGTGCATGGACGCGTGCACGCCGTGGGGCTGGGGTCCCTTTGGGGCGTTTCTATGGGGTTTCTGTGGGGGATTTTTGGGGTCTCTGATTTGGGTCTGGGTCCCAGGGCTGTCGGACATCCCCGGCGAGGCCATGGTGAAGCTCTACTGCCCCAAGTGCATGGACGTGTACACGCCCAAGTCGTCGCGGCACCACCACACGGACGGCGCCTACTTCGGCACCGGCTTCCCGCACATGCTGTTCATGGTGCACCCGAGTACCGGCCCAAGCGCCCCGCCAACCAGTTTCGTGCCCAGGTCAGGCAACCCCGAAAACACCCCAAAAATACCCCCAAAAAACACCCCCAAAGACACCCCAAAAAACACCCAAAAAAATTATTCTCAAAGACACCCCCAAAAAATCCCCAAAACTCCCCGAGTACCGGCCCAAGCGCCCCGCCAACCAGTTCGTGCCCAGGTCAGGCGCCCAAAAACACCCCGAAAACACTCCCAAAAATCCCCAAAGACACCCCCAAAAACCACCCCAAAATATCCCAAAAACACCCCAAAAAATCCCCAAAACTACCCAAAAACTCCCTGAGTACCGGCCCAAGCGCCCAGCCAACCAGTTCGTGCCCAGGTCAGGCACCCCGAAAACACCCCAAAGACACCCCAAAAGTATTCCCAAAAACACTCCCAAATCACCCAAAAACATCCCCAGAAACACTCCCAAAAAGACCCCAAAAAATTTCCAAAAACAATCCAAAACATCCCTCAAAAACAGCCAGAAACACCCAAAAACACCCCAAAAAATCCCCAAAACCACCCCAAAAACTCCCCGAGTACCAGCCCAAGCGCCCCGCCAACCAGTTCGTGCCCCGGTCAGGCACCCCGAAAACACCCCAAAAACACCCCCAGAAACATTCCAAAAAGACCCCAAAAAATCCCCAAAAACACTCCCAAAACATCCCCAAAAACACCCCAAAAACATCCCCAAAAATACCCAAAACCACCACAAAAATCCCCAAAAAATCCCCAAAAACACTCCCAAAACATCCCCCAAAAACACCCCAAAAGATCCAAAGGTGCACCCCGAGTACCGCCGAGCAAAAATGAGGTCAAAACTCAGGGAAACAACCCCAAAAAACTCTGTGAAAACAAGGTTAAAACTCAGGGAAATTACGCCAAAAACTCAGTGAAAAAACAGTGAGAAACTCTGGGAAATTATACCAAAAAGCCCTGAGGAAATGAGGGAAAAAATAAAAGGGAAAACAACCCCAAAACCCCAGTGAAAACCAGCATAACAAGCACAGATTTTTCCCAAATCCCTATTTTCCCCCAATCCCTGTTTTCCCAAATCCCCATTTTTTCCCCCAAAATCTGCCATTTTCCCCCAAAACTCCCCATTTCCCCCCAAAATCCCATGTTTTTTTCCCCAAAATCTCCATTTTTCCCCCCAGGCTCTACGGGTTCAAGATCCACCCCATGGCGTACCAGCTGCAGCTCCAGGCCGCCAGCAACTTCAAGAGCCCCGTCAAGACCATCCGCTGAGGGACCCCCAAAAAAACCCCCCAGGACCCCCAAAATCCCCCCAGGACCCCGAACCCGCAACCCCCCCTGACCCCCAAAGAGATTTGGGCTGAAACACGGCGATTTTGCTCTTTTTTTGGGGGAATTTGGGCGTCTCGGGCCTTCGGGCCTGGTTTGGCGGGGTTGGGAGATTTTGGGGTGGTTTGGTGGAATTTGGGTGTTTTTTGGGTGGAATTTGGGGGATTTTGGGGTGGTTCTGGTTGGGTTGGGGTGTATTTGGTTTAATTTAGGGCATTTTGGGTGAAATTTGGGGTCTTTGGGTGAAATTGGGCATTTTGGGTGAAATTTGGGGCGTTTCGGGGCCTTCGGGCCTGGTTTGGTGGGGTTGGGCGAGTTTGGGGTGGTTTGGTGGAATTTAGGGGTTCTTTGGGTGGTTTGGCAGAATTTGGGATTTTTTGGGGTGGTTTGGGATGGTTGAGGTTGGTTTTGGGTGAAATTTGGCGTGTTTTGGGTGAAATTGGGGGCATTTTGGATGCAGTTCCATTGGGGGAATTTGGGGTCGGCCCTGGGCGGTTTGGGGACAATCGAGGCCTTTTGGGTCACCTTAAACAGATTTACGGCATTTGGGGCACTCCTGAATGGTTTTGGGAGGGATTTGGGGTCATTTAAGTGGTTTTGAGGGATTTCAGGTGGTTTTGTGTGTTTGGGGGCACTCAGAGCTGTTTCCGGTCGGTTTGGGGCTGTTCCAGACAAATTTGCATCATTTTGGGTGGATTCGGTGCATTCCAGGCCAGCTTTGGGGTCACTTTCAGCTGTTTTGACTCACCTCCATCCGGTTTTGGGACCCCTTTCCCCATTCCGCCCCATTCGCTGGTTTTGGGGCGATTTCCGCCGCTTTTGGTGCATTTCGAGGCATTTTCTCGCGTTCCCATGACAACGCCGCCATTTTGTCCCCGTGACACGCCGCCATCTTGTCCCGCCCTCGTTTTTCATGACAACGCCGCCATTTTGTCCCGCCCCCGTTCCTATGACAACGCCGCCATTTTGTCCCCGCCCCCGTTCCTATGACAACGCCGCCATTTTGTCCCGCCCCCGTTCCCATGACAACGCCGCCATTTTGTCCCGCCCCCGTTCCCATGACAACGCCGCCATTTTTCCCCGCCCCCGTTCCTATGACAACGCCGCCATTTTGTCCCGCCCCCGTTCCCATGACAACGCCGCCATTTTGTCCCGCCCCCGTTCCCATGACAACGCTGCCATTTTTGTCCCGCCCCCGTTCCTATGACAACGCCGCCATTTTGTCCCGCCCCCGTTCTCATGACAACGCCGCCATTTTGTCCCGCCCCTGTTCCCATGACAACGCCGCCATTTTGTCCCGCCCCCCGTCCCCATGACAACGCCGCCATTTTGTCCCGCCCCCGTTCCTATGACAACGCCGCCATTTTTTCACGCCTCCGTTTCTATGACAACGCCGCCATTTTTTCACGCCCCCGTTTCTATGACAACGCCGCCATTTTTTCACGCCTCCGTTTCTATGACAACGCCGCCATTTTTTCACGCCCCCGTTTCTATGACAACGCCGCCATTTTGTCCCGCCCCCGTTCCCATGACAACGCCGCCATTTTGTCCCGCCCCCGTTCCTATGACAACGCCGCCATTTTTTCCCGCCTCCGTTCCCATGACAACGCCGCCATTTTGTCCCGCCTCCGTTCCCATGACAACGCCGCCATTTTGTCCCGCCCCCGTTCCCATGACAACGCCGCCATTTTTTCCCGCCTCCGTTCCCATGACAACGCCGCCATTTTGTCCCGCCCATGTCCCCATGACAACGCCGCCATCTTGTTCCGCCCTCGTTCCCATAACAACGCCGCCGTCTTGTCCCGCCCCCGTTCCCATGACAACGCCGCCATCTTGTCCCGCCCCCGTTCCCATGACAACGCCGCCATTTTTTCCCGCCCCCGTTCCCATAACAACGCCGCCATCTTGTCCCGCCCGCGTTTTCATGACAGCACGGCCATGTTGTCCCGCCCGCGTTTCCATGACAACGCCGCCATTTTGTCCCGCCCACGTTCCCATGACAACGCCGCCATTTTGTCCCGCCCCATTCCCGTAAGAACGCCCCCCCCCGGTAAGTGGGCGGGGCTTCACCGCCGGTTCCGGTCTCGCCCCCGGAAGCGCCGTTACCCGGAAGCGCCGCCACTTCCGGCGCCGCCGTCATGGCGAAGCTCCTCAGCTGCGTCCTGGGCCCGCGGCTTTACCGGGTCCATCGGCCCCGGCCGCCCGGGCCGGCCCCGGGGAGCGGCGGCGGCGGCGGCGGCACCGAGCGCGGGGAGCCGGCCTGGGTGAGGCGCGGGCGCGCGCGGGGCGGCGGCGGCGGCCGCGGGAGCGGCGCTGACCCCCGGTGCCCCCCGTTCTCCCCCCATCCCCACAGGACTCGTATTACCAACCGCGGGGGCTGGAGAAGCACACGGACAGCGTCCTGGCCCTGGTGAGACCGGCCGGGGCACCGGCACCGGGCCGGCCCGGTTTGACCCGGTTTGACCCCGATTCTCCTCCATTTACCCCGATTTCCCCCAGTTTACCCCAAAAAAATACCCCAAAAAGCCCCCAGATAGCTCTAAAAACCAACCTAGAGAACCAACCCTGAGACCCCTAAAAACCGCCCCAAAACCAACTCAGAGACCCCCCCCCAAAAACCAACCTAAACCCCCCCAGATATCCCCCAAAAAAAACCAACCCAGACACCCCCAAAAACCCCCAGACACCCCCAAAAAAACCCTCCCTGAGATCCCCAATATCCCCCCCGGTTTTCCCTGAATTTTCCCCATTTCCCTCCCAAAAATATGCCAGAAAAGTCCCCAGATGGTCCCAAAAAAAAAACAACGGAAAAAGCAACGGAAAAAACAACCCGGAGATCTCCAAAAAACCCACCCAGAGACCCCCAAAAAACCAACCCAGAGACCCCCCAGAAAACACCCCAAAAACCCTCCATGAGATCCCAAAAAAACCCCAAAACCAACCCAGATATCCCCGAATAAACCAGCCCAGAGACCTCCCAAAAACACGCCAAAAAAATCCCACAGAGATGCCCCAAAACCCCCCCAAATATCCCCAAAACCGCCCCTTGAGACCCCCCCCAAAATTTCCCCCAATTTCCCCCCAAAACCAACCCAGAGACCCCCAAAAACCTCCCCCAAGACCCCCCCCTAATTTCTCCCAATTTCTCCCCAATTTCCCCATTTTGGGGGTCCCATTTTGGGGGTCCCATTTTGGGGGTCCCATTTGAGGGTCCCATTTTGGGGGTCCCATTCGGGGGTCCCAATTTGGGGTCTCATTGGGGGTCCCATTTTGGGGGTCCCATTTTGGGGGTCCCATTTTGGGGTCTCACTGGGGGTCCCGCAGGCCTCGGTGCTCTGGTCCATCTCGTACTACGCCTCCCCCCTGGCCGTGCTCTACCTGTACCGCAAAGGTGGGCGGGGGTCTCACCTGGGCGGGGGTCTCACCTGGGGGGATTTTTGGGGGTCTCTGGGGCAGATTTGGGGCTATTTGAGGGGGTTTTGGGGTCTCGGGGAGGGTTCTTTTGGGGTGTTTTGAGGTGATTGTGGGTCGGTTTTGGGGGTGATTGGGAGGTGGCTTCAGGGTGGTTTTGGGTTGGTTTTGGGGTGTTTCTGGGCTGATTTTGGGGTGGTTTTATGGGATGTTTTTGGGGTGTTCTTGGGATGTTATTGGGGGGGTCTTTTGGGGGGATTTCGGGTTGCTTTTGGGTTGATTTTGAGCCGTTTTTGGCCGTTTCTTTCCCCCCCAGGCCTGCTGACCATGTCCCGCGTGGTTTGGGGGTGATTTTGGGTTATTTTTGAGGGTGATTTTGGGTTATTTTTGGGGTGATTTGGGGTTATTTTTGGGTTGATTTTGAGCCGTTTTTGTCCATTTCCCCCTAGGCCTGCTGACCATGTCCCGCGTGGTTTGGGGGTGATTTTGGGTTGATTTTTGGGGTGATTTTGGGTTGATTTTTGGGGTGATTTTGGGAGGTGATTTTATGGTAATTTTGGGGTGATTTTGGGTTATTTTTGGGGTGATTTTGAGCCGTTTTTGGCCGTTTCTCTCCCCTCAGGCCTGCTGACCATGTCCTGCGTGGTTTGGGGGTGATTTTGGGGTGATTTTGGGTTGATTTTGGGGGTGATTTTGGGGTGTTTTTGGGAGGTGATTTTATGGTAATTTTGGGGTTATTTTTGGGTTGATTTTGAGCCGTTTTCGTCCATTTCTTTCCCCTCAGGCCTGCTGACCATGTCCCGCGTGGTGCCCCTGTCCCACTGCGCCGCCACTCTGGGGCTCCTCCTCGCCGGGGTCGCCTGCCTGCGAGGTGAGGGGGCTCGGGGGGTTCCCTGGGGGTCCCTGGGGGTCCCTGGGGGTCCCTGCCCCCCCCCAACCCCCCCGGTGCCCCCCGTGTCAGGGCTGGGCCGCTGGAGCAACCCGCAGTACGTGGAGTTCATCGCGGCGCTGGAGGAGAGCCACCGCTCGGGCAGCGCCGAGAGCAAGGTGGGGACACCACGGGGACACCACGGGGACGTGGGGAGGGGTCCCGGGGGGCTCCTGGGGACCCCCGGGGGGGCTCAGGCGTCCCTTCTGCCCCCCCCCCACCAGCGCAAACTCGGCCTCTACACCTTCGACTTCCGCAGCTGGCCCGTGGACTTCCGCTGGGACAGCGCCGGCCCCGCATGGTCAGAGACATTTGGGGACCCGAAAATCACCCTGGGGACCCTAAAAACCCCTAAAACACCCCTGGGAACCCCCAAAAATCACCCTGGGGAGCCCTAAAAACCCCTAAAACACCCCTGGGAACCTCCAAAAATCACCCTGGGGAGCCCTAAATGTCCTGGGGAACCTTAAAAATATCCTGGGGAACCCTAAAAATACCCTGAGGAACCCTAAAAACCCCTAAAACACCCCTAGGAACCCCAAAAAACACCCTGGGGAGCCCAAAAATGTCCTGGGGAACCCTGAAATATCCTGGGGAACCCTAAAATATCGTGGGGAACCTTAAACAACCCTGGGGAACCCTAAAAATACCCTGGGGAACCCTAAAATATCCCCCGGGGTACACAGAAATCCCTTCCGCAGCTGGGACAGCGCCGGCCCCGCATGGTCAGAGATGTTTTGGGACCCAAAAATGTCCTGGGAAACCCTAAAATACCCTGGGAATCCTTAAAAATATTCTGGGGAGCCCTAAAATATCCTGGGGAACCTTAAAAACCCCTGGGAACCCCCAAAAAACCCCTGGGAAATCCAAAATATCCCCCGGGATACACAGAAATCCCTTCCGCAGCTGGGACAGCGCCGGCCCCGCATGGTCAGAGACGGGTTGGGGACCCGAAAATCACCCTGGGGACCCTAAAATACCCTGGGGAGCCCTAAAATGTCCTGGGGAACCCTAAAAATACCCTGGGGAACCCTAAAATATCCCCCGGGATACGCAGAAATCCCTTCCCCAGCTGGGACAGCACCGGCCCCGCATGGTCAGAGATGTTTTGGGAACCCAAAAACCACCCTGAGGAGCCCAAAAATGGCCTGGGGAACCCAAAAATGTCCTGGGGAACCTTAAAAATATTCTGGGGAGCCCTAAAATGTCCTGGGAAATCCAAAATATCCCCCGGGATACACAGAAATCCCTTCCGCAGCTGGGACAGCGCCGGCCCCGCATGGTCAGGGATGGTTGGGGGACCCAAAAATCACCCTGGGGAGCCCTAAAATGTCCTGGGGAACCCTAAAATGTCCTGGGGAACCTTAAACAACCCTGGGGAACCCTAAAATGTCCTGGGGAACCTTAAACAACCCTGGGGAATCCTGAAAAATAATCCTGGGGGCCCTAAAACACCCTGGGGAACCCTAAAACATCACCCTGGGGAACCCAAAAAATATCCTGGGAACCCTAAAAATGGCCCTGGGGAACCCTAAAGATATCCTGGGATACTCAGAACCCCCTGGGGTACCCAAAAATGACCCTGGGGAACCCAAAAACGCCTTGGGAATAAAAAAAACACCCCTGGGAATCAAAACAAACCCTTAAAACGTCTCTGGGGACCCCAAAAATGACCCTGGGGAACCTTAAAAACCACTGAAACACCCCTGGGAACCCCAAAAAACACCCTGGGGAACCCTAAAATAACCCTGGGGAACCTAAAAATATTCTGGGGAACCCTAAAATAACCCTGGGGACCCCTGAAATATCCTGGGGACCCTAAAAATATTCTGGGGAACCCAAAATCACCCTGGGGAACCCTAAAAACCCCTGAAACACCTCTGGGAACCCCGAAAACCACACTGGGGAACCCTAAAATAACCCTGGGGAACCCTAGAAATATCCTGGGGAACCCTAAAAATATTCTGGGGACCCTAAAAATGCCCTGGGAACCCAAAAAACACCCTGGGGAACCCTAAAAATCACCCTGGGGGCCCTAAAAATGTTCTGGGGAACCCTAAAAATGCCCTGGGAACCCAAAAACCACCCTGGGATATAAAAAAAAAACCCTAAAACCCCCTGGGAACCCCAAAAACCCTCCTGGGACCCCAAACCCCCCCCAGGGAACCCCAAACCCCCCCCGAACCCCCCCAGACCCCGCCCCTGAGCTGTGATTGGCCGCAGGGGCGGCTCGAGGGCGGTGCCGCTGCTCCAGACCCCGCCCCGGCCGCGGGGGGGCTCCCGGGGGCTGCTGGGAGCGCTCCGGAAACTTCCGTGCGCCCTGGCCAGGTGGGCGGGGCTCCGGCGGGGCGGGGCTGGGGGCGTGGCCGTGCTGGGGGAGAGGGGGTGGTTAGAGCGGGTGGGTGGGGCCTGGGCGGGTGTGGCTTTTGGGGGGGTGGGGCTGTGTAGGGTGGGGTCTGGGGCGGTGTCACAGGTGGGTGGGGCTAAGGAGGGTGGGGCTACGGGGGGTGTGGTCAAGGTGGGGAGATGATTGGCAGAGGGAGGGAGGGATGGGTGGGACTTATGGCCCCGCCCCTTGGGTGTGTCCACATTGACCACACCTCTGGGTGTGTCCCTGACCTGGCCCCACCCCTGGGTGTGTCCGCATTGACCACACCTCTGGGTGTGTCCCTGACCTGGCCCCACCCCTGGGTGTGTCCGCATTGACCGCACCCATGGGTGTGTCCCTGACTTGGCCCCGCCCCTGGGCGTGTCCCTGATTCTACCCATGGGTGTGTCCCGTATTAACCCCGCCCCTGGGCGTGTCCCTGACTGACCATGGGTGTGTCCCATATTAACCCCGCCCCTGGGTGTGTCCCTGATTCTACCCATGGGTGTGTCCTAAATTAACCCCGCCCATGGGCGTGTCCCTGATTCTACCCATGGGTGTGTCCCTGACCTGGCCCCGCCCATGGGTGTGTCCCTGATTGTACCCATGGGTGTGTCCTGCATTAACCCCACCCCTGGGCGTGTCCCTGATTCTACCCATGGGTGTGTCCTGTGTTAACCCCGCCCCTGGGCGTATCCTTGGTTCTACCCATGGGTGTGTCCCGCATTAACCCCGCCCCTGGGCGTGTCCCCTCCCGGCCCCGCCCCCAGGTGGCTCCTGGCGCACACCCTGGGCCGGCGGATGCTGTTCCCGGGCTCGGTGCGGCTCCTGCAGAGGGCGCTGCTGCCGGCATTGCTGCAGGGCCAGGCGCGGCTCATCGAGCAGGTGAGAGCCACAAAATGTTCCCAAAATTATCCCAAAATATCATAAATGTACCCCAAAATACCCCTGAGATATCCCTGAGCACGCCCAGCCCCGCCCTGCTGCAGAGGGCGCTGCTGCCGGCATTGCTGCAGGGGCAGGCGCGGCTCATCGAGCAGGTGAGAGCCTTAAAAATATCCCAAACTTATCCCAAAATATCGTAAATGTAACCCAAAATACCCCTGAGATATCCCTGAGCACACCCAGCCCTGCCCTGCTCGGTTACAGGGGCAGGCGCGGCTCATCGAGCAGGTGAGAGCCTTAAAAATATCATAAATATATCCCAAAATATCCCAAATGTGCCCCAAAATACCCCTGAGATGTCCCTGAGCACACCCAGCCCTGCCCTGCTGCAGAGGGCGCTGCTCCCTGCTCTGTTACAGGGGCAGGCGCGGCTCATCGAGCAGGTGAGAGCCTTAAAAATATCATAAATATATCCCAAAATATCCCAAATGTACCCCAAAGTATCACTGAGATATCCTGAGACACACCTGAGCCAGCCCCAGCCCCGCCCTGCTGCAAGGGCAGGTACAGCTCATTGGGCAGGTGAGAGACACCAAAAATATCATAAATATATCCCAAAATATCCCAAATGTAACCCAAAATATCCCTGAGATATCCTGAGACACACCTGAGCCAGCCCCGCCGTGCTGCAGGGGCAGGCGCAGCTCATCGAGCAGGTGAGAGCCTTAAAAATATCCCAAAATTATCCCAAAATATCCCAAATGTACCCCAAAATACCCCTGAGATGTCCCTGAGCACACCCAGCCCCGCCCTGCTGCAGAGGGCGCTGCTGCCGGCATTGCTGCAGGGGCAGGCGCGGCTCATCGAGCAGGTGAGAGCCCCAAAACGTACCCTAAAATACCCCAAAATATCCCAAATGTACCCCAAAATATCGGTGAGATATCCCTGAGCACGCCCAGCCCTGCTCCCTGCTCGGTTACAGGGCCAGGCGCGGCTCATCGAGCAGGTGAGACACACCAAAATGTACCCTAAAATATCCCAAAATATCGTAAAGTTATCCCAAAATACCCCTGAGATATCCCTGGGCACACCCAGCCCCGCCCTGCTGCAGAGGGCGCTGCTGCCGGCATTGCTGCAGGGCCAGGCGCGGCTCATCGAGCAGGTGAGAGCCCCAAAATATCCCAAACTTGTTCCAAAATATCGTAAATGTAACCCAAAATACCCCTGAGATATCCTCAGACACACCTGAGCCAGCCTTGCCCTGATGCAGGGACAGGCACAGGTGATTGAACAGGTAAGAGTCCAAAATATACCACAAAATATCCTAAATGTACCCTAAAATATCCCAAAATATCCTAAATGTACCCTAAAATATCCTAAATGTGCTCTAAAATATCCCAAAATATCCTAACTGTATCCTAAAACATCTTAAAATATCCTAAATGTACCCTAAAATGTCCAAAAATATCCTAAATGTACCCTAAAATATCCTAAATATACCCTAAAACATCCCAAAATATCCTGAAATAACCCCAGAATTTTCCATGGATTTCCCAAATAACCCCAGAATTATTTCATAAATCCTATAATAAACCTGGAATTACCCGAAACCCCCCCAAATAACCCCAAAACAGCCCTGAATCTCCCCCAGACCCAAAATAAATCCACAATTACCCCATTAACCCCTCGTTGCCCCCCATTAACCCCTCGTTGCCCGCTCCCCAGTTCGGGGGGCAGCGCGTGAAGCTCCCATTGCCCCCCATTGCCCCCCATAGCCCCCATTAACCCCTTGTTGCCCCCCCATTAACCCTTTGTCGCCCCCTCCCCAGTTCGGAGAGCAGCCCCCAGACCCATTAACCCCTTATTTGCCCCCCATTAACCCTTTGTTGCCCCCCATTAACCCCTCGTTGCCCCCTCCCCAGTTCGGGGGGCAGCGCGTGAAGCTGCTGGCCTGCGACGGCAACGAGATCGACGCCATGGTCATCGACAGGAGGGGCCGGGGGGACCCCCGGGGGGACACCCTGGTACACGGGCAGGGGGCTCTGGGGGGTCCCTGGGGGGATTTGGGGGGGATTTGGGGCAGATTGGAGGGGGTTTGGGGGAATTTGGGGGGATTTGGGGGGGATTTGGGGGGTTTGGGGCAGATTGGAGGGGGTTTGGGGGGATTTTGGGGGGTCCCTGGGGGGATTTTGGGGGGATTTGGGGCAGATTGGAGGGGGTTTGGGGGGGATTTTGGGGGTCCTGGAGAGGGTTTGGGGGGTCCTGGGGGGATTTTGGGGGGTCCTGGGGGGATTTGGGGGGATTGGAGGGGGTTTGGGGGGTCCTGGGGGGATTTAGGGGGTCCCTGCAGGAATTTGGGGGGATTTTGGGAGGTTTGGGGCAGATTGGAGGGGGTTTGGGGGATTTTGGGGGGTTTGGGGCAGATTGGAGGGGGTTTGGGGGGATTTTGGGGGTCCTGGAGAGGGTGTGGGGGGTCCCTGGGGGGATTTGGGGGGATTGGAGGGGGTTTAAGGGGTCCCAGGGGGATTTTGGGGGGATCTGAGGGGATTTTGGGGGGTTTTGGGGGGATTGGAGGGGATTTAGGGGGTCCCTGCAGGAATTTGGGGGGGATTTTGGGGAGGTTTGGGGCAGATTGGAGGGGGTTTGGGGGGTCCTGGGGGTAATTTTGGGGGTCCCAGAGGGGGATTTGGGAAGTCCTGGGGGGGGTTTTGGGGGTCTCAGAGGGATTTTGGGGGTCCCTGGGGTATTTAGGGGTCCCTGGGGGGTATTTTGGGGGGGTCCCGGGGGTATTTTTTGGTCCCCGGGGGTATTTTGGGGGTCCCTGGGGGTATTTTCGGGGTCCCTGGGGGTATTTTGGGGGGTCCCGGGAATATTTTGGGGTATTTGGGGAGGGGTCCCTGAGGGTATTTTGGGGGGTCCCTGGGGGTATTTTGGGGTCCCGGGGGTATTTTGGGGTCCCCAGGGGTATTTAGGGGGTCCCTGGGGGTATTTTGGGGGGGGTCCCGAGAATATTTTGGGGTCCCCGGGGGTATTTTGGGGGGGGTCCCGGGAATATTTTGGGGTATTTTGGGGGGTCCTGGGGGTATTTTGGGGTATTTGGGGAGGGGTCCCTGACCCCGTCTCCCCCTCCCCAGGTGATTTGCTGCGAGGGCAACGCCGGCTTCTACGAGGTCGGGTGTGTGAGCACCCCCCTGGAGGGTACGAGGGGACCCCCGGAGGACCCCAGACCCAAAACCTGAGCAAAAAACTGACCCCAAACAGGAGCCCAGACCCAAAACCGACCCCAAAACCACCCCAGGGACCCCGAAAAGGACCCCAGACCCAAAACTGAGCCCAAAAAACGGACCCCAGACCCAAAACTGAGCCCAGAACGGACCCCAGACCCAAAACTGAGCCAAAAACCACCCCAGGGACCCCGAAAAGGACCCCAGACCCAAAACTGAGCAAAAAGCTGAGGCCAAAACTGACCCCAGACCCAAAACTGAGCCCAGAACGGACCCCAGACCCAAAACTGAGCCAAAAAAACTGACCCCAGACCCAAAACTGAGCCCAAAACTGACCCCAGACCCAAAACTGACCCTGGAACCACACCTGGGACCCCAAAAACGACCCCAGACCCAAAACTGAGCCCAGGGATCCCCTCTGGGACCCCAAAAATGAACCCAAAAATTACCCCAAACCTGACCCCAGACCCAAAACTGACCCCAGCCCACCCCCGGGACCCCCAAAGTGACTCTGGACCCCAAAACTGATTTTTTGGGGGGTTTTTTCTGCCCCGTTCCCCCTCCCCTGATTTCCGGGGGGGGGTCTGGACCCTCTCGTGATCCATCCCCCCCCCCCCCCCCCGTTATTTTGGGGGGTCCTGAGCCCCCCCCTGACCCCCCCATGTCCCCCCCCCCCCCCCCAGCCGGGTACTCGGTGCTGGGCTGGAACCACCCCGGCTTCGGCGGCAGCACCGTGAGTCTGGGGGCTTCGGGGGGGATTTGGGGGGGATTTGGGGGGTCCTGGAGGGTCCTGGGGGGGTTTTGGGGGGCTTCGAGGGGAATTTGGGGGGGATTTGGGGGGTCCTGGAGGGTTCTGGGGGGCTTCGGGGGGAATTTGGGGGGGATTTGGGGGGTCCTGGGGGGGTTTGGGGGGTCTGGAGGGTGGTCTGGGTGGGGTTTGGGGGATTTTGGGGGGCTTTGGGGAGAATTTGGGGGGGTCCTGGGGGAATTTGGGGGGGTCCTGGGGGGCTTTGGGGGGAATTTGGGGGGCTTCAGGGTCCTGGGGGGCTTCGGTGGGACTTTGGGGGTGTCCTGGGGGGCTTCGGGGGGTCCTGGGGGGATTTGGGGGGAATTTGGGGGGTCCTGGAGGGTCCTGGGGGGCTTTGGGGGGCTTCGGGGGGAATTTGGGGGGGATTTGGGGGGTCCTGGGGGGTCTGGGGGTGGTCTGGGTGGGATTTGGGGGATTTTGGGGGACCCCAGACCCCCCATTTTGGGTTCCAGAGTGAATCCAATGCCATGAGTGAAAAAATGGGGAGGGGGAGATTTGGGGGGTCCTGGGGGTCTTTGGGGATCTCGGGGATTTTTGGGGATTTTTGGGGGGATTTTGGGGGTCCTGGGGGGCTTTGGGGATCTCGAGGATTTTTGGGGATTTTTGGGGGGGATTTTGGGGGGTCCTGGGGGGCTTTGGGGATCTCGAGGATTTTTGGGGATTTTTGGGGGGTTTTGGGGGTCCCCCTGACGCCCCCTGCCCCGTTTTCAGGGTGTCCCCCTGCCCCAGAGCGAGGCCAATGCCGTGGATGTGGGCTGGGGGTTTGTTTCATTCAGGAGTTTTTGGGGTGTTTTTTTGGGGTTTTTTTGGGTTTTTTGGGGGGTTTTTGGGGGTCCCTGAACCCCGGGATTTTTGGGGATTTTTGGGGGGGTTTTTTGGGGGTTCTGATGCACATTTGGGGTCCCCCTGCCCCGTTTTCAGGGTGTCCCCCTGCCCCAGAGCGAGGCCAATGCCATGGATGTCGTGTCGGGGGTTCTCTCCATGGGGGATTTTTGGGATTTTGGGGGGTCCCCGAACCCCGGGATTTTTGGGCATTTTTGGGGGGTTTTTGGGGGTTTCCGATGGACAATTTGGGGTCCCTTTCAGGGTGTGCCCCTGCCCCAGAGCGAGGCCAATGCCGCGGATGTGGGGCTGGGGGTTGTTTCATTCAGGAGTTTTTGGGGTTTTTTTGGGGTTTTTGGTGGGTCCCTGAACCCCGGGATTTTTGGGGATTTTTGGGGGGTTTCTGTGGGTTCTGATGCACATTTTGGGGTCCGTTTCAGGGTGTGCCCCTGCCCCAGAGCGAGGCCAATGCCATGGATGCCGTGTCGGGGGTTCTCTCCATGGGGGGTTTTTGGGGTTTTTTTGGGGTTTTTGGGGGTCCCCGAACCCCGGGATTTTTGGGGATTTTCAGGGGTGCTTTTGGGGGTTCTGATGGACATTTTGGGGTCCCTTTCAGGGTGTCCCCCTGCCCCGAGTGAGGCCAATGCCATGGATGTGGGGCTGGGGGTTGTTTCATTCAGGAGTTTTTGGGGTTTTTTGGGGGTCCCCGAACCCCGGGATTTTTGGGGATTTTTGGGGGGGTTTCTGGGGGTTCCGATGCAGTTTTTGGGGTCCCTTTCAGGGTGTGCCCCTGCCCCAGAGCGAGGCCAATGCCATGGATGTCGTGGTTCGTTTCGCGCTGCAGCAGCTGCGCTTCGCCCCCCCCCAGCATCGTGGTGTACGCCTGGTCCATCGGGGGATTCACGGGTAATGGTTATACTGGGAATACTGGGAATACTGGGAGGGACTGGGAGGGGCAGCTGGGCCCAAAAATACCCCCCCAGCATCGTGGTGTACGCCTGGTCCATCGGGGGCTTCACCGGTAATGGTTATACTGGGAATACGGGGAATGGTGGGTTACAGTGGTTATACTGGGTTATACTGGGTTATACTGCTTATACTGGGAGGGACTGGGTTATACTGGGAGTGACAGCAGGGCCTGGTCCATCGGGGGATTCACTGGTTATACTGGTTTATACTGGTTATACTGGGTTATACTGGTTTATACTGGGAGGGACTGGGAGGGACAGCAGGGCCTGGTCCATTGGGGGCTTCACTGGTACTGGGTTATACTGGGAATACTGGGAGGGACTGGGTTATACTGGGAGCACGGGGAGGGACTGGGTTATACTGGTTTATATTGGTTTGTACTGGTTTATACTGGGAGTACTGGGAGGGACTGGGTTATACTGGGTTATACTGGGAGCACTGGGAGGGACTGGCTATACTGGGTTATACTGGTTTATAGTGGTTTATACTGGGAGCACTGGGAGCACCGGGAGGGGCGGCTGGGCCTGCTCCATCAGGGGATTCACTGGTTATACTGGTTTATACTGGGAGTACTGGGTTATACTGGGTTATACTGGGATGGACTGGGAGCATTGGGAGGGACTGGGTTGTACTGGGTTATACTGGTTTATATTGGTTTATACTGGGTTATACTGGGTTATAGTGGGAGCACTGGAAGGGGCGGCTGGGCCTGGTCCATCAGGGGATTCACTGGTTATACTGGTTTATACTGGGAGTACTGGGTTATACTGGTTTATACTGGTTTGTACTTGGTTATACTGGGAGCACTGGGAGGGACTGGGAAAGGGTTAAAGGGGGATTTGAGGTTACTGGTTTGTACTGGGAGGGACTGGGAGGGCACTGGGGCCCCATCTCTGCCCCCAGACCCATTTTGGGGTCCCCCTGACCCATTTTTGGGGTGTTCTCACCCATTTTGGGGTGTTCTGACTCATTTTTGGGGTGTTTTGGGGTCCCCCAGCCACGTGGGCCGCCATGTCGTACCCCGAGCTCGGGGGTCTCGTCCTCGACGCCTCCTTCGACGACCTCGTGCCCCTGGCGCTGAAGGTGCTGCCCCGCAGCTGGCGTGAGTCACACCCCCGAAAAACGCCCCAAAACCGCCCAAAAACAGCCCAAAAACAGCCCAAAACCAGCCCAAAAACACCCCCAAAACCAGCCCAAAACCCGCCCAAAAACAGCCCTAAAAATACCCAAAACACATCCCAAAACCACCCCAAAACCCGCCCAAAAACACCCCCAAAAACCGCCCAAAAACAGCCCAAAAACAGCCCAAAAACCGCCCAAAAACACCCCCGAAAACAGCCCAAAAACACCCCCAAAACCTGCCCAAAAACAGCCCAAAAACACCCCCGAAAACAGCCCAAAAACACCCCCAAAACCTGCCCAAAAACACCCCCAAAAACAGCCCAAAACCACCCCAAAAACAGCCCAAAACCAGCCCAAAAACACCCCCATAAAACAACCCAAAAACACCCCCAAAACAGCCCAAAAACACCCCCAAAAACACCCCCAGAAACAGCTCTAAAAATACCCAAAACACATCCCAAAAACAGCCCTAAAAATACCCAAAAACACCCCCAAACCCCACCCAAAAACAGGCTAAAAACACCCCCTAAACCAGCCCAAAAACTGCCCAAAACCAGCCCAAAAACCACCCAAAAACACCCCCAAAAACAGCCCTAAAAATAACCAAAACACATCCCAAAACAACCCCCAAAACAGCCCTAAAACAGCTCAAAAAAATATCTAAAAACACCCCCAAAAACACCCCAAAACCAGCCCTAAAAATACCCTAAACCACCCCAAAAACAGCCCTAAAAACACCCCCCAAAAACCCCAAATCCCCCCTATTTCCCCCCAAATTCTGCCCCCCAGGTGAGCTGGTGACCCAGACGGTTCGGGAGCACCTGAACCTCAACAACGCCGAGCAGCTCTGCAGGTACCCCCAAAATACCCCAAAATCACCCCAAAACCACCCCAAAATACCCCAAAACCACCCCAAAAACACCCCAAAAACACCCCCAGCTCTCGGGGGGGGCTGGGAGCCCCAAAATCCCCCAAAATCGCCCCAAAATCCCCCTAGGTACCAGGGCCCCGTGCTGCTGGTGCGGCGCACCAAGGACGAGATCATCACCACCACGTGAGAGACCCCAAAAACCCCCAAAATCACCCCAAAATCACCCCGGGGACCCCCAGAATCACCCCCAAATCACCCCTGGCACCCCAAAAACACTCAAAATCACCCCAAAATCAACCCTGGGACCCCCAAAATCGCCCCTAAATCACCCCAAAATCACCCCTGGGACACCCAAAAACCCCCAAAATCACCCCAAAACCATCCCAAACCACCCTGGGACCCCAAAAACCACCGTGGGACCCCCAAAACCACCCCAAACCACCCCAAAACCACTCTGGGACCCCCCCCCCCAAACCCCTCAAATCCCCCTGGGACCCCCAAACCCCCCCCCCAAAACCACCCTGGGACCCCCTCAGGGACCCCTGAATCTCCCTGGGACCCCCCAAATCCCCTCAGGACCCCCCCAAATCCCCCCCATTTCCCCCCAGGACTCCCTCAAATCCCCTCAGGACCCTCTGGGGACCCCCCCAAATCCCCCAATTCCCCCCTCAAGACCCCCCAAATGCCCCCCATTTTCCCCCAGGACCCCCCAAATGCCCCCCATTTTTCCCCAGGACCCCCCAAATCCCCTCAGGACCCTCTGGGGACCCCCCAAACCCCCCAAATCCCCCTCAAGACCCCCAAATCCCCCCTCAAGACCCCCCAAATCCCCCCCATTTCCCCCCAGGACCCCCGATGACATCGCCTCCAACCGCGGCAACGACCTGCTGCTCAAACTGCTGCAGCACCGGTGGGGAGGGGTCCCGGGGGGCTTCTGGGGGTCCTGGGGGGCATTTGGGGGTCCTGGGGGGGTTTTGGGGGGTCCTGGAGGGGTTTTGGGGGGTCCTGGAGGGGTTTGAAGGGATTTGGGGGGGGAATTTGAGGGGATTTGGGGAGTCCTGGGGTAACAACCTGCTGCTCAAACTGCTGCAGCACCGGTGGGACATGGGGGGCATTTTGGGGGTCTGGGGGCTTCTGGGGGGTCCTGGAGGGGTTTTGGGGGGTCCTGGAGGGGTTTTGGGGGGTCCTGGGGGGGTCTGGGGGGGTTTGAAGGGATTTGGGGTTGGAATTTGGGGGAATTTTGGGGTGATTTGAGGGGGATTTGGGGGGTCCTGGGGCAACGGGCTCCTGCTCAAACTGCTGCAGCACTGGTGGGACATGGGGGGGGTTTTGGGGGTCTGGGGGCTTCTGGGGGGTCCTGGAGGGGTTTGGGGGGGTCCCCGGGTGGGTTTGGGGGTCCCTGAGCCCCCAACTCCCCCCAGGTACCCCAAGGTTGTGGCTGAGGAGGGGCTGCGGGCGGTGCGGGAGTGGCTCGAGGCGGCGACCCCCGAGGAGCAGAGTGAGTGACCCCTGACCTCTGACCCCTGACCCCTGACCCCCTGAGTGACCCCTGAGTGACCCCCGAGGGGCAGAGCGAGTGAACCCCCCCAAGACCCCTCCCCAAATTGGGGTGAGACCCCCCCCTCCCTCCCGTTTTTGGGGTTTCGCTCCCGGTTTGGGGCTCCGGTTTGGCAGTTCTGGGGTTAAAATCTCCATTTTTTGGTTCCAAATCTCCATTTTTGGGTTCTGAATCTCCATTTTTGGGTTCTAAATCTCCATTTTTGGGTTCTGAATCTCCATTTTTGGGTTCTAAATCTCCATTTTTGGGTTCTAAATCTCCATTTTCGGGTTCTAAATCTCCATTTTTGGGTTCTGAATCTCCATTTTTGGGTTCTAAATCTCCATTTTTGGGTTCTAAATCTCCATTTTCGGGTTCTAAATCTCCATTTTTGGGTTCTGAATCTCCGTTTTTGGGTTCTAAATCTCCATTTTTGGGTTCTGAATCTCCATTTTTGGGTTCTAAATTCACGTTTTTTATCCTAACCGCCATTTTCCCGTTCTGAATTCCCATTTCCAGGTTTTAACTCTTTTCTTTTTGGGTTCCAGTCCCCGGTTTTGGTTTGTCCCCCCCAATTTCTGGGTTGTAGCCCCCGTTTTTGGGATCTAACTCTCAGTTTTTGAGTTCTAACCCCCATTTTTGAGTTCTAACCCCATTTTTGGTTTATAATTCACCGTTTTTGTGACACAATCCTCATATTTTGTGTTCCAACTCCCATTTTCAAGTTCTAATTCCCATTTTTGGGTTCCAACTCCCCATTTCTGTATCCCAACCCCAATTTCCCATCCCTAATTCCCAATTTCCCATCCCTAATTCCCATTTTTGGGTTCTAATTCTCCATTTTTAGCTTCTAAATCCACAGTTTTGCATTCTAACCCCCATTTCTGAGTTAAAACTCCCCATTTTTGAGTTCTAACTCCCAATTTTTCTATTCTAACCCCCATTTTTGAGTTCTATTCCCCATTTTTGAGTTCTAACCCCCATTTTTAAGTTCTAATCCCCTTTTTTTGTTTAGAGCTCTCAATTTCTGTGTTCTAACCGCCGTTTTTTGTTTATAAATTCCCATTTTTGAGTTCCAACCCCCCATTTTCAGGTTCTAAATCCCTATTTTTTGTGTTCCAACCCCCATTTTCTGCGTTCCAACCCCCGTTTTTGGTTTGTAACTCCCCATTTTCAGGTTCAATATCTCTTTTTTTTTTGTTCCAACCCCCATTTTCTGTGTTCCACCCCCCATTTTTGGTTTGTAACTCCCCATTTCTGCATTCCAGCCCCGGTTTTTGAGTCCTAATCCCCGAGTTCCGATCCCCAATTCCCCGTTTCCCGTCCCTAAACCCCAATTTCCCCAATCCCCGGTGTTTTTTGTTCCCGATCCCAAATTCCCGGTTTCTGTCCCCGTTCCCAGGTTCCGTCCTGCGCCGCTGCGCCCCCGACGAGCGCTGGTGCCGGGAGCGGCTCCGGGAGTGGGCGGGGGACCGGGCCCCGCCCTTCCCGTGGGGGCTGGGTATGGGCGGGGCTACACGGGGTGGGCGGGGCTTCATCGGGGTGGGAGGGACAGGGGCGGGGTTTGGAGCAACTCCAGGGCGACCACACCCCCCCTTCCACTGGAGTTGATGGGGGGGGAAGGGACTTAACAGAGTGGGCGGGGCTTAATTTGTGGGTGTGGCTTAATTGGGCGTGGTTGGGTGGGTGGGGCCAGGGGAAGGTCACGGTGTCTGCACCGCCCCCTTTCCCCTAAAGGGCTGGGTCAGGGTGGGTGGGGCTGCGATGGGCGGGGCCTAACAGGGCGTGGCAGCGGTGGGCGTGGGCTGGCTGGGTGGGGAAACAAGCGGCCAATGGGAGCGCAGGGTGTGGCATCGCTGGGAGGAACCAGCGCTGATTGGCTGCCTGGTCGTGCAGAGCAACCAATCACAAACAGGGCGTGGTCCTGACCACACCCCCTTACCTTGACCCCGCCCCCTTTGCAGGTGAGGACCTGAGCCCCGCCCAGCGGCAGCAGCTGGCGCTGTACCTGGTGAGTGGGGGTGTGGCCTGGGGGCGTGGTTTGGATGCGGTGGGCGTGTCCCCGCCTGACCACGCCCCCGCCCCGCCCCCAGGCCCAGCAGCACCTGCAGAACTTCGAGGCCTCGCACTGCACGCCCCTCCCCCCCCCAGGCCTTCCGCCTGCCCTGGGCGCTCTGACCCCGCCCCCGGCCCCGCCCCCTCCCTCGGCCCCGCCCCCACCGCCCCTGCCCCGCCCCCACCCCCGCACGGCCCCACCCGCCCCTCCCCCCGCGCACACTGAGGAATTAATTCGTTAATTATGGAAATTATTAAAGGTTTTTTTTTTTTTAATTCGGTCCCGGCGCCTCATTAAGGCAGAAAGAGGGGAGGGGGTGGGGCTTCAAAAGGGGTGGAGCTAAAAAAAAAAGGGGAGGGGTCAGGAGTGGGCCAGGAGGGGTGGGAGGAGAATTTGGGGTGAAAAGCGGCGATTTTGGGGCTGGGGGCCACGCCCCCCTCATTAACCCAACCCGGCCACACCCCCTCATTAACCCGACCCAGGAAACGCTCCCTCATTAACCTGACCACGCCCCCTTATGACCCCAACCCAGCCACGCCCCCTTTATTAACCAAGCCACGCCCCCTCATTAAGCAGACACGGGCGTACGGGGGCGGGGCCAAGCTCGGCTTTATTTGGGGAGGGGTCCCCGGGGGCAGGGGGAGGGGTCACAGCATCTTCCTCATGAGCTCCTCGGCTTCCAGAACGTTCCGCAGCTCCGACTCCAGCTGCGACAGCTGGGGGGGGGTTCAGGGTGGGACCCCCACAAAGACCCCCCAAAAACCCCCAAAATCCCCAAAAATTCCCCCAAAAAACCCCCAAATCCCACCAGGAGACCCCAAATCCACTCAGGACCACCCAAAATCCCCTAAAATGCCCCAAAAAAATCCCCAAAAAAATCCCCCAGAGCCCCTCCTCCAGCCCCCAAACCCCCCACACAATCCCCAAAAAAATCATCAAAATCCCCTAAAAAAACCCAAAAATCCCCCCCAAAAAATCCTCCTCAAAACCCCCCCCGAGAGCCCCCCAAAACCTCCTAAAACTCCCCCAAAAATTCCCATAAATCCTCCCAAGTCCCTCCCCAAGCCCCCAAAACCCCCAAAAATTCCCCCAAAATCCCCTAAAACCTCCCCCAAAATCCCCCAGAGGCCCACCAAAATCTCCCCCCCAAAAAAACCCCAAAATCCCCCCGAGACCCCCACAAAAACCCCTAAAAAATCCCCAAAAAATCCACCTAAAAATCCCCCAAAAATCCCCAAAAAAACCCCAAAAAATCCCCCCTAAATCCCCCTAAAAATCCCCTAAAAAACCGCCAAAAACCACTAAAAATCCCCAAAAACAACTCTAAAAAATCCTCCAAAACCCCAAAAACGCCCAAACTCTCCCCGTGTCCCACCTTGGCCTCGTCGCTCTCCCGCACGTGCTGCGGAACCTTCTGGGCGTAGCCGGGGCCCTCCCGGCGCTCCCGGAGCCGCTCCAGGGCCCGGCCGAGCTCCTGGCGGCGCCCCCCGAGCCGGGCCAGCTCCGAGGGGGGGTCCACGACGCCCTGAAATGGGGGAAAAAACCGAGAAATTGGGAAAAACCCCGAAAAAACAGGGAAAAACCCAAAAAAAAACGGGGAAAATCGTCCCAAAAATGGGGAAAATCACCCCAACAATGGGGTCAGCTCCTGGCGGCGCCCCCCGAGCCGGGCCAGCTCCGAGGGGGGGTCCACGACGCCCTGAAATGGGGAGAAAAACCGAGAAATTGGGAAAAACCCCGAAAAAAACGGGGAAAAACGGCCCAAAAATGGGGGAAATCGCCCCAAAAATGGGGAAAATCACCCCAACAATGGGGTCAGCTCCTGGCGGCGCCCCCCGAGCCGGGCCAGCTCCGAGGGGGGGTCCACGACGCCCTGAAACGGGGGAAAAAACCGAGAAAATGGGAAAAACCCCGAAAAAACGGGGAAAAACGGCCCAAAAGTGGGGGAAATCGCCCCAAAATTACCCCAAAATGGGGTCAGGGCTTGGTGTAACCCCCCGAGCCAGGCCAGCTCCGAGGGGAGGTCCATGATGCCCTGAAATGGGGGAAAAGAACGAGAAATTGGGAAAAACATCGAAAAAATGGGGAAAAACCCCAAAAAAACGGGGAAAATCGTCCCAAAAATGGGGAAAACCACCCCAAAAATGGGGTCAGCTCCTGGCGGCGCCCCCCGAGCCGGGCCAGCTCCGAGGGGGGGTCCACGATGCCCTGAAATGGGGGAAAAAACCGAGAAATTGGGAAAAACCTCGAAAAATGGGGGAAAAAACACAAAAAAAAGGGTAAAAACATCCCAAAAATGGGAAAAAAAAAAAAACAGAAATGGGGAAAAAATCCCCAAAAATGGGGGAAAAAAAAAAACCAAAAATGGGGTGGGGCGGGACAGTGACGTCACAGCGGCTTTGGGGACCCCAAAGGGACCCTAAATCCGCCCAAAGTGACCCCAAAACTGAACGGACTGACCCCAAAGGGACCCCAAACCCCCCCAAAGGGACCCCAAACCCCCCAACAGACCCCGCCCCATTGGCAATGACGTCGCTCTGTCGGCGATGACGTCACGCAGGTGCGGCGGTGGGCGTGGCTCACCTGCAGCAGCAGGTGCACCGTGCACCGCTCCGACACCGCGGCCCCGAGCTGCACACAGGGACCCCAAAGGGACCCCAAACCCCCCAATGACATCACTCTGTCAGTGATGACGTCACCCCGATGATGACGTCACGCAGGTGCGGCGGCGGGCGTGGCTCACCTGCAGCAGCAGGTGCACCGTGCACCGCTCCGAGCTGCACACAGGGACCCCAAAGGGACCCCAAACCCCCCAAAGGGACCCCAAACCCCCCCAACAGACCCCGCCCCATTGGCAATGACGTCGCTCTGTCGGTGATGACGTCACGCAGGTGCGGCGGCGGGCGTGGCTCACCTGCAGCAGCAGGTGCACCGTGCACCTCTCGGACGCCACGGCCACGGCGCAGCCCTGGGGGGGCTCCCGACCCCCCCCCAGCAGCTGCACCGAGCCCACCCCCCCCAGGGCGCGCAGGAGCCCCCGGTGCCGCCGGGCCCGGGACCCCCAGGATGGGTCTGGGGTCTGCAGGAAACCTGGGGGGCAAAAATGGGGATTAGAGACCCCCCGAGACCCCCAAACACACCCAGAGACCCCCAGGGACCCCCAGGATGGGTCTGGGGTCTGCAGGAAACCTGGGGGGCGAAAATGGGGATTAGAGACCCCCTGAGACCCCCAAACACACCCAGAGACCCCCACGCCGGGTCTGGGGTCTGCAGGAAACCTGGGAGGCAAAAATGGGGATTAGAGACCCCCCGAGACCCCCAAACACACCCAGAGACCCCCAGGACGGGTCTGGGGTCTGCAGGAAACCTGGGGGGCAAAAATGGGGATTAGAGACCCCCTGAGACCCCCAAACACACCCTGGGATCCCCAGGATGGGTCTGGGGTCTGCAGGAAACCTGGGGAGGGGGAGACAGAGGGGTTAGAGACACACAGAGACCCCCAAACACACCCTGGGACCCCTATGATGGGTCTGGGGTCTGCAGGAAAGCTGGGGGGCAAAGAGAGGGGTTAGAGCCCCCCAAACCCCAATTTAACCCCAATTAAACCCCAATTTAACCCCAATTTAACCCACGTTTAACCCCCATTTGAGCCCCCCGAAGCCCCCAGACTCACACTGGGGCCTCTGCCGTGTCAGCCCGAGCGCCGCCCTCAGGCTCCTCAGGGCCCTCACGATGCTCAGGAGCCCCCAGACCCCCAATAAACCCCCAATAAACCCCCATTAAACCCCCATTAACCCCAACTTAACCCCATTAAACCCACATTTAACCCTGTTTCAGCCCCCCAAAGCCCCCCGAAGCCCCCAGACTCACACTGGGGCCTCTGCCGCGTCAGCCCGTGCGCCGCCCTCAGGCTCCTCAGGGAACCCCAGACCCCCAATAAACCCCCAATAAACCCCAATTAAACCCCCATTAACCCCAACTTAACCCCATTAAACCCACATTTAACCCTGTCTGAGCCCCCCGAAGCCCCCCGAAGCCCCCAGACTCACACTGGGGCCTCTGCCGCGTCAGCCCGTGCGCCGCCCTCAGGCTCCTCAGGGCCCTCACGATGCTCAGGAGCCCCCAGACCCCCAATAAACCCCCATTAAACCCCCAATAAACCCCCATTAAACCCCCATTAACCCCAATTTAACCCCATTAAACCCACATTTACCCCCCATTTGAGCCCCCCGAAGCCCCCAGACTCACACTGGGGCCTCTGCCGGGTCAGCCCGTGCGCCGCCCTCAGGCTCCTCAGCGCCCTCACCACGCTCAGCACGAACTCCATGGCGGCCTCGGCCTCCTCGTCCTGCCAGCAGAACTGGGGGCGCCGACGGGGGTCAGGGACCCCCAAAACGGCCCCGGGACACCCCCAGACCCACAAAACGGCCCCGGGACACCCCCAGACCCCCAAAACGGCCCCGGGACACCCCCAGACCCACAAAACGGCCCCGGGACACCCCCAGACCCACAAAGCAGCCCCGGGACCCCCAAAGCAGCCCCGGGACACCCCCAGACCCCCAAAGCGGCCCCGGGACACCCCCAGACCCACAACACAGCCCCGGGACACCCCCAGACCCACAAAACAGCCCCGGGACACCCCCAGACCCCCAAAACGGCCCCGGGACACCCCCAGACCCACAACACAGCCCCGGGACACCCCCAGACCCACAAAACAGCCCCGGGACACCCCCAGACCCCCAAAACGGCCCCGGGACACCCCCAGACCCACAACACAGCCCCGGGACACCCCCAGACCCACAAAACACCTCCTGGGACCCCCAAAACACCCCCCAGAAATGCCCAAAACCCTCTCAGGAGCCCCCCAGGAACCCCCAAAATACCCCCAGGACCCCCAAACCCCCCCAAATCCCCCCTGAACCCCACAAACTCCCCCTGGGACACCCCCAAACCCTCCCTCAGAACTCCCAAAATATCCCCGGGACCCCCCAAATCCCCCCCAAATCCCCCCCGGGACCCCCAATTCCCCCCCAAATCCCCCCCGGGACCCCCCAAATCCCCCCTCAGACCCCTCTAGGACCACCCCGAGCCCCCCAAACCCCCTCCAGGACCCCCCAAACCCCCTCCAGGACCCCCCAAATCCCCCCCAGGACCCCTCCCCACCTCCTCGGGCTCGGGGTAGGGGGCCAGGCTGACGCTGGGGGGCGCGGGGGGGTCCCGGGGCAGGCGCTGCCAGAGCTCCTCGGCCAGGAAGGGCATGAAGGGGGCCAGGAGCCGCAGCCCCGCGTCCAGGCAGGTGAGCAGGGTGGCCCTGACGGCCTCCAGGTCACCTTCACCATCATCATCATCGTCGTCAGCATGATCAGCACCCCAAAAAACCCCAAAACCCCCCCAAAAAAACGCCCAAAAATCCACAAAAATCACCCAGAAACCACCCAAACCACCTGCCCAGGTGAGCAGCGTGGCCCTGACGGCCTCCAGGTCACCTTCGTCATCATCATCATCGTCATCATCATCATCACCATATTCAGCACCCCAAAAACCCCCCAGGACCCCCCAAAACCCCCCTGGGACCCCTGAAACCCCCCCAAAAAAACCTTGGGAACCCCCAAAATCCCCCCAGATCCCCCAAAAACCCTCTGGGACCCCCCCCCCCAACTCCCGCCCCTCCCCCCTCACCTTGCTCCTCCTCCTCTTCCTCCTCTTCCTCCCTGTCGTGCCCCTCCCCCTCCTGGCTCGCCCGGGCCAGCACCGGCTTCACGCATTCCTGGGGGGGAAAGGGTTAAAAACGCCAAAAAAACACCCCAAAAACCAAAAAAAACACCCCGAGAAACCCCAAAACCACCCCAAAAACCCAAAAAAACCACCCCGAAAAACCCCAAAACCACCCCAAAACCCCCCGGGCTGGGCAGGGGTCACCGGCTTCACGCATTCCTGGGGGGGAAAGGGTCAAACACCCCAAAAACCACCCCAAAAACCCCCAAAAACCCAAAAAAACACCCCGAAAAACCCCAAAACCACCCCAAAAACCCCCAAAAACATCCCAGGAACCCCCCAAACCCCAAAAAAACCACCCCAGGAACCCCAAAAACACCAAAAAACCCACCACAAAAACCCCAAAATATCCACGGACCCAAAATAATCCCCAGGGACCCCAAAAATCGCCCCAAGAACCCCAAAAACAGCCAGGGAACCCCAAAAAACCACCCCAGGAACCCCAAAAAACATCCCAGGAACCCCAAAACACCCCAGGAACCCCAAAAAACCCTGGGAACCCCAAAAAAACATCCCAGGAACCCCAAAAAAACCCCTGGGAACCCCAAAAGGAGCCCAGAGAGCCCAAAAAACACCTGGGGAGCCCAAAAACCAGACAGGGACCCCAAAAAACACCCAGAATCCGAGCACGGCCGTGGGGGCCCCATGGAGCCCTGAACCCCAATAACCCCTGTGACCCCCACAATGTCCATAATGTCCCCAATGTCCCCAATGTCCCCAAGGCCGTACCAGGTAGACGTCACAGAGCTCGTACACCCAGAAGCCGTGCATGGCCGGGGTGGCCCCATGGAGCTCTGTGCCCCCATAACCCCATAAACCCCGATACCCTGATAACCCCACAGACACCACAATGTCCCCACGGTGTCCCCAATGTCCCCAATGTCCCCACGGTGTCCCCTCTCACCAGGTAGACGTCACAGAGCTCGTACACCCAGAAGCCGTGCACGGCCGTGGTGGCCCCATAGAGCCCTGTACCCCCATAACCCCTGTGACCCCCACAATGTCCCCATCATGTCCCCAATGTCCCCATGGTGTCCCCAATGATGTCCCCTCTCACCAGGTAGACGTCACAGAGCTCGTACACCCAGAAGCCGTGCACGGCCGTGGTTACCCCATAGAGCCCCATAACCCCATAACCCCTGTGACCCCCACAATGACACCAATGTCCCCAATGTCCCCATCATGTCCCCAATGTCCCCAAGGCCATACCAAATAGACGTCACAGAGCTCGTAGACCCAGAAGCCGTGCACGGCCGTGGTGGCCCCGGGGAAGTCGAAGCTCCCGAGGGCGGCGCCGCAGCCCCGAACGGCCCGGCTGAGGCGGCTGCGGATCCAGCGCTCGGCCAGGGACAGCCGCAGGGCCTGGGGACACATTGGGGACATTGGGGACACTGAGGGGACATCAGGGACACTGTGGGGATCACAGGGCCCCGCATGGCCCGGCTGAGGCGGCTGCGGATCCAGCGCTCGGGGAGAGACAGCCGCAGGGCCTGGGGACACAACGGGGACATTGGGGACACATTGGGGACACTGTGGGGATCACAGGGCCCCGCACGGCCCGGCTGAGGCGGCTGCAGGGCCTGGGGGCACATTGGGGACATCAGAGTGACACTGGGGACATTGGGGACATTGGGGACATTGGAGTCATTGGGGTCATTGGGGACATTGCGGGGATCACAGGCACATTGGGGACACTGAGGGGACATTGGGGACATTGTGGGGATCACAGGGACATCAGGGACATTGGGGACATTGGGGTCATTGTGGGGGTCACAGGGTCATTGCGGGGGTCACAGGGACATCGGGGTCATTTCAGGGCTCGGGGGCGCCATCGGGGGCTCAGCGACCCCCACGGGTTGGGGCTGGGGGAGTCTCAGCCCCGTGACTGGGGGGTCTTGGGGGTCCCAGGTGGCTCAGGGGGTCCTGGGGGTGTCTGGGGGTCCCAGGTGGGTCTGGGGGTGTCTCGGGGGGGGTCCCAGGTGGGCCTGGGGGTGTCTCGGGGGGGGTCCCAGGTGGGCCTGGGGGTGTCTCGGGTGTGTCTGGGGGTCCCAGGTGGGATCTCAGGTGGGTCTGGGGGTGTCTCGGGGGTCTTGGATGGGTCTGGGAGTGTCTCAGGAGTCCCAGGTGGGTCTGGGGGTGTCTGGGGGTGTCTCAGGTGGGTCTGGGGGTGTCCCAGGTGGGATCTCAGGTGGGTCTGGGGGTGTTTGGGGGTCCCAGGTGGGTCTGGGGGTCCCAGGTGGGTCTGGGGGTGTCCCAGGTGGGTCTGGGGGTGTCTCGGGTGGGTCTGGGGGTGTCTCAGGTGGGTCTGGGGGTCTCATGGGGGTCCCAGGTGGGGTCTCAGGTGGGTCTGGGGGTCCCAGGTGGGTCTGGGGGTGTCTTGGGGGGGTCCCAGGTGGGTCTGGGGGTGTCTCAGGTGGGGTCTCAGGTGGGTCTGGGGGTGTCCCAGGTGGGGTCTCGGGTGGGTCTGGGGTTACCTGCGTGCCCGGGGGGGGCCGGTACCCCTCCCCCAGCGCCCTCAGCACGAACCGGGCCCCGTTCCAGACCTTGTTACAGAAATGGCGATAGCCGAGAACGCGGAGCACGTCCAGGTTGATGTCACGGCCTGGGGGAAAAACGGGGGAAAATGGGCAAAAATGGGGAAAAACGGGGTAAAAATGGGTCAGGTAACCGAGCACGCGCAGCACATCGAGATTGATGTCACGGCCTGGGGAAAAACGGGCAAAAAACGGGGGAAAATGGGTCAGGTAACCCAGGACACGGAGCACGTCGAGATTGATGTCACGGCCTGGGGCAAAAACAGACAAAAACGGGCAAAAATGGGGAAAAAATGGGCAAAAATGGGTCAGGTAACCCAGGACGCGGAGCACGTCCAGGTTGATGTCACAGCCTGGGGGAAAAACAGACAAAAACGGGCAAAAATGGGGAAAAAATGGGCAAAAATGGGTCAGGTAACCCAGGACACGGAGCACGTCCAGGTTGATGTCACAGCCTGGGGGAAAAACAGACAAAAACGGGGGAAAATGGGCAAAAATGGGTCAGGTAACCGAGAACGCGGAGCACGTCCAGGTTGATGTCACGGCCTGGGGGAAAAATGGGGTAAAAACGGGGGAAAATGGGCAAAAATGGGTAAAAATGGGTCAGGTAACCGAGCACGCGGAGCACGTCGAGATTGATGTCACGGCCTGGGGAAATAGGGGAAAAAACGAGGGAAAATGGGGAAAAACGGGGTAAAAATGGGTCAGGTAGCCGAGCACGCGGAGCACGTCCAGGTTGATGTCACGGCCTGGGGGAAAAACAAACAAAAACGGGCAAAAATGGGGAAAAAACGAGCAAAAATGGGTCAGGTAGCCCAGGACGCGGAGCACGTCCAGGTTAATGTCACGGCCTGGGGGAATTGGGGGAAAAACGGGGGAAAATGGGCAAAAATGGGGGAAAAAGGGGTCAGGTAGCCCAGGACACGGAGCACGTCCAGGTTGATGTCACGGCCTGGGGGAAAAACGGGCAAAAATGGGCAAAAATGGGGAAAAAACGGGCAAAAATGGGCCAGGTAGCCCAGGACGCGGAGCACATCGAGATTGATGTCACGGCCTGGGGGAAAAACAAACAAAAACGGGCAAAAATGGGTCAGGTAGCCCAGCACACGGAGCACGTCCAGGTTGATGTCACGGCCTGGGGAAAATGGGGGAAAAACGGGGGAAAATGGGTCAGGTAACCGAGAACACGGAGCACGTCCAGGTTGATGTCACGGCCTGGGGGAAAAACGGGGGAAAATGGGCAAAAATGGGCAAAAACGGGGTAAAAATGGGTCAGGTAACCCAGGACACGGAGCACGTCCAGGTTGATGTCACGGCCTGGGGAAAATTGGGGTAAAAATGGGCAAAAATGGGGAAAAAATGGGGGAAAAATGGGTCAGGTAACCGAGCACGCGGAGCACGTCCAGGTTGATGTCACGGCCTGGGGGAATTGGGGGAAAATGGGCAAAAACGGGCAAAAATGGGGGAAAAATGGGCAAAAATGGGTCAGGTAACCGAGCACGCGCAGCACGTCCAGGTTGATGTCACGGCCTGGGGGAATTGGGGAAAAAATGGGGAAAATGGGGTAAAAATGGGTCAGGTAGCCGAGCACGCGGAGCACGTCCAGGTTGATGTCACGGCCTGGGGGAAAAATGGGGTAAAAATGGGCAAAAATGGGCAAAAATGGGTCAGGTAGCCCAGGACACGCAGCACATCAGATTGATATCACCGCCTGGGGGGCAATACGGGGGTCAGGGGGTTTCTGGGGGTGTTTGGGGTGATTTGGGGTAGGTTTGTGGCTGTTTTGGGGTGATTTGGGGCATTTTTGGAGTATTTTTGGGGCGATTTTGGGGTGTTTTGGGGTGCGTTTAGGTCGTTAGGGATGGTTTTGGGTGTTTTTGGGGTGTTTAGGGTATTTTTGGGGTGATCTGGGGTATTTTGGGGGTGTTTTTGGGGCGATTCTGGGGCGTTTTGGGTACCCTGTGCCGTGTACGCGCAGAGGGCGAAGCGCAGCGCGTCCGTCCCGCACTCGGGGATCCCCTCGGGGAAGTCGCGTTTCTGGGGGGGACACGGGGGATGAAGACCCCCCCAAAAATACCCCCAAAACACCCCCAAATATCCCCAAATCACCCCCCAAAATACCCCCAAAAAACGCCCAAAACATCCCCCAAATCACCCCCCAAAATATGCCCAAAACACCCCAAAAAAAACCCCCAAAACACCCCCCAAACACCCCCAAAACATCCCCCAAATCACCCCCCAAAATATGCCCAAAACAAGCCCAAAAAAACCCCCAAAAATCCCCCAAAATACCCCCAAAAACATCCCCCAAATCACCCCCCAAAATAGCCCCAAAACACCCCCCAAACACCCCCAAAAAACCCCCAAAACATCCCCCAAATCACCCCCAAAATATGCCCAAAACAAGCCCAAAAAACCCCCAAAAAATCCCCCAAAACATCCCCAAAATACCCACAAAAATAAGCCCAAAAAACCCCCAAAAAATCCCCCAAAACACCCCCAAAAACATCCCCAAAATTACCCCAAAATATCCCCAAAATATCCCCAAAACCCCCCCAAATCTACCCTAATTCTCCCCCAAATCCCTTCAAAATACCCCAAATTCCCAAAACGCCCCAAATATCCCCCAAATCCACCCCAAATCTCCCCAAAACCCTCTGGACTCCCCCGAACCCACCCCGATTCTCCCCCAAATCTCCCTGAAATCCCCCAAAATTCCCAAAAAATCCCCAAATCCCCCCAAAATACCCCAAATTCCCAAAACCCCCCAAATCTCCCTGAAATCCCCCAAAATTCCCCCAAACCCCCCCCAAATCCACCCCAATTCTCCCCCAAATACCCCAAATTCCCAAAAATCCCCCAAATTCCCCCAAATTCCCCCAAAATCCCCCCAAATCCTCACCTGTCCCTCCCGCGCCCGCTCCAGCTCCGCCGGGTCCAGGTTGCTGCTCTCCAGCTGCTGGTGCAGCTCCTGCCGCGTTTTGGGGTGATTTTGGGGGATTTTGGGGTTTTGGGGGTAATTTTGGGGTTTTTTTGGGTGAATTAGCGGGAAATTCGGGGAATTTTGAGGGGATTTTGGGGGGGATTTGGGAGTTTTTTGGGGGATTTTTGGGGGGATTTTGAGGGGGTGTCGGGGGATATTTTTTGGGGGATTTTGGGGTTTTTTTGTGGTTTTTGGGGGGTGATTTTGGGGATTTTTGGGGGATTTTTTTTCGGTGTGGGGGGTTTGGGTTTTTTTTGGGTTTTTTTTTGCAGATTTTGGGTGGATTTGGGGAGATTTTTGGGGTTATTTCCAGTTTTTTTGGGGGATTCTGGGGAGATCTGGGGGGGCTATGGGGGATTTGGGAATTTTGGGGTTTTGGGGGGGTATTTTGGGGTGTTTTTGGGGTGTTTTGTGGGTATTTCAGGTGGTTTTAGGGGATTTTGGGTGGTTTTGGGGTGATTTTGGGTGTTTTGGGGTCCCACCTGCAGCGTGACCCCCGTGATCACGTCCAGAGGGTCGATGACGTTGCCGAGGGATTTGGGGTGATTTTGGGGTGTTTTGGGTGATTTTGGGGTGTTTTTGGGTGTTTTTTGGGTGTTTTTGGGGTGCTTTTAGGGTGTTTTTGGGGTATTTCAGGTGTTTTTGGGGTGATTTTGGGTGCTTTTGGGTCCCACCTGCAGCGTGACCCCCGTGATCACGTCCAGCGGGTCGATGACGTTGCCCAGGGATTTGGGGAGATTTGGGTGATTTTGGGGAGATTTGGGTGATTTTGGGGTGTTTTTGGGTGTTTTGGGGGTGATTTTGGGGTGTTTTTGGGGTATTTCAGGTGTTTTTGGGGTCCCACCTGCAGCGTGACCCCCGTGATCACGTCCAGCGGGTCGATGACGTTGCCCAGGGATTTGCTCATCTTGCGGCCGTGGGCGTCGCGCACGATGGCGTGCAGGTACACCTGGGACAGGTGGGACAGGAAAGTGACACACCTGGGACAGGGCAGGTACACCTGGGACAGGTGGGACAGACAGGTGACACACCTGGGACAGTCACAGACACACCTAGGACAGGGCAGGTACACCTGGGACAGGTGGGACAGGCAAGTGACACACCTGGGACAGGTGGGACAGGGCAGGTACACCTGGGACAGGGCAGGTACACCTGGGACAGGTGGGACAGGCAGGTGACACACCTGGGACAGGTGGGACAGGGCAGGTACACCTGGGACAGGGCAGGTACACCTGGGACAGGTGGGACAGGAAAGTGACACACCTGGGACAGGGCAGGTACACCTGGGACAGGTGGGACAGACAGGTAACACAGTGACACACCTGGGACAGGTGGGACAGACAGGTAACACACCTGGGACAGGGCAGGTACACCTGGGACAGGTGGGACAGAACAGTGACACACCTGGGACAGGGCAGGTACACCTGGGACAGGTGACACAGCCAGGGGGACACAGACACACCCGGGACAGTGAGGGACAGGTAACACACCTGGGGATGGCGTGGCCAGGGGGGTTTGGGGCGATTTTTGGGGGCGGATTTTGGGGTTGTTTTGGTCGTATTTTGGGGTGTTTCTCGGGGATATTTCTGGGGATTACTGCCGGGGTAAATTCCGGCGTTTTTGGGGTCTCACCTCGCGGAACGGCAGCTTCCCGGTCAGCGCCAGCCCCAGCATCACCATCAGGGGATTTTGGGGTTATTTAGGGTGGATTTGGGGGCATTTTTCAGGGATTTTTTGGGGATATTTTTGCGGATATTTTGGGGATTATTTTTGGGGTAAATTCCGGCGTTTTTGGGCTCTCACCTCGCGGAACGGCAGCTTCCCGGTCAGCGCCAGCCCCAGCATCACCATCGGGGGATTTTGGGGTTATTTAGGGTGGATTTGGGGGCATTTTCCAGGGGTTTTTTGGGGGATATTTCTGGGGATTATTTTTGGGGTAAATTCCGGCGTTTTTGGGTTCTCACCTCGCGGAACGGCAGCTTCCCGGTCAGCGCCAGCCCCAGCATCACCATCGGGGGATTTTGGGGCATTTTCCAGGTTTTTTTTGGGGATATTTTTGCGGATATTTTGGGGATTATTTTTGGGGTAAATTCCGGCGTTTTTGGGCTCTCACCTCGCGGAACGGCAGCTTCCTGGTCAGCATCACCATCGGGGGATTTTGGGGTTATTTAGGGTGGATTTGGGGGTATTTTCGAGGGTTTTTTGGGGATATTTTGGGGGATATTTTGGGGATTATTTTTGGGGTGAATTCCGGCGTTTTTGGGTTCTCACCTCGCGGAACGGCAGCTTCCCGGTCAGCGCCAGCCCCAGCATCACCATCGGGGGATTTTGGGGTTATTTAGGGTGGATTTGGGGGCATTTTTCAGGGATTTTTTGGGGATATTTTTGCGGATATTTCGGGGATTATTTTTGGGGTAAATTCCGGCGTTTTTGGGGTCTCACCTCGCGGAACGGCAGCTTCCCGGTCAGCGCCAGCCCCAGCATCACCATCCGCGCCACCCAGAAGAAGAGGATGTCGTGCCCGGTCTCCAGCAGCGAGCCCGGGTAGAAACGCTCCAGGTCGGGGGTCTGGGGGACCCCAGAGTGAGAATGGGACCCCCAAAAACACCCTGGGACCCCCCAAAAACACCCTGAAACCCCCCAAAATCCACCCAAAGACCCCAAAAACCCCCAAAAATCCACCCAGAGACCCCAAAAACCACCCTGGGACCCCCAAAAACCCCTGAAACCCCCCAAAATCCCACCCAGGGACCCCAAAACACACCCTGGGACCCCCAAAACACCCCCAAAATCCACCCAAATCCCCCCAGAGACCCCCAAAATCCACCCAGGGACCCCGGGTAGAAACGCTCCAGGTCGGGGGTCTGGGGGACCCCAAAGTGAGAGAGAGACCCCCAAAAAACCCTGAAACCCCCCAAAATCCACCCAGAGACCCCAAAAAACCCCTGAAACCCCCCAAAATCCACCCAGAGACCCCAAAAAACCCCCAAAATCCACCCTGGGACCCCCAAAATCCACCCAGAGACCCCAAAATTCCCCAAATCCCCCCCAAATCCCCCCCGTCCCCCCGCACCTGCTCGGGCCAGCCGAAGATGGAGAAGGGGAAGAGGCCGGAGGAGAACCAGGTGTCCAGCACGTCCTCGTCTGCAGAGTGACCACAGGGACAGAGTGACCACAGGGACCAACAGTGACCACAGTGACCACCAGAGTGACCAACAGAGTGACCACAGTGACCAGAGTGACCATCATCAGTAACCACAGTGACCATCAGGGGCCAGGAGTGACCACAGAGACCATCAGAGTGCCCAGAGTGACCACCACAGTGACCATCAGGGGTGACCACAATGACCACAGTGACCATCAGTGACCAGGAGTGACCAGAGCGACCATCAGTGACCACCACAGGGCACAGTGACCGCCAGCAGTGACCAGAGTGACCACCAGGGGTCAGCAGTGACCAGAGTGACCACCAGGGGTCAGGAGGGACCAGGGGTGACCAGGAGTGACCAGAGCGACCATCAGTGACCACCAGGGGTCAGCAGTGACCAGAGTGACCACCAAGGTTCAGGAGTGACCAGAGTGACCACCAGGGGTCAGGAGGGACCAGGGGTGACCAGGAGTGACCAGCAGGGTCCCACCCATTCTCCCCTCCCAGTATAAACCAGTCCCTCCCAGTCCAATCCCAGTCCCTCCCAGTACAAACCAGTCCCACCCAGTTCAATCCCAGTTTGTTCCCAGCTCCCCCCCAGTCCCTCCCAGTCCAATCCCAGTCCAATCCCAGTACAAACCAGTCCCACCCAGTTTGTTCCCAGTATAAACCAGTCCCTCCCAGTCCAATCCCAGTCCCACCCAGTCCAAACCAGTCCAATCCCAGTCCCTCCCAGTCCAATCCCAGTCCCACCTTGTCTCAGCCTGACCAGCTCCGGGCTGACCCCGAACGCTGCGGCCGCTTTGGCCCGAGCCTCGTCCGGGGAGCGCCCCGACACCCAGAACCGCTCATCTTCATCCTATGAGCCCAAAAACAGCAAAAATCACCCCAAAATGTGACCCCAGAGTGTCCGGACACCCAGAACCGCACATCCTCATCCTATGAGCCCAAAAACAGCAAAAATCAACCCAAAATGTGACCCCAAATCACCCAGACACCCAGAACCGCTCATCTTCATCCTATGGACCCAAAAACAGCAAAAATCAACCCAAAATGTGACCCCAAAACTGACCCCAAATCACCCAGACACCCAGAACCGCTCATCTTCATCCTGTGAGCCCAAAAACAGCAAAAATCAACCCAAAATGTGACCCCAGAGTGTCCGGACACCCAGAACCGCACATCCTCATCCTATGAGCCCAAAAACAGCAAAAATCAACCCAAAATGTGACCCCAAATCACCCAGAGTGCCCCGACACCCAGAACCGCTCATCCTCATCCTGAAACGGCAAAAACAGCAAAAATCAACCCAAAATGTGACCCCAAATCACCCAGACACCCAGAACCGCTCATCCTCGTCCTATGAGCCCAAAAACAGCAAAAATCAACCCAAAATGTGACCCCAAATCACCCAGAGCGCCCAGACACCCAGAACCGCTCATCCTCGTCCTGAAACAGCAAAAATGACCCAAAATCACCCCAAAAACAACCCCAAAACTGACCCCAAACCACCCAGAGCGCCCCGACACCCAGAACCGCTCGCCTTCATCCTAAAACAGCAAAAATAACCCAAAATCACCCCAAAAATCACCCCAAGACTGAGCCCAGACACCCTGCTGACCCGGAACTGCTCATCCTCACCCTAGAACCCCAAAACCACCAAAACTGAACCCAAAAATCCCAAAAAAACGCCCCAAACACCCACAGGGCAAACAAACCAGCACAAACCAGTCCAAACCAGCACAAACCAGTCCAAACCAGCACAAACCAGTCCAAACCAGCACAAACCAGTCCAAACCAGTTTATCCCAGTTCATCCCGGTCTGACCCCGGGCTCACCTGTCCGGGCGGCACCTGGGGGTCGTCGATGGTGACGAAGTAGGCGGGGATGCGATGGCCCCACCAGAGCTGCCGCGAGATGCACCAGTCCCTGCACAGGTGAGACACAGGTGAGCACAGGTGAGCACACCTGGGCAGGTATGGGCACACCTGGACTGGTACGGGCACACCTGGGCAGGTATGGGCACGCCTGGGCAGGTATGGCCCCACCAGAGCTGCCGCGAGATGCACCAGTCCCTGCACAGGTGAGACGCAGGTGAGCACACCTGGGCAGGTACGGGCACGCCTGGGCAGGTATCGGCACACCTGGGCAGGTACGGGCACACCTGGGCAGGTATGGGCCCACCAGAGCTGCCGCGAGATGCACCAGTCCCTGCACAGGTGAGACACAGGTGAGCACAGGTGAGCACACCTGGGCAGGTACGGGCACACCTGGGCAGGTATGGGCACACCAGAGCTGCCGCGAGATGCACCAGTCCCTGCGCAGGTGAGACACAGGTGAGCACACCTCGGCAGGTACGGGCACGCCTGGGCAGACATGGGCACACCTGTGCCAGCCAGATGTGGGGCAGGTGTAGGTGTGGTTTTGGGGCAGGTTTATGGGGTGTGGGTGTGGCTGTGGGTGTGGTCAGGGGGGCGTGGCCTCACCTGATGTTGTCCATCCAGGTGAACCAGGTGAAGGTGTGGCCGGGTGGGGTTATAGGGTGTGGTTATGGGGTGTGGTTTTGGGGCAGTGTTTTCGGGGGTGGGTGTGGCTGTGGGTGTGGTCTCAGGCTCTCACCTGATGTTGTCCATCTAGCTGAACCAGGTACGGGCGTGGCCGGGCGTGGTTATGGGGTGTGGTTATGGGGCAGGGTTTTGGGGGGTGGGTGTGGCTGTGGGTGTGGTCTCAGGCCCTCACCTGATGTTGTCCATCCAGGTGAACCAGGTGCGGGCGTGGCCGGGCGGGTGCAGGGCAGGGTTATGGGGTGTGGTTATTGGGTGTGGTTATGGGTGCGGTTATGGGTGTGGGTTTGGGGGGTGGGTGTGGCTGTGGGTGTGGTCTCAGGCTCTCACCTGATGTTGTCCATCCAGGTGAACCAGGTGCAGGCGTGGCCGGGCGGGTGCAGGGCAGGGTTATGGGGTGTGGTTATGGGTGTGGTTTCAGGGCAGGTTTATGGGATGTGGGTGTGGCTGTGGTCAGGGGGGCGTGGCCTCACCTGATGTTGTCCATCCAGGTGAACCAGGTGCGGGCGTGGCCGGGCGGGGTTATGGGGTGTGGTTATGGGTGTGGTTTTGGGGCAGGGTTTTGGGGGGTGGGTGTGGCTGTGGGTGTGGTCGGGGGGTGTGGCCTCACCTGATGTTGTCCATCCAGGTGAACCAGGTGCGGGCGTGGCCGGGCGGGTGCAGGGCGGGGTTATGGGGTGTGGCTATGGGTGTGGTCAGGGGGCGTGGCCTCACCTGATGTTGTCCATCCAGGTGAACCAGGTGCGGGCGTGGCCGGGCGGGTGCAGCCTCAGGTCCCCCCTGCGCACGGCGGCGGCCGCGGCCCCGGCCAGGCCCTGGCAGCGCACAAACCACTGGGGCACGGCCCGCGGCTCCAGCACGTCCTTGGAGCGGCTGCGGACAGGTAAAGGCACACCTGTGACACCTGTGTGACACCTGTGACACCTGTGACACCCACTGACACCCATAGCAACCCATTGTTATCTACTGTCACCACTGGGGCACGGCCCGCGGCTCCAGGACGTCCTTGGAGCGGCTGGGAGAGACACCTGTGTTACCTGTGTGTCACCTGAGCATCACCTGTGACACCTGTGTGCCACCTGTGACACCTATTATCACCCATTGTAACCCACTGTTATCCACTGACACCACTGGGGCACGGCCCGCGGCTCCAGGACGTCCTTGGAGCGGCTGCGGACAGGTAAAGGCACACCTGTGACACCTGTGTGACACCTGTGACACCTGTGACACCTGTGTGTAACCCATTGTAACCCACTGTAACCCATTGTAACCCATTGTTATCCGCTATCACCACTGGGGCACGGCCCGCGGCTCCAGGACGTCCTTGGAACGGCTGGGGAGGACACCTGTGTTACCTGAGCGTCACCTGTCCCCAGGTGTGTTACCTGTCCCCAGGTGTGTCTCACCTGCAGATGGGCACCACCATGGGGTTCTGTGTGTCCCCAGGTGTGTCCCCAGGTGTGTCCCCAGGTGTGTCACCTGTCCCCAGGTGTGTCCCCAGGTGTGTCCCCAGGTGTGTCACCTGTCCCCAGCTGTGTCCCCAGGTGTGTTACCTGTCCCCAGCTGTGTCCCCAGGTGTGTTACCTGTCCCCAGGTGTGTCCCCAGGTGTGTCTCACCTGCAGATAGGCACCACCATGGGGTTCTGTGTGTCCCCAGGTGTGTCCCCCGGTGTGTTACCTGTCCCCAGGTGTGTTACCTGTCCCCAGGTGTGTCTCACCTGCAGACGGGAACCACCATGGGGTTCTTGGTGATCCCCTGGAACAGCCCCACCTGCAGATGGTCCCCTGTGACCCCTGTGACCCTCAGGTGTGTCCCCAGGTGTGTCACCTGTGCCCAGGTGTGTCACCTGTCCCTCACCTGCAGATGGGCACCACCATGGGGTTCTCGGTCACGCCCCGGAACAGCCCCCGCTCCTTGAGGGTCTCCAGCAGCGCCCGGCGGGCCCGGAACCGCGGCATGCCCTGGACAGAGTGACCAGAGTGACCATGAGTGACCAATGAGTGACCATGAGTGACCACAGTGACCACTGAGTGACCACAGTGACCAATGAGTGACCACTGAGTGACCACAGTGACCACTGAGTGACCATGAATGACCACTGAGTGACCACAGTGACCATCAGTGACCACAGTGACCACAGTGACCACTGAGTGACCACTGAGTGACCACTGCCCCACTGGGCGGGCCTGGAACCGCGGCATGCCCTGGAGAGAGTGACCACAGTGACCAATGAGTGACCAATGAGTGACCAATGAGTGACCATGAGTGACCACTGCATCCCCGAGTGACCACAGAGTGACCACAGTGACCAATGAGTGACCACTGCATCCCCGAGTGACCACTGAGTGACCACAGTGACCACTGCCCCACTGAGTGACCACTGGGCGGGCCTGGAACCGCGGCATGCCCTGCACAGAGTGACCGTGAGTGACCATGAGTGACCACAGTGACCACTGAGTGACCACAGTGACCAATGAGTGAGCACTGAGTGAGCACTGAGTGAGCACTGAGTGACCACACTGACCAATGAGTGACCACTGCCCCACTGGGCGGGCCTGGAACCACGGCATGCCCTGGACACAGTGACCAAGAGTGACCAGTGAGTGACCACAGTGACCATCAGTGACCACTGAGTGACCACTGAGTGGCCACTGCATCCCCGAGTGACCACTGAGCAGCCACAGTGACCACTGAGTGACCATTACCCAAAACACCCCAAAATGCCCCAAAATGCCCCAAATTCAGCCCAATCTCACCAGGAAGGGGGCGGGGACGTTGACCATGGCGCCGTCCTCCCCGATGACCGCGGCCACGCCCAGCCCGTGACCCAAAACCGCCCGAAATTACCCCAAAATAACAGAAACCCCCCAAAATGCCCCAAAATAACAAAAACCCCCCAAAATGCCCCAAATTCAGCCCAATCTCACCAGGAAGGGGGCGGGGACGTTGACCATGGCGCCGTCCTCCCCGATGACCGAGGCCACGCCCAGCCCGTGACCCAAAACCGCCCGAAATTGCCCCAAAATAACAAAAACACCCCAAAACAACAAAAACCCCCCAAAATGCCCCAAAACGCCCCAGATTCACCCCAATCTCACCAGGAAGGGGGCGGGGACGTTGACCATGGCGCCGTCCTCCCCGATGACCGAGGCCACGCCCAGCCCGTGCCGCTGCCCCACCTCGAAGTCGACGGCGTCGTGGGCGGGCGTGATCTTGACCGCGCCTGGGGGCGGGGCCGGCATTGGGACACGCCCACGCGGAGGGACACGCCCACGCGGAGGGACACGCCCACGCGGAGGGACACGCCCGGGCGCGGTTGTGGTGGCCACGCCCATGGACACACAAAGGGGCTGAGCCACAGGGGGCTGGGCCACGCCCCTTTAGGCCACACCCACAGCCCTCTAAGCCACGCCTGTTTAGGCCACACCCCTTCAAACCACACCACCCGCCCTCTAAGCCACGCCCCAAAACAGCTACAGCCAATCAGGCCACACCCCTCCAAACCACACCCAAAACAGCCCCGCCCAGCCAGACCACACCCCAAATGAGCACACCCCTCTAAGCCACACCCCAAAGCAACCACACCCCAATCAGGCCACACCCCTCTCTAAGCCACGCCCCAAAACAGCCACACCCAAAGAGACCACACCCCTATATCCCACACCCCTCTAAGCCACACCCTAAACCAACCACACCCAATGAGACCACGCCCCTAAATAACCACACCCCTACAAGTCCCACCCCAAACCAACCACACCCAGAGAGACCACGCCCCAAACAGCCAAGCCCCGCCCCCCCGGCCCCGCCCCTCACCGGTGCCGAACTCGGGGTCCACGAAGGCGTCGTGCAGCACGGGCAGGAGCCGCCCCGTGATTGGGTGGCGCACGCTCCGCCCACGCAGGTGCTGCGGGACACGGGGGGCGGGGCCGTCAGGGACAGGTGCATCCCAGGTGTGACCAGGTGTATCTCAGGTACACCCCGGTGTGCCCAGGTGTATCTCAGGTGTATCCCAGGTGTGCTCAGGTGTGCCCAGGTGTGCCCAGGTGTATCTCAGGTACCCCCAGGTGTGCCCAGGTGTGCCCAGGTACCCCCAGGTGTATCTCAGGTACCCCCAGGTGTGCCCAGGTGTATCTCAGGTGTGCTCAGGTGTATCCCAGGTGTACCAGCCCCATTCCCAGGTGCCCCAGGTGTATCCCAGGTGTATCCCAGGTGTGTGCCCAGGTATGTGCTCAGGTGTGCCCAGGTGCGCTCACCTGGTACCGGGGGTCCTCGGGGTGCACGGCCATGGCCCCAGGTGTACCTCAGGTGTATCCCAGGTGTATCCCAGGTGCCCCAGGTGTGCCCAGGTGTGCCCCAGGTGCCCCAGGTGTGCCCAGGTGTATCCCAGGTGCGCTCACCTGGTACCGGGGGTCCTCGGGGTGCACGGCCACGGCCCCAGGTGTATCCCAGGTGTATCTCAGGTACCCCCAGGTGTGCCCAGGTGTGCCCCAGGTGTATCCCAGGTGTGTCTCAGGTGTATCCCAGGTGTGTTCCCAGGTGCCCCAGGTATGTGCCCAGGTGTATCCCAGGTGTATCCCAGGTGTATCTCAGGTACCCCCAGGTGTGCCCAGGTGTGCCCAGGTGTATCCCAGGTGTCTCACCTGGTACCGGGGGTCCTCGGGGTGCACGGCCACGGCCCCAGGTGTATCCCAGGTGTATCTCAGGTGTACCAGCCCCATTCCCAGGTGTGTGCCCAGGTGTGCCCAGGTGCCCCAGGTGTGCCCAGGTGTGTCTCACCTGGTACCGGGGGTCCTCGGGGTGCACGGCCACGGCCCCAGGTGTATCCCAGGTGTATCTCAGGTGTACCAGCCCCATTCCCAGGTGTGTGCCCAGGTGTGCCCAGGTGCCCCAGGTGTGCCCAGGTGTGTCTCACCTGGTACCGGGGGTCCTCGGGGTGCACGGCCACGGCCCCAGGTGTATCCCAGGTGTATCTCAGGTGTACCAGCCCCATTCCCAGGTGTGTGCCCAGGTGTGCCCAGGTGCGCTCACCTGGTACCGGGGGTCCTCGGGGTGCACGGCCACGGCCTCGTCCCCCAGCATCGTCTCCAGGCGCGTCGTGGCCACCACGACCTCGGGGGGCTCCCCCTCCCCTGGGCACGGGGGCAAAGGGCAGGGGTCACACCGGGACCCCCAGGGACCCCCCCCAAAACCCCCAGGGACCCCCAGGGACCCTCCCCAAACCCCCAGAGACCCCCAAATACCCAGGGACCCTCCCCAAACCCACGGGGACCCCCAGGGACCCCCAAACACCACAGGGACCCCCAGGGACCCCCAGAGACCCCACAGGGACCCCCACAGGGACCCCCAGGGACCCCCAGAGACCCCCAAATACCCAGGGACCCCCAGGGACCCCCAGGGACCCCCAAACACCACAGGGGACCCCCAGAGACCCCCAAACTCTCAGGGACCCTCCCCAAATCCCCAAAGCCCCCCAGAGCCCCCAGACTCAATTACCAGCCCCCTTGAGGGGATGCCCCAGACCCATCCAGACCCCCCAAATCCCACCGAAGCCCCCAGACTCAATTACCAGCCCCCTCCAGGGGATCCCCCAGACCCATCCAGACCCCCCAAATCCCCCCAGAGACCCCAGACTCAATTACCAGCCCCCTCGAGGGGATGCTCCAGACCCCCCCGAAGCCCCCAGCCCCAATTACCAGCCCCCTCCAGGGGATCCCCCAGACCCACACACACCCCCCAAATCCCATCGAAGCCCCCAGACTCAATTACCAGCCCCCTCGAGGGGATGCCCCAGACCCCCCAAACCCCACAGAGACCCCCCAAAGCCCCCAGCCCCAATTACCAGCCCCCTCCAAGGATCCCCCAGACCCATCCAGACCCCCCAAATCCCATCAAAGCCCCCAGACTCAATTACCAGCCCCCTCCAGGGGATCCCCCAGACCCACCCAGACCCCCCCGAAGCCCCCAGCCCCAATTGCCAGCCCCCTCAAGGGGATCACCCAGACCCCCCAAATCCCCCCAGAGCCCCCAGACTCAATTACCAGCCCCCTCCAGGGGATCCCCCAGACACACACAGACGCCCCAGACCCCCCCGAAGCCCCCAGCCCCAATTACCAGCCCCCTCGAGGGGATGCCCCAGACCCACCCAGACCCCCCAAACCCCACAGAGACCCCAGCCCCAATTACCAGCCCCCCCAAAGCCCCCAGAGACCCCCCCAAAGCCCCCAGCCCCAATTACCAACCCCCTCCAAGGGATGCCCCAGACCCACCCAGACCCCCCAAATCCCATCGAAGCCCCCCAAAGCCCCCAGCCCCAATTACCAGCCCCCTCGAGGGGATGCCCCAGACCCATCCAGACCCCCCCGAAGCCCCCAGCCCCAATTACCAGCCCCCTCGAGGGGATCCCCCAGACCCCCCCGAAGCCCCCAGCCCCAATTACCAGCCCCCTCGAGGGGGTAGGCGAAGGCCACCAGGACCCCGAACTCCACGGGCTCCTCATAGCCCGGGACCCTGAGCAGGGTGCGGCCCCCCAGCTCCTTCTTCTCCACCTGGGGACCCCAAAAACACCCAAATTTACCTCAAAAATATTGCAAAAAATATCGCAAAAAAACTAAAATCCCCCATCTCCTTCTTCTCCACCTGGGGATCCCAAAAACACCCAAATTTACCCCAAAAATACCCCAAAAATATCGCAAAAGAACTAAAATCCCCCAGCTCCTTCTTCTCCACCTGGGGATCCCAAAAACACCCAAATTTACCCCAAAAACACCCAAAATTACCCCAAAAACATCCTCAAATCCTGTGGGACCCCCAGCTCCTTCTTCTCCACCTGAGAGACCCCAAAAACACCCAAATTTACCCCAAAAATACCCCAAAAACCTCCTCAAATCCTGTGGGACCCCCAGCTCCTTCTTCTCCACCTGGGGACCCCAAAAACACCCACATTTACCCCAAAAATATCCCAAAAATATCGCAAAAAAACCCTAAAATAACCCAGCTCCTTCTTCTCCACCTGGGGACCCCAAAAACACCCAAATTTACCCCAAAAACACCCACATTTACCCCAAAAACATCCTCAAATCCTGTGGGACCCCCAGCTCCTTCTTCTCCACCTGGGGACCCCAAAAATATCCCCAAAACACCCAAATTTACCCCAAAATTCCCAAACCACCCCAGCTCCTTCTTCTCCACCTGGGGACCCCAAAACCACCCAAATTTACCCCAAAATTACCCCCCAAACCCCCCAATGAGACCCCCAAAACCATCCCCAAATCCCCAGCTCCTTCTCCACCTAAAGAGACCCCAAAACCTCCCAAAATTACCCCAAAAATACCCCAAAATCCCCAACCCCCCCCAGCTCCTGCTGCTTCACCTGGGGGGGTTTGGGGGTCTCGGGGCAGCGTTTTGGGGTGATTTTGGGGGTTTTTGGGGGTCCAGTGGCAGGATTTTGGGGTGTTTCAGGGCGTATTTCGGGCAGTGTTTTACAGGATATTTTGGGGAGTCTCAAGGCAGATTTTTGGGGTGATTTTGGGGGGTTTTGGGGGCATATTGTAGCCATATTTCAGGGGATGCTTTGGGGGGGGTTCCTGGGGGTGTTTTTGGGGTGATTTTGGGGCGTTTTGGGTACCTCAATATCAGAAATTGCCAAGCGCAGGGCGCAGCTCCAATGCACGATCCCGGGGGATTTTGGGCTGATTTTGGGGGATTTTTGGGGTGATTTTGGGGCGCATTTCGGGCAGTATTTCAGGACACGTTTCGGGGTGTTTCTGGGGGTATTTTTGGGGTGATTTAGGGGCGTTTTGGGTACCTCAATGTCGGAGATGGCCGAGCGCAGGGCGCAGCTCCAGTGCACGATCCCGGGGGATTTTGGGCTGATTTTGGGGCGTATTTTGGCCATATTTTGGGTATTGTTTTGGGGAGTTTCTGAGGGTGTTTCTGGGGTGATTTTGGGGTGAATTCAGGGCATTTTGGGTACCTCGATGTCGGAGATGGCCGAGCGCAGGGCGCAGCTCCAGTGCACGATCCCGGGGGATTTTGGGCTGATTTTGGGGCGTATTTTGGCCATATTTTGGGTATTGTTTTGGGGAGTTTCTGGGGGTGTTTTTGGGGTGATTTTGGGGTGAATTCGGGGCGTTTTGGGTACCTCGATGTCGGAGATGGCCGAGCGCAGGGCGCAGCTCCAGTGCACGATGCGGCGGCTCCGGTAGATCAGGCCCTGCTCGTGCAGCCTCACGAAGGCCTCGGTGACGGCGCGGCTCATTTTCTGGGGAAAATCGGCGGGTTTTTGGGGGTCGGGTAAATTTTGGGGTGTTTTGGGGGGGTTTTGGGGGTTTTTGGGGTCAGGGTGTTTTGGGGTGTTTTTGGGGTATTTTTTGGGGGTATTTTTGGGGGTATTTTGGGGGGTTTTGGGGGGGTTTTTGGGGTCAGGGTGTTTTTGGGTGTTTTTGGGGTATTTTTGGGGGTATTTTTGGGGGTATTTTGGGGAGTTTTGGGGGGGGTTTTGGGGTCAGGGTGTTTATGGGTGTTTTTGGGTGTTTTTGGGGGTATTTTTGGGGGTGTTTTGGGTGTTTTTGGGGTATTTTTGGGGTGTTTTTGGGGGTTTTTGGGGGTGTTTTGGGTGGTTTTGGGTGCTTTTGGGGTGTTTTTGGGTGTTTTTGGGGCCCCCCACTCACCGGGTCCATGGTGAAGCAGGCGCGCCCCCAGTCCACGGAGGAGATTTCTGGGGTGTTTTTGGGGGTTTTTGGGGTCAGGGCGTTTTTGGGTGTTTATGGGGTATTTTTGTGGGGTTTTTGGGTGTTTTTGGGGTATTTTTGGGGGGTTTGGGGCCCCCACTCACCGGGTCCATGGTGAAGCAGGCGCGCCCCCAGTCCATGGAGGAGATTTTTGGGGTGTTTTTGGGGGTTTTTGGGGTCAGGGTATTTTGGGGGGTTTTGGGGTATTTTTGGGGGTGTTTTTGGGGTATTTTGGGGGGTTTTGGGGCCCCCACTCACCGGGTCCATGGTGAAGCAGGCGCGCCCCCAGTCCATGGAGGCCCCGAGGCGCCGCAGCTGCTGGTAAATGCGGTCGCCCTTCCTGGGGGGGGGGACAGAGGGGTCATTTTGGGGGGTCAGGGGTCACCCTGGGGGTCAGGGGTCACCGTGGGGTGCCCTCAGTCACTCGGGGGTCATTTAGGGGTGTCACAGGTGACTTGGGGGTCACTTTGGGGGCTCTTTGGGGTCACTCTGGGGTCTGTGGGTCACTTTGGGGTGCCCTGAGTCACTCTGGGGTCACTCTGGGGTCACTTTGGGGTCACTCTGGGGGTGCCCTGAGTCACTCTGGGGTCACTCTGGGGTCACTTTGGGGTCACTTTGGGGTGCCCTGAGTGACTTTGGGGTCACTCTGTGGCCATTTAGGGGTGCCATGGCTCACTCCAGGGTCCCTTTTAGGTCATTCTACAGTGCCAGGGGTCGCCCATTGGTCACTCGGGGGTCAGTGGTCACTCAGTGGTCACTCAGGGGTCACCCATTGGTCAGTGGTCACTCGGGGGGTCAGTGGTCACTCAGGGGTCACTCAGGGGGTCAGGGATCACCCATTGGTCACTCACTCGTCCCTCCAGCGCCACACCTCCCTCAGGAACGCCTCGCGGCCCAGCCCTCAGGGGTCAGTGGTCACCCATTGGTTACCCATTGGTCAGTGGTCACTTGGGGGGTCAGTGGTCACTCAGTGGTCACTCAGTGGTCACTCACTCATCCTTCCAGCGCCACACCTCCCTCAGGAACGCCTCGCGGCCCAGCTGGTGCTGGGTGAGCCCTCAGGGGTCAGTCAGGGATCACACCCCCCAATGGTCACTCAGGGGGTCAGGGGTCACTCAGGGGGTCAGTGGTCACTCGGGGGTCACCCATGGGTCACTCACTAGTCCCTCCAGCGCCACACCTCCCTCAGGAACGCCTCGCGGCCCAGCCCTCAGGGGTCAGTCAGGGATCACACCCCCCAATGGTCACTCGGGGGTCACCCATTGGTCAGTGGTCACTCAGTGGTCACTCAGAGGGTCAGGGGTCACCCATTGGTCACTCGGGGGTCACTCACTCGTCCTTCCAGCGCCACACCTCCCGCAGGAACGCCTCGCGGCCCAGCTGGTGCCGGGTGAGCCCTCAGGGGTCAGTCAGGGATCACACCCCCCAATGGTCACTCAGGGGTCACTCAGTGGTCACTCGGGGGTCACTCAGGGGTCACTCAGTGGTCACTCGGGGGTCACCCGGGGGTCACTCACTCGTCCTTCCAGCGCCACACCTCCCGCAGGAACGCCTCGCGGCCCAGCTGGTGCCGGGTGAGCCCCCGCGAGCGCTGCAGGCGCCGCTCCACGACCACCTGGGTGGCGATGCCGGCGTGGTCACAGCCCGGGGCCCAGAGAGCGGTCAGGCCGCGCATGCGGTGCCTGGGGACAATGGGGACACATTGGGGACAATGGGGACATTGGGGACACATTGGGGTCACATTGGGGACACTGCATGGTCACAGCCCGGGGCCCAGAGCGCGGTCAGGCCACGCATGCGGTGCCTGGATTGGGGACACATTGGGGACACATTGGGGACACTGGGGACATTGGGGTCACAGCCCGGGGCCCAGAGAGCCGTGAGACCCCGCATGCGGTGCCTGGGGACAATGGGGACAATGGGGACAGTGGGGACAATGGGGACATTGGGGTCACTGCACGGTCACAGCCCGGCGCCCAGAGCGCGGTCAGGCCGCGCATGCGGTGCCTGGGGACACAATGGGGACATTGGGGACAATGGGGACACCATGGGGACAGATTGGGGACAATGGGGACACTGCATGGTCACAGCCCGGGGCCCAGAGAGTGGTGAGGCCACGCATGCGGTGCCTGCAATGGGGACAATGGGGACACCATGGGGACATTGGGGACATTGGGGACAATGGGGACACATTGGGGACATTGGGGTCACAGCCCGGGGCCCAGAGCGTGGTCAGACCCCGCATGCGGTGCCTGGGGACACATTGGGGACATTGGGGACACTGGGGACAGCAGGGACATTGGGGACAATGGGGTCACAGCCTGGGACCCAGAGAGCGGTCAGGCCGCGCATGCGGTGCCTGCAATGGGGACAATGGGGACATTGGGGACAGTGGGGACACATTGGGGACATTGGGGACACGGCACGGTCACAGCCCGGGGCCCAGAGCGCGGTCAGGCCACGCATGCGGTGCCTGGATTGGGGACAGTGGGGACACATTGGGGACATTGGGGACAATGGGGACAGATTGGGGACATTGGGGACATTGGGGACAATGGGGACATTGGGGTCACAGCACGGTCACTGCACGGTCACAGCCCGGGGCCCAGAGCGCGGTCAGGCCCCGCATGCGGTGCCTGGATTGGGGACAATGGGGACATTGGGGACATTGGGGACACATTGGGGACACTGGGGTCACAGCCCGGCGCCCAGAGCGCGGTCAGGCCGCGCATGCGGTGCCTGCAATGGGGACATTGGGGACACTGCGTGGTCATTGGGGACAATGGGGACACAATGGGGACATTGGGGACATTGGGGACACCATGGGGACACAATGGGGACATTGGGGACAATGGGGACATTGGGGACAGCAGGGACATTGGGGTCACAGCCCGGGGCCCAGAGCGCGGTGAGACCCCGCATGCGGTGCCTGGGGACACAATGGGGACATTGGGGACAATGGGGACATTGGGGTCATTGGGGTCCTTGCGGTCATTGGGGGCATTGGGGACAATGGGGACATGGGGGACACATTGGGGACACAATGGGGACATTGGGGACACTGCATGGTCATTGCGGTCATTGGGGACACAATGGGGACATTGGGGACATTGGGGACATTGGGGTCACTGGGGTCACTGCACACATCTCAGGTGGCCGCTGGTGACCGTTCCATGGGTCACTGTGGTCACTCTGTGGTCACTCTGGGTCACTGGGTGACCCCTGGTGGTCACTCCAGGTCACTCTCCCCTGTCCCTGCTGCTCATCGTGGTCACTCAGTGGTCACTCAGTGGTCAGTGGTCACTCAGTGGTCAGTGCTCACTCATGGTCACTCACCAGCGGGTCAGCGCGTCCTGGATGGCCACCGTCAGGGCGTGGCCCAGGTGCAGGGTCAGTCAGTGGTCAGTGTGGTCAGTGTGGTCACTCAGTGGTCAGTGTGGTCAGTGTGGTCACTATGGTCAGTGTGGTCAGTGGTCAGTGGTCACTCAGTGGTCACTCTGGTCACTCACCAGCGGGTCAGCGTGTCCTGGATGGCCACGGTCACTCAGTGGTCAGTATGGTCACTCATTGGTCACTGTGGTCACTCAGTGGTCACTCTGGTCACTCACCAGCGGGTCAGCGCGTCCTGGATGGCCACCGTCAGGGCGTGGCCCAGGTGCAGGGTCACTCAGTGGTCACTATGGTCAGTATGGTCACTCAGTGGTCACTCAGTGGTCAGTGTGGTCACTATGGTCAGTGGTCAGTGGTCACTCTGGTCACTCACCAGCGGGTCAGCGTGTCCTGGATGGCCACCGTCAGGGCGTGGCCCAGGTGCAGGGTCACTCAGTGGTCACTATGGTCACTCAGTGGTCAGTGTGGTCACTCAGTGGTCACTCAGTGGTCACTCAGTGGTCACTCACCAGCAGGTCAGCGTGTCCTGGATGGCCACCGTCAGGGCGTGGCCCAGGTGCAGGGTCACTCATTGGTCAGTGTGGTCACTGTGGTCAGTGTGGTCACTATGGTCAGTGTGGTCAGTGGTCACTCAGTGGTCACTCAGTGGTCACTCAGTGGTCACTCATTGGTCACTCTGGTCACTCACCAGCGGGTCAGCGTGTCCTGGATGGCCACCGTCAGGGCGTGGCCCAGGTGCAGGGTCACTCAGTGGTCAGTGGTCACTCATTGGTCAGTGGTCACTCAGTGGTCACTCAGTGGTCAGTGGTCACTCACCAGCGGGTCAGCGCGTCCTGGATCGCCACCGTCAGGGCGTGGCCCAGGTGCAGGGTCACTCAGTGGTCAGTGGTCACTATGGTCAGTGTGGTCAGTGTGGTCACTCAGTGGTCAGTGGTCACTGTGGTCACTCATTGGTCACTCAGTGGTCACTCACCAGCGGGTCAGCGTGTCCTGGATGGCCACCGTCAGGGCGTGGCCCAGGTGCAGGGTCACTCAGCAGTCAGTGGTCACTATGGTCAGTGGTCACTCAGTGGTCACTCAGTGGTCACTCATTGGTCACTCAGTGGTCCGTGTGGTCACTCAGTGGTCAGTGTGGTCACTCATTGGTCACTCATTGGTCACTCAGTGGTCACTCACCAGCGGGTCAGCGTGTCCTGGATGGCCACCGTCAGGGCGTGGCCCAGGTGCAGGGTCAGTCAGTGGTCAGTGTGGTCAGTGTGGTCAGTGGTCACTCAGTGGTCACTCAGTGGTCACTCATTGGTCACTCAGTGGTCACTCACCAGCGGGTCAGCGCGTCCTGGATGGCCACCGTCAGGGCGTGGCCCAGGTGCAGGGTCACTCAGTGGTCAGTGTGGTCACTATGGTCAGTGTGGTCACTCATTGGTCACTCAGCAGTCATTGGTCACTCAGTGGTCAGTGTGGTCAGTGTGGTCAGTGTGGTCACTCAGTGGTCAGTGGTCACTCAGTGGTCACTCACCAGCGGGTCAGCGTGTCCTGGATGGCCACCGTCAGGGCGTGGCCCAGGTGCAGGGTCACTCAGTGGTCAGTATGGTCAGTGTGGTCAGTATGGTCAGTCATTGGTCACTCAGTGGTCAGTGTGGTCACTCATTGGTCACTCAGTGGTCACTCATTGGTCACTCAGTGGTCACTCAGTGGTCACTCACCAGCGGGTCAGCGCGTCCTGGATCGCCACCGTCAGGGCGTGGCCCAGGTGCAGGGTCCCGGTCACGTTGGGGGGGGGGAGGCACATCACGAACACCCCCCGCGGGTTGGGGGTCTCCAGGGAGCGCTGGGGGGGGCAGGGCGGTCAGGGACCCCCAAAACGGCCCCAAAATGACCCAAACTGACCCAAAAACCCCCAAAACTGCCCCAAACTGACCCAAAAACTGCCCCAAACTGCCCCAAACTGACCCAAAACTACCCCAGGGACCCCAAAACTGCCCCAAACCCACCCAGGGACCCCCAAAACGGCCCCAAAATATCCCAAAACTGCCCCAAAACTGCCCCAAAATATCCCAAAACTGCCCCAAAACTGACCCAAAAACCCCCAAAACGGCCCCAAACTGCCCCAAAACTGCCCCAAAATGACCCAAAACTGCCCCAAAATATCCCAAAACTGCCCCAAAAACCCCCAAAACTGCCCCAAAACTGCCCCAAACCCACCCAGGGACCCCCAAAACTGCCCTAAAATATCCCAAAACTGCCCCAAAAACCCCCAAAACTGCCCCAAACTGCCCAAAACTGCCCCCAAATATCCCAAAACTGCCCCAAAAACCCACCCAGGGACCCCCAAAACTGCCCCAAAATGACCCAAAACTGCCCCAAACTGACCCAAAACTGCCCCAAAATATCCCAAAACTGCCCAAAACCCACCCAGGGACCCCCAAAACTGCCCCAAAATATCCCAAAAACCCCAAAACTGCCCCAAAATATCCCAAAACTGCCCCAAAACTGCCCCAAACCCACCCAGGGACTCCCAAAACTGCCCCAAAATATCCCAAAACTGCCCAAAACTGCCCCAAACTGCCCCAAAACTGCCCCAAACACCCCCAGGACACCCCCAGACCCATGTGAAGCCCCCAGACCCAATTGAAGCCCCCCGCTCACCCCATATTCAGACCTGAAGAACCCCTCCTGCTCCCACCAGCCGTACCACAACTGCCCCAAACCCACCCAAACCCCCCCCCAGGACACCCCCAGACCCAACTGAAGCCCCCAGACCCATTTAAGCCCCCCACTCACCCCATACTCTGGTTTGAAGAACCCCTCCTGCTCCCACCAGCCGTACCAGAACTGCCCCAAGGAGCCCCCAGACCCACCCAAACCCACCCAAACCTGCCCCAAATCCCCCCCAGGACACCCCCAGAGCCATCTGAAGCCCCCAGACCCAACTGAAGCCCCCAGACCCATTGAAGCCCCCCACTCACCCCATACTCTGGTTTGAAGAACCCCTCCTGCTCCCACCAGCTGTACCAGAACTGCCCCAAACCCACTGAAACACCCCCCAGGACACCCCCAGACCCAATTGAAGCCCCCAGACCCAATTGAAGCCCCCAGACCCAATTGAAGCCCCCCACTCACCCCATACTCAGGCCTGAAGAACCCCTCCTGCTCCCACCAGCCGTACCAGAACTGCCCCAAACCCACTCAAACCCCCCCCCAGGACACCCCCAGACCCATTGAAGCCCCCAGACCCAACTGAAGCCCCCAGACCCATTGAAGCCCCCCGCTCACCCCATACTCGGGCCTGAAGAACCCCTCCTGCTCCCACCAGCCGTACCAGAACTGCCCCAAACCTGCCCCAAATCCCCCCCAGGACACCCCCAGACCCATGTGAAGCCCCCAGACCCAATTGAAGCCCCCAGACCCAATTGAAGCCCCCCACTCACCCCATACTCTGGTTTGAAGAACCCCTCCTGCTCCCACCAGCCGTACCACGCCGCCTCCACGTAGCCGGGGCTGTAGCTCTCGGGGAGGGGGCCCCCCACGTCTGGGGAGGGGTCCCGGGGGGCTCAGGGACCACCCCAGACACCCCCCCCGAGCCCCCAGACCCACCCGAGACCCCCGGACCCACCCGAGACCCCCGGACCCCCCAACATCCCCCCCGGGCCTCACACAAAGCCCCAAAACCTCCCAAAGACCCCCCAAAGACCCCCCAAAGACCCCCCAAAACCCACCTGAGACCCCCAAAACCCTCCCAAAGACCCCCAAACCCTCCCAAAGACCCCCAAACCCTCCCAAAGACCCCCCAAACCCACCTGAGACACCCCCAGACCCCCAAAACCTCCCCAAACCCTCCCAAAGACCCCCCAAAGACCCCCCAAAACCTCCCAAAGACCCCCCACAAAACCCACCTGAGACCCCCAAAACCCTCCTGAGACCCCCCAAAACCCACCTGAGACCCCCCCAGACCCCCAAAACCTCCCCAAACCCACCCAAGACCCCCCTAAAACCTCCCAAAGACCCCACAAAACCTCCCAAAGACCCCTCAAACCCTCCTGAGACCCCCCAAAACCTCCCCAAACCCACCTGAGACCCCCCCAAACCCACCTGAGACCCCCCAAAACCTCCCCAAACCCACCTGAGACCCCCCAATCCTCCCAAAGACCCCCCAAAACCACCTGAGACACCCCCAGACCCCCACCCCTGAGACCCCCCAAACCCTCCCCCAAGACCCCCCAAACCCTCCCAAAGACTCCCCAAAACCCACCTGAGACCCCCAAACCTCCCCAAAACCTCCCCAAAAGCCCCCCAAGCCCCCCCCAACACCCCCAGACCCCCCAGGATCCCCCCCAAAAGCCCCAGCCCCACCCAAAGCCCCCCCAAACACCCCGGAGACCCCCCCCAAACACCCCCGAGCCCCCTCCTCACCCTTCTTGCAGCCGGGGGCCGTGGGGGTCTCGTAGCGCAGCCCCTGCAGCTCCCGACGCGCCCGGGCCGGCCTGGCCTTGGCCTGGGACTGGGGGCAGGGGGTCTGAGACCCCTCCCCAAACACCCTGGGACACCCAGAGACCCCTCCCCAAACACCCAGGGACCCCCAGGGACCCCCCCCAAACCCCAGAGACCCACAGGGACCCCTCCCCAAACACCCAGGGACAACCAGGGACCCCCAGAGACCCTCAGGGACCCCACCAAACCCCAGGGACCCCTCCCCAAACACCCAGGGACCCCCAAAACCCCAGAGACAACCAGAGACCCCTCCCCAAACACCCAGGGACCCCCAGAGACCCCAGAGACAACCAGAGACCCCCCCAAAACCCCAGAGACTCACAGGGACCCCTCCCCAAACACCCAGGGACCCACAGAGACCCCTCCCAAACACCCAGGGACCCCCAGGGACCCCTCCCCAAATACCCAGGGACCCCTCAGAGACCACCAGGGACCCCCCCCAAACCCCAGAGACCCACAGGGACCCCTCCCCAAAACTCCAGAGACCCACAGAGACCCCTCCCCAAATACCCAGGGACCCCCAGGGACCCCCCCAAACCCCAGAGACCCACAGGGACCCCTCCCCAAATCCCCAGGGACCCCTCCCAAACACCCAGGACCCCCAGGGACCCCCCCCAAACCCCCAGGGACCCCCACCCAAACACCAGAGACCCCAGAAACCCCTCCAAACCCATAGAGACCCCCAGGGACCCTCCCCACAGACCCATAGAGACCCCAGGGATTCCCCCCAGAGACCCTCAGGGATTCCCCCCAAATCCCAGAGACCCCCTGGGACCTCCCCAGAGACCCCCCCCAAACCCCAGAGACCCCCCAAAAAACAGAGACCCCCCAAAACCCCCCCCAGAGACCCCCCAGGGACCCCCTCAATTCCTCCCAGGACCCCCCAAACTCCCCCAGAGACCCCCCAAAACCCCCAGGGACCCCCCCAAACCCCCCCGTGCCCCCCGCGCCCCCCTCCCCACCTGCAGCTGCCGGTTTTTCTCCTGCTTTTGCTGGAATTTCTCCATTTTCTCCCGTTTCTTGGCCTCCTTCTTCAGCTGTGCCGCGCTCTTGGCCGGGCCGGGGGGCTCGGGACCCCCCGGGACCCCCCCCGGGACCCCCCCCCGGGGCGGCTCCGCTGCGGGACCCCCAAGACCCGCGGTTTCCACCCGGGAATGTGCCAAAATCGCCATTTTTCCCCCCAAAATCGCCATTTTCCCTCCCAAAATCGCCATTTTCCCCCCCAAAATCGCCATTTTTCCTCCCAAAATCTCCATTTTTCCCCCAAAAATCGCCATTTTCCCCCCCAAAATTGCCATTTTCCCCCCAAAATCGCCGTTTTTCCTCCCAAAATCTCCGTTTTCTCTCCCAAAATCTCCATTTTTCCTCCCAAAATCTCCAATTTCCCCCGAAATCGCCGTTTTTCCTCCATAATCTCACCAAAATCTCCATTTCCCCCCCAAAATCTCCATTTTTCCCCCCAAAATCTCCTTTCCCCCCCAAAATCTCCATTTCCCCCCTAAAATCTCCATTTTTCCCCCAAAAAATCTCCATTTTCCCTCCCAAAATATCCATTTTACCCCCAAAATATCCATTTTACCCCAAAATCTCAATTTTCCCCCAAAACCCCCCAAAATCTCAATTTTCCCCCTAAAACCCCCAAATTTTCATCCATCCCGCCCCAAACTCCCCAGAATCTCCATCTCCCCCTCCCCAAATCCCCCCAAAATTTCCATATTCCCCCCAAAAATCCCCCCCAACTTCCACCGTCCCCCTCCCCAAAATCTCCATTTCCCCCTTCCCAAAATTCCCCCAAAATCTCCATTTTCCTCCCTCCCCAAAAATCTTCATTTTCCCCTCCAAATCCCCCCAAAATCTCCATATTCCCCCCCAAAAATCCCCATTTCCCCCCAAACTCTCCAAAATCTCCATCTCCCCCTCCTCAAGAATCTCCATTTTCCCCCAAACTCCCCAAAATCTCCATCCCCCCCCTCCCCAAAAATCTCCATTTTCCCCCAAAATCACCCAAAATCTCAATTTTCTCCCAAAACTCCCTAAAATCTCCATTTTCCCTCCCAAAATCCCCATCTCCCCCTCCCCAAAATCTCCATTTTCCCCTCCAAACCCCCCAAAATCTCCATCCCCCCCGTCCTCAGAATCTCCATCTCCCCCTCCCCAAATCCCCCCAAAATCTCCATTTTCCCCCTCCCCAAAAATCTCCATTTTCTCATTCCAAACTCCCCCAAAATCTCCGTCTCCCCCTTCCCAAAATCCCCCCAAAATCTCCATTTTCCCCCCCAAAAATCCCCATTTCCCCCCAAAATCCCCCAAAATCCCCCAAAATCTCCATCTCCCCTCCCCAAAAATTTCCATTTTCCCCCTCCAAACTCCCCCAAAATCTCCATTTTCCCATTCCAAACCCCCCAAAATCTCCATATCCCCCCCCAAAAATCCCCCCCAACTTCCACTGCCCCTCCCCAAAATCTCCATCTCCCCCTTCCCAAAATCCCCCAAAATCTCCATATTCCCCCTCAAAAATCCTCATCTCCCCCTCCCCAAAAATCTCCATCTCCCTCTTCCCAAAATCCCCCCAAAAATCTCCATTTCCCCCTCCCCAAAAATCTCCATTTTCTCATTCCAAACCCCCCAAAATCTCCATCCCCACCCCCCCAAAATCTCCATCTCCCCCTCCCCAAAATCTCCATTTTCCCCCTCCAAACTCCCCCTCCCCAGAATCTCCGTCTCCCCCTCCCCAAATCCCCCCCAAACCCCCATTTGCCCCTTCCCCATCCTCACCGGCGCTCCCGGGGGTCTCCACGGTGGTGGTCTCCACGGCGGGGGTCTCCGTGCCGGGGGTCTCACTGGGGGTCTCGCCCCCCCAGAGGCGCACGTCGCCCAGCTCGGCGCGGAACTGCGGCAGGCGGCAGCAGGACAGGAACCAGCGCGAGACCCCCGGGAACGGGGAACGGGAATGGGGGTCCAGCACCTGGGAAATGTGGGGAGGGGGCACATTTGGGGGGGTCAGGAACGTGGGGAGGGGTCTCACAGGTCACGGGGGGTCACAGGGGGCGGCAGCACGCGAGGAACCAGCGCGAGACCCCCGGGAAGGGGGCCCGGGTCAGGGGGTCCAGCACCTGGGGAGGGGGCAGCAATGTGGGGAGGGGTCTCACGGGTCACGGGAGGGGGTCACAGGGACACAGACAGACAGACGGACACGGGGGGCGGCAGCAGGACAGGAACCAGCGCGAGACCCCGGGAAGGGGGCGCGGGAATGGGGGTCCAGCACCTGGGAAATGTGGGGAGGGGGCACATTTGGGGGGTCCCTGGGGTCAATCCTGGGGGTCCCAGCGGGATTTGGTGGGTCTGGGGGCGTTCCCGGGGTCTCAGGGATATTTGGGGAGGGGTCTGGGGGATTTGGGGGCGTTCCCGGGGGTCTCTCAGGAATTTGGGGAGGGGTCTCACCCGCGTTAAAGGCCCCAGCAGGGCGCACAGCACGGTGACATTGGCCGGGGTGACACCGGGGGGATTTGGGGGCGTTCCCGGGGGTCCCGGGGGGTCTGGGGGCGTTCCCGGGGGTCCCGGGGGGATTTGGGGAGGGGTCTCACCCGCGTGAGGGGCCCCAGCAGGGCGCACAGCACGGTGATGTCGGCCAGGGTGACGCCGTCGCCCACCAGGAAGGAGCGGCCACAGCTCAGGTGGGACTCGAGAGCCCCCAGACCCAAAAGGAGCTCCTGGAGAGCCCGGGGGCGGGCCTGGGGGGGCAGAGACCCTCAGAGACCCCTCCCCAAATTACCCTGAACCCCCTGAACCCACCAGAGCCCCCCGAGAGCCCCCCAAATCCCCCCATTGTCCCCCGAAGCCCCAGAACCCCAAAGGGGCTCCTGGAGAGCCCGGGGCCGGCCTGGGGGGCACAGACCCTCAGAGACCCCTCCCCAAATTACCCTGAACCCCTCTGAACCCCCCCTGTGCCCCCCAAATCCCCCCATTGCGACTCAGAGCCCCCAGACCCAAAAGGGGCTCCTGGAGAGCCCGGGGGCGCGCCTGGGGGAAAGAGACCCTCAGAGACCCCTCCCCAAATTACCCTGAAATCTCAATGTACCCCCCACAAACCCACCCCAAACTGCCCCAAATCCCCCCCAAATCTCACTGCAACCCCCCGAAACCCCCCCAAAATGGTACCCCAGAGACCCCTCCCCACCTGTTTGTGAGGACACCCCTTAGAGACCCCCAGGACCCCTCCCCAGGACCCCTCCCCACCTGTTTGTTCCCCCCCATCACAATGGCGGCCGCCGTGCCCAGGTCCCCCTCGGCGAGCGCCACCCACTGCCGCACCAGCGCGGCCTGCCGGGGGTCGCGGCCCCGCAGCTCGGGGGGGCTCAGCAGCAGCGCGGCCGCGCCCGGGCCCAGCAGCGCCCCCCTCGGCCGTGCGCAGCGCCGGTAACGGGTGCGGCGGGGCCCCGGTGCCGGAACCGGGCCCCAGGGGAGTTCCGCTTCCGGTGCCGGGGGCGTTTCCGGTTCCGGCGCCGGGGGCGTTTCCGGTTCCGGCGGCGGTACGGGTGCCGGCGGGGGTCACGCGCTGCAGCAGCACCGGGGGCGGGTCCCCGCGGAACGGGCGGCGATGAGAACGCGCAGGGCGGCGGCGTCACCGGGCGGGGGCGGCAGCAGCAGCACCGGCGGCGACGGCATCGCTGGGGAATTCATTAAAAAATAAAATTTGCAAATTAAAAAATTAAATAATTAAATAATTACAAAATTCAAAAACTGACGGGGGATGTAACGGGGGAGAAAATGGGAGGGAAATGGGGGATAACGGGGGGGCGGCAGCAGCAGCACCGGCGGCGACGGCATCGCTGGGGAATTCATTAAAAAAATAAAATTGCAAATTGAAAAATTAAATAATTAAATAATTACAAAATTCAAAAACTGACGGGGGATGTAACGGCGGAGAAAACGGGAGGGAAATGGGGGATAACGGGGGGGCGGCAGCAGCAGCACCGGCGGCGACGGCATCGCTGGGGAATTCATTAAAAATAAATAAAATTGCAAATTGAAAAATTAAATAGTTAAATAATTACAAAATTCAAAACCAGACGGGGGATGTAACGGGGGAGAAAACGGGAGGGAAATGGGGGATAACGGGGGGGCGGCAGCAGCAGCACCGGCGGCGACGGCATCGCTGACGGGGGGAAAAAAAAATATAACTTAATAAATAAAAAATATAAATTAAAAATTATAAATTTAAAAAACTACAAATTTAAAAATTATAAATCTAAAAATTATAAATTAAAAAATAATAGATTAAAAAATATAATTTTAAAAAATTATAAATTTTAAAATAATAAATTAAAAAAATTAACAGGGCGGTAACGCGGGGGGGGGCGGCAGGAGGAGGATTGGGGGACACGGCATCGCTGAGGGGGGAAATAAAAACATTAAAATTAAAAAATTAAAATGCAAACGTTAACGGGGGAAATTGGGGAGAAAATGGGGGGGAAATTGGAGAGAAATGTGAGGGAAATGTGAGGGAAATGGGGGATAACGGGGGGGGCGGCAGCAGCGGCACCGGCGGCATCGCTGGGGGGGGGAGGGTAATATTAAAATATTTAAATTAAAAAATTACAAAACTAAAAAATTTTTAAAATTTTAAAAAATAACATTTAAAAAAATTACACGTTAAAGGGGGTTAACGGGGGGCGGCGGGTGGAGGAGGACGCGGGGACACGGCATGGCTGAGGGGGAAAAAATAAAAAAATTGACGGGGAGAAAATTAAGAACTCAACGAGGGAAAAGTATGACATTAACGCAGGGGAAAATGGGGGAAAATTTAAAAAAAATAACGGCGAGAAGAATGGGGGAAATAATGGGGGGGGGGGGGTTGACATGGCTAGAGAGGGAAAAGCGGGGGGGGGTCCCGGGGGTCCCTGAGGGCCGCAGGTGGAAGGGGGGGCGGGCACCGGGAGTTGCGGGCACGGGGATTTTAGGAGGGATTTTTTGGGGGTTTTTTGGGGTGAATTTGGGGATTTTTGGGGGGTCCCGAGGGTCACGTGCCCCCCCGCCAGCCCCTCCCCCCCCCCCGGTACCTGCGGCGGCGGCGGCGGGAGCAGACACGCGGGGCGGACTGCGCTGCGCACGCGCGGCGCCCCGCGCTGCCATTGGCCGGCGCGCGGCGGACTTCCGGCGCCGCGGAGATGACGCAAAGGGAGCGCCGCGCCCGCCGCGCTCGGCGCCCCCCAGCGGAGCGGAGGAGCGAGAACTCCGCGAGTCCAATGGGGGGGGGCGTGGGGAGACCCGAAAACGCCCGAAATCACCCCAAAAACAACCTGAAAAACCCCGAAATCAGCCCAAAAACAACCCGAAAAACCCCGAAATCACCCCAAAAACAACCTGAAAAACCCCGAAATCAACCCAAAAACAACCCGAAAAACCCCGAAATCAACCCAAAAACAACCCGAAAAACCCCGAAATCGCCCCAAAAACAACAGAAAAACCCCGAAATCAGCCCTAAAACAACAGAAAAAACCCCGAAATCACCCGAAACCTCCCGTAATCAGCCCAAAAACAACAGGAAAACCCGAAATCAGCCCTAAAACAACAGAAAAACCCCGAAATCAACCCAAAATCACCCGAAATCAGCCCAAAAACAACACAAAAAACCCCGAAATCAGCCCTAAAACACCCGAAATCACCCCAAAAACAACAGGAAAACCCCGAAATCACCCCAAAAACAACCTGAAAAACCCCGAAATCAACCCAAAATCACCCGAAATCAGCCCAAAAACAACAGGAAAACCCCGAAATCAACCCTAAAACACCCGAAATCGCCTCAAAAACACCCCAAAAACCAACGAAAAATCCCGAAAATCACTCTAAAAATCCCCAGCCACTCCAAAAACCCCCAAACCACACAAAACCACCCCAAAAATACCCTAAAAAAACACCAAAACCGCCACAAAATCACCCAAAATCACCCCAAAAACACCCAAAACCACCCAGAAGCCACCCAAAATTAGGCCAAAATCACAAAAGTACCATAAAAACCCCCAAATCACCCCAAAACCACCCCTAAAAACACCTCAAAAACAGTCAAAACCCCTGAAACCACCCAAAACCACCCCAAAATGACCCAAAATCGCCGTAAATTACCCCAAAAACCCCGTTAATGACACACACAGAGCGGGGCAGGGCCCGGCGTTTATTGGGGGGCCGGGGAGACCCCCGGGATTGGGGAGGGGTCCCTGCACAGTTTGGGGAGAAACCCCCCCGAGATTTTGGGGGAGATCACCCCCATTTTGGGGAGGGGTCCCTGCAGGATTTTGGGGTGAATCCCCCCAGTTTTGGGGTAAATCCTCCCCGTTTCAGGAGCGAATCCCCCCAGAGATTTTGGGGTCAATCCCCCCCATTTTTGGGGTGAATCCCCCCCGTTATTTTGGGGTGAATCCCCCCCATTTTTGGGGTGAATCCCCCCCATTTTTGGGGTGAATCCCCCCGATTTTGGGGGAGACCACCCCGGGTTTTTGGGGAGGGGTCCTTGCAGGTATTTTGAGGTGAATCCCCCCCAGTTTTTGAGGTGAATCTTTCCCAATTTTGGGGTGAATCCCCCCAATTTTGGGAGGGATCTTTGCGGATTTTGGGGTGAATCCCCCCCCCCCGATTTGAGGGGAGACCACCCTGGATTTTGGGGAGGGGTCCCCCCCAGATTTTGGGGTGAATCCCCCCGTTTTCAGGGAGGGGTTTCTGCAGATATTTTGGGGTGAATCCCCCCAGATTTTGGGGTGAATCTCCCCGTTTTTCAGCAAGGAATCTCTGCAGATTTCAGAGAGAATCCCCCCCCCGTTATTTTGGGGTGAATCCCCCCGGATTTTGGGGTGACTCCCCCGTTATTTTGGGTGAATCCCCCCGGATTTAGGGGAAAATCACCCCGGGTTTTGAGGAGGAATCTCTGCGGGTTTTGGGGAGGGGTCCCCCCCAGATTTTGGGGCGAATCCCCCCCAGATTTTGGGGCGAATCCCCCCGTTTTCAGGGAGGGGTTTCTGCAGATATTTTGGGGCGAATCCCCCCAGATTTTGGGGTGAATCCCCCCGTTATTTTGGGGCGAATCCCCCCGTTATTTTGGGGCGACTCCCCCCGTTATTTTGGGGCGAATCCCCCCAGATTTGGGGGAGGACCCCCCCCCATAATTTTGGGGCGAATCCGCCCGTTTTTGGGGTCACTGCTTCTGCTGCAGCGCCTCCTTGCGCGCCGCGTCCTGCAGCAGCTGCGTGTCCACCTCGTCGGCGGGCAGCTGCACGTAGCGCACCACGGAGCCGCGGATGAAGCAGTTCTTGACCGAGAGCTGGGGGAAGACCCCTCCCCAAATTAATGAGACCCCCAAAAACCCCAAAATTCCCCTCAAAACCCCCCAAAAACCCCTCAAAAACCCCCTAAAAAAACCCAAAAAATCACTGAGATGCACAGAGAGAAACCCCAAACCACGGAGCCGCGGATGAAGCAGCTCTTGACCGAGAGCTGGGGGGAGACCCCTCCCCAAATTAATGATGCACCCAAAAACCCCAAAATCCCCCCCAAAAATACCCCAAAAAAACCCCAAAATCCCCCAAAAAACCCCCAAAATCCCCCCCAAAAACCCCCAAAAATCACTGAGATGCACAGGGAGAAACCCCAAACCACGCAGCCGCGGATGAAGCAGTTCTTGACCGAGAGCTGGGGAGAGACCCCTCCCCAAATTAATGACGCGCCCAAAAACCCCAAAATCCCCCCCAAAATCCCCCCAAAAACAGAGAAACCCCAAAAAAACCCCCCCCAAAAAAAACCAAAAATCACTGAGATAACCAAAACCACTGAACCCCGGATGAAGCAGCTCCTCACTGAAAGCCGGGGAGAGACCCCTCCCCAAATTAATGAGACCCCCAAAAACCCCCCAAAAACAGAGAGACCCCTCCCCTGAGACCCCAAAACCGCTGAGACCCCCCCAGGACCCCTCCAAACCTCCCCAGGACACCCCCAAAACCACTGAGACCCCCCCCAAACCTCCCCAAATTCCCCCAGGACCCTCCCAGGACCCCCCCAAACCTCCCCAAATTCCCCCAGAGCCCCCCAGGACCCCCAAAACCACTGAGACCCCCCAAGCCTCCCCAAATTCCCCAAGGACCCCCCAGGATCCCCCAAGACCCTCCCCAAATCCTCCCCAGCCCTCTCAAAACCCTCAAATCCCCCCCCAGGACCCCCCAAAAGCCCCCTCAGGACCCCCTCAAAGCCCCCAAAGCCCCCCAGGACCCCCCGAGCCTCCCGCCCACCATGTGCGGGTACTTCTCGGGGTCCGTCACGCTGATGTCGGTCAGTTTGATGTTCAGGTACTGGGGGGGGGGGAAAAACGGGGGGGGGTCAGACCCCCAGGGACCCCCCCCAAAAACACTGAGACCCCCAGGGACCCCCCCCAAAAACACTGAGACCCCCAGGGACCCCCCCAGAGACCCCCGGGACCCCCCCCCAAAAACACTGAGACCCCCCCCAAATCCCCCAGAGACCCACCTGGGACTCCCCCCCCCAAAAAAAACCCCCCTAAAACTCCCCGGGACCCCCCCAAAACCACTGAGACCCCCAGGGACCCCCCCAGAGACCCCCGGGACCTCCCAAAAACCACAGAGACCCCTCCCAAAACCCCCCCAAAATCCCTGAGACCCCCAGACCCCCCTAAAACCCCTGAGACCCCCCGGGACCCCCCCAAAACACACCCGGGACCCCCCAAAAACCACAGAGACCCCTCCCAAAACCCCCCCAGGACCCCCAGAGACCCCCAAAACCCCCCCAGAGACCCTCAGAGACCCCCAGAGACCCCCCCCAAAACCCCTGAGACCCCCGGGACCCCCCCAGGGACCCCCAAAACCCCCCCAGAGACCCCCAGGGACCCTCAGAGACCCCCAGAGACCCCCGGGGACCCCCCAAACCCCCCCAGGGACCCCCCAAAGCCCCCCGGGACCCCCGACTCACCTGATCCACCGAGTGCAGCGTGCCGCAGATGCTGGCGGGAGACAGGGGGGGAAATTGGGGAGGGGTCTCGGTGGGTTTGGGGGGTCCTGGGGGGGTTTGGGGGCTCCCAGGCAGCTTTTTGGGGTTTTTTGGGTTTTTTGGGTTTTTTGGGGTTTTTGGGGGGGGTTTTGGGGTATTTTTGGGGGCGATTTTTGAGGTCTTTTAGGGATTTTTTGGGGGCAGTTTTTAGGGTGTTTTGGGGCATTTTTGGGGGTGATTTTTGAGGTCTTTTAGGGATTTTTTGGGGGTGGTTTTTGGGGTGTTTTGGGGGTATTTCCGGGGGGTGTTTCCGGGCAGTTTTTGGAGGTGTTTTTGGGTTTTTTTGTGGGTGTTTTTGAGGTTTTCTTGGGGGGGGTTTTAGAGAGTGTTTTTGGGGGTGTTTCTGGGCAGTTTCTGGGGGTGTTTCCGGGGTGTTTTTAGGGTTTTTTTGGGTGGTTTTTGGGGTGTTTTTAGGGGTTTTTTGGGGATGGTTTTTGGGGTTTTTTTGGGGTGTTTGTAGGGGTTTTTGGGGGTGGTTTTTGGGGTGTTTTTAGGGTTTTTTTGGGGGGCGGTTTTTGGGGTGTTTTTAGGGTTTTTTTGGGGGTGGTTTTGGGGTGTTTTTAGGGTTTTTTTTGGGGGTGGTTTTTGGGGTGTTTTTAGGGTTTTTTTGGGGTGGTTTTTGGGGTGTTTTTAGGGTTTTTTTGGGGGTGGTTTTTGGGGTGTTTTTAGGGTTTTTTTGGGGTGATTTTGGGGTGTTTCGGGGGTGTCCCGACCCCCCCCCCCGGTCCCGTACCTGAGGTCGTTCTTGAGCTCCACCACCACGTCCTTGCCCACCAGGGACTTGAAGAAGGAGTAGAACAGCTGGGGGGGCAGGGGGCGTCACACCGGGGTTTGGGGGGGTTGGGGGGTCTTTGGGGGGATTTTGGGGGGATTTGGGGGGGATTTGGGGGGGATTTTGGATATTTTGGGGGGTTTGGGGGGTCTGGGGGGGGATTTTGGGGGATTTTGGGGGGTTTGGGGGGGTCTGGGGGTCCGCAGGGCTCGGGGCGATCACAGGGGGGTCTCGGGGGGGTCCCGGTGAAATGGGGGGGGTCCCCGGGGGTCTCAGAGGGGTCCCGGGAGGGCTCGGGGGGGGTTTGGGGGTCCCGGGAGGGTTTGGGGGCTCAGGGGGGGCTCAGGGGGGGCTCGGGGGTCGCGCGGGGTCCCCAAATCCCCCCCGGGACCCCCAAAATCCCCCCAGGCCCCCCCCATCCCCCCCCCCGGGCCCCGCTCACCATCGCGGCCCCGAGCGCGCCACGCAGGCCCCGCCCCCTTCCGCCGCCGGCCACGCCCCGCCCGCCGCCCAACCACGGCTCGCGGTACGCGATGGACCCGCCCCTTCCCGCCACAGGCCCCGCCCACCGCGGCCGCCGGCGGCCACGCCCCCTGCCCCACATAGAGCCCCGCCCGCTCGGCGGAAGCCACGCCCACATCCCCTCAGCCGGGCCCCGCCCACCCGCGGGGGTGGCGGGAAATGAATCAGCCGCCCCCGCGCCGGGTCAAAGGTCACGGGGACAGCGGGGACCCCCCCCCCCCCCCGTGACACCTCGGTGACCTCTGTGACCCCGCTGTGACCCCGCAGTGACCCCGCAGTGACCCCAGGGACCCCCTGAGAGCTCCGGGGAGCCCCGGGGCCTCCCGGCCCCTGCCCCAGGGTCCCCAATGTCCCCAATGTCCCCAATGTCCCCAACATCCCCGTGTCCCCCCAATGTCCCCTCTTTGTCCCCAATGTCCCCAATGTCCTGAATATCCCCATGTCCCCTCCATGTCCCCTCCATGTCCCCAACGTCACCCCCGTCCCCATGTCCCCTCCATGTCCCGAACATCGCCATGTCCCCTCCATGTCCCCAATGTCCCCTCGTGTCCTGAACATCCCCGTGTCCCATGTCCCCTCCATGTCCCCAATGTCCCCAATGTCCTGAATATCCCCGTGTCCCCAATGCCA
>JAVKUW010000095.1:0-75411 GCA_031885435.1 Passerculus sandwichensis | reverse complement strand
AAGGAAGGAAGGAAGGAAGGAAGGAAGGAAGGAAGGAAGGAAGGAAGGAAGGAAGGAAGGAAGGAAGGAAGGAAGGAAGTGTCGGAAGGAAGGAAGGAAGTGTCGGAAGGAAGGAAGGAAGTGTCGGAAGGAAGGAAGTGTCGGAAGGAAGGAAGTGTCGGAAGGAAGGAAGGAAGGAAGTGTCGGAAGGAAGGAAGGAAGGAAGGAAGGAAGGAAGTGTCGGAAGGAAGGAAGGAAGGAAGGAAGGAAGGAAGGAAGGAAGTGTCGGAAGGAAGGAGGAAGTGTCGGAAGGAAGGAAGTGTCGGAAGGAAGGAAGGAAGGAAGGAAGGAAGGAAGGAAGGAAGGAAGGAAGGAAGGAAGGAAGGAAGGAAGGAAGGAAGGAAGGAAGGAAGGAAGGAAGGAAGGAAGGAAGGAAGGAAGGAAGGAAGGAAGGAAGGAAGGAAGGAAGGAAGGAAGGAAGGAAGGAAGGAAGGAAGGAAGGAAGGAAGGAAGTGTCGGAAGGAAGGAAGGAAGGAAGGAAGTGTCGGAAGGAAGGAAGTGTCGGAAGGAAGGAAGGAAGGAAGGAAGGAAGGAAGGAAGTGTCGGAAGGAAGGAAGGAAGGAAGGAAGGAAGTGTCGGAAGGAAGGAAGGAAGGAAGGAAGTGTCGGAAGGAAGGAAGGAAGGAAGTGTCGGAAGGAAGGAAGGAAGTGTCGGAAGGAAGGAAGTGTTGGAAGGAAGGAAGGAAGTGTCGGAAGGAAGGAAGGAAGTGTCGGAAGGAAGGAAGGAAGTGTCGGAAGGAAGGAAGGAAGTGTCGGAAGGAAGGAAGGAAGGAAGGAAGGAAGGAAGGAAGTGTCGGAAGGAAGGAAGGAAGGAAGGAAGGAAGGAAGGAAGGAAGGAAGGAAGGAAGGAAGGAAGGAAGGAAGGAAGGAAGGAAGGAAGGAAGGAAGGAAGGAAGGAAGGAAGGAAGGAAGGAAGGAAGGAAGGAAGGAAGGAAGGAAGGAAGGAAGGAAGGAAGGAAGGAAGTGTCGGAAGGAAGGAAGGAAGGAAGGAAGGAAGTGTCGGAAGGAAGTGTCGGAAGGAAGGAAGGAAGGAAGGAAGTGTCGGAAGGAAGTGTCGGAAGGAAGGAAGGAAGGAAGTGTCGGAAGGAAGTGTCGGAAGGAAGGAAGTGTCGGAAGGAAGGAAGGAAGTGTCGGAAGGAAGGAAGTGTCGGAAGGAAGGAAGTGTCGGAAGGAAGGAAGTGTCGGAAGGAAGTGTCGGAAGGAAGGAAGTGTCGGAAGGAAGGAAGTGTCGGAAGGAAGGAAGTGTCGGAAGGAAGGAAGTGTCGGAAGGAAGTGTCGGAAGGAAGGAAGGAAGTGTCGGAAGGAAGGAAGGAAGTGTCGGAAGGAAGGAAGTGTCGGAAGGAAGGAAGTGTCGGAAGGAAGGAAGGAAGGAAGTGTCGGAAGGAAGGAAGGAAGGAAGGAAGTGTCGGAAGGAAGGAAGTGTCGGAAGGAAGGAAGTGTCGGAAGGAAGGAAGTGTCGGAAGGAAGGAAGGAAGGAAGGAAGTGTCGGAAGGAAGGAAGGAAGTGTCGGAAGGAAGGAAGGAAGGAAGGAAGTGTCGGAAGGAAGGAAGTGTCGGAAGGAAGTGTCGGAAGGAAGTGTCGGAAGGAAGGAAGGAAGGAAGTGTCGGAAGGAAGGAAGGAAGGAAGGAAGGAAGGAAGGAAGGAAGGAAGGAAGGAAGGAAGGAAGGAAGGAAGGAAGGAAGGAAGGAAGGAAGGAAGGAAGGAAGGAAGGAAGGAAGGAAGGAAGGAAGGAAGGAAGGAAGGAAGGAAGGAAGGAAGGAAGGAAGGAAGTGTCGGAAGGAAGGAAGGAAGGAAGGAAGTGTCGGAAGGAAGGAAGTGTCGGAAGGAAGGAAGTGTCGGAAGGAAGGAAGTGTCGGAAGGAAGGAAGTGTCGGAAGGAAGGAAGAAGGAAGTGTCGGAAGGAAGGAAGGAAGGAAGGAAGGAAGGAAGGAAGGAAGGAAGGAAGGAAGGAAGGAAGGAAGGAAGGAAGGAAGGAAGGAAGGAAGGAAGGAAGGAAGGAAGGAAGGAAGGAAGGAAGGAAGGAAGGAAGGAAGGAAGGAAGGAAGGAAGGAAGGAAGGAAGGAAGGAAGGAAGGAAGGAAGGAAGTGTCGGAAGGAAGGAAGGAAGGAAGGAAGGAAGGAAGGAAGGAAGGAAGGAAGGAAGGAAGGAAGGAAGGAAGGAAGGAAGGAAGGAAGGAAGGAAGGAAGGAAGGAAGGAAGGAAGGAAGGAAGGAAGGAAGGAAGGAAGGAAGGAAGGAAGTGTCGGAAGGAAGGAAGGAAGTGTCGGAAGGAAGGAAGTGTCGGAAGGAAGGAAGTGTCGGAAGGAAGGAAGGAAGGAAGTGTCGGAAGGAAGGAAGGAAGGAAGGAAGGAAGGAAGTGTCGGAAGGAAGGAAGGAAGGAAGGAAGTGTCGGAAGGAAGGAAGGAAGGAAGTGTCGGAAGGAAGGAAGGAAGTGTCGGAAGGAAGGAAGTGTCGGAAGGAAGGAAGGAAGGAAGGAAGGAAGGAAGGAAGGAAGGAAGGAAGGAAGGAAGGAAGGAAGGAAGGAAGGAAGGAAGGAAGGAAGGAAGGAAGGAAGGAAGGAAGGAAGGAAGGAAGGAAGGAAGGAAGGAAGGAAGGAAGGAAGGAAGTGTCGGAAGGAAGGAAGGAAGGAAGGAAGTGTCGGAAGGAAGGAAGTGTCGGAAGGAAGGAAGGAAGGAAGGAAGGAAGGAAGGAAGGAAGGAAGTGTCGGAAGGAAGGAAGGAAGGAAGGAAGGAAGTGTCGGAAGGAAGGAAGGAAGGAAGGAAGTGTCGGAAGGAAGGAAGGAAGGAAGTGTCGGAAGGAAGGAAGGAAGTGTCGGAAGGAAGGAAGTGTTGGAAGGAAGGAAGGAAGTGTCGGAAGGAAGGAAGGAAGTGTCGGAAGGAAGGAAGGAAGTGTCGGAAGGAAGGAAGGAAGTGTCGGAAGGAAGGAAGGAAGGAAGGAAGGAAGGAAGGAAGTGTCGGAAGGAAGGAAGGAAGGAAGGAAGGAAGGAAGGAAGGAAGGAAGGAAGGAAGGAAGGAAGGAAGGAAGGAAGGAAGGAAGGAAGGAAGGAAGGAAGGAAGGAAGGAAGGAAGGAAGGAAGGAAGGAAGGAAGGAAGGAAGGAAGGAAGGAAGGAAGGAAGGAAGGAAGTGTCGGAAGGAAGGAAGGAAGGAAGGAAGGAAGTGTCGGAAGGAAGTGTCGGAAGGAAGGAAGGAAGGAAGGAAGTGTCGGAAGGAAGTGTCGGAAGGAAGGAAGGAAGGAAGTGTCGGAAGGAAGTGTCGGAAGGAAGGAAGTGTCGGAAGGAAGGAAGGAAGTGTCGGAAGGAAGGAAGTGTCGGAAGGAAGGAAGTGTCGGAAGGAAGGAAGTGTCGGAAGGAAGTGTCGGAAGGAAGGAAGTGTCGGAAGGAAGGAAGTGTCGGAAGGAAGGAAGTGTCGGAAGGAAGGAAGTGTCGGAAGGAAGTGTCGGAAGGAAGGAAGGAAGTGTCGGAAGGAAGGAAGGAAGTGTCGGAAGGAAGGAAGTGTCGGAAGGAAGGAAGTGTCGGAAGGAAGGAAGTGTCGGAAGGAAGGAAGGAAGGAAGTGTCGGAAGGAAGGAAGGAAGGAAGGAAGTGTCGGAAGGAAGGAAGTGTCGGAAGGAAGGAAGTGTCGGAAGGAAGGAAGGAAGGAAGGAAGGAAGGAAGGAAGGAAGGAAGGAAGGAAGGAAGGAAGGAAGGAAGGAAGGAAGGAAGGAAGGGAAGGAAGGAAGGAAGGAAGGAAGGAAGGAAGGAAGGAAGGAAGGAAGGAAGGAAGGAAGGAAGGAAGGAAGGAAGGAAGGAAGGAAGGAAGGAAGGAAGGAAGGAAGGAAGGAAGGAAGGAAGGAAGGAAGGAAGGAAGGAAGGAAGGAAGGAAGGAAGGAAGGAAGGAAGGAAGTGTCGGAAGGAAGGAAGGAAGGAAGGAAGGAAGGAAGGAAGGAAGGAAGGAAGGAAGGAAGGAAGGAAGGAAGGAAGGAAGGAAGGAAGGAAGGAAGGAAGGAAGGAAGGAAAAAATGCTTCCAAAGAATATCTCTAAGATTATTAGTTAAAAGAACAATTTGACTGTAAACTTTAATTCATCTACTAAATGTCAAGCACTACTGGATGTACCAGCAGTTTCCCTGGCCCTCCTTGCTATTAATATATGCTTAGCTGCAGTAAAAATTAGAAGGTCTGTAATAATACCCTTCCAAAAACACTTGAGATGAAAATTTGGTTTGAAATTTACTGAGAACTCTATTACTGTAGTAACAAGTTATATAAAAGGCAAATGTTAGGAGAGAAGCTTTTCATTTAGACCAGCTTATTTCTGACATTATATGTATTCTACCTTTTTTCAGAAGTGTTAGAGTCATTGAATTTGACCAGTGTGCTAGGGAACTGCTAAAGAACACATTACCATGGTGTTTCTTTTAATTTAAAACCATGTAATTACCTTAATACCCAGAATCTTTGTGCAACACTTACCATAACATTTGACACACCACTGCTTTGTCAAACATGAACCAAACAATTCTGTGGGTGGAACTTCCTCTGAGATGTATACATGCAACCCTGGACAGCTCAGTTTCTTTCTGAAAATGTAATTGAAATTCACTTAAATTATTCTACATACACTGCATATTTCTGTCCAAAAATGGCACTGTAGGCTTTGAGGCACAAAGGAGAAAACCTTTTGTGTGCATGTGTTTCAGGGCAGAGACAAGCTGTGAGGGAGCAGCTTGAAGTTAAAGAAAGAAGAATAACAGACGACATTTTGTCTCAGTAAGGAAAGAATTTTTAACCTAGTTTCCTCATAGACATGACTCTTTCACTTGGGTAAGCAGACTCCCAGTTCCTCATCTAAAACCTTGAAGCCATTAAAAGCAAAACAAATGAAAAAATAGAATATAGTAAAAATATTTCTTTTATAAACAAACACAAAAATAGTGCTATTATTTTTTATAAAAAGAATTACAGGGGAGAGGAGAGGCGAGAGAAGGGAAGGAGAAGGGGAAGGGAAAGGGGAAGGGAAGGGGAAGGGGGAAGATTTAAAATTCTTTCTTGTAAAGCTACACATCCTAAAGCAGACTTTACACATGCAGGTATATCTAACTACAATGAAACTTATGTGAGGGAACTCTTGTGTGATTTGACCTTGATTGCTTTCTCTTTTTTTTTTTTTTTCCCCATTCTTTTCAATTTGAAGTAGTCTTTTGAGGTTTGAAAATACAACCCCGAAGATATGTTCCAGTTTAACAATATCCCTGATACAAAACGGTGGTTTTCTGTTAGTTACATCTCACTATTTCTGTTATATGTCATTATACAACAAAACTCCTTTCAACATTAAGGGCAAAGTGATTTTCCTCAAGTAACATTTGCTAATATTGAATTACTTCTCAGAATGTCTCCAGGTTCTTTACAAACCTTACCATCTTTCTGCAACGCTGTAATTTCAGAGGGCCTTGAAGTGCTGCTACCTCTTGGAGTAATTTGACAACTGTTACACAGAGAATTGCAGTCTGAGTTGTCCAAGGTTACAAAAGTCCAGCTCACCCATTATATTAATTTTTTTTAAATGTCACGTAAAGGAGGAATGCTAGTAGAAACTGGTCAATTTTGCCTACTTATTATTGAAGTAGCTTAGCTAAGGGGTCCTTGAGGTACCTGGTGAAGTCTGAAGTTGGCATGACAACAAGCTCAGAGAGTCTAGAAATAGGAGAAAATGTATACAGCTCAAATCACCAGAATGTACTTTGTTTGGTTCATTTTAATGACCTGGATGTGAGGGGTTCTTCTGCATGGTATTTACCTGTCAGTTGCTGAGGAAAACTATGAGATGATAGCCTGGAAGAAATGAGCTTTACCAACAGAGCTGTCGCCAATCATACCAGTACCTAAGGCCACATCACTCCCCATGGAACTGCTGCTTACCCACAATATCCTCACTAGGAGGGCTGAAACCAAATGGCATCACTACATCCATGGGCTTTAACTAAATCTTAAATTGTATCTCTTTCCATCCACCCCAATCTAACATTCTGCTTTTCCACCACTCTGCCTTTCTCTCCACCTCTGTCTAAAAAGAGTCTGTGTTGGTGGGGCCAGGCAAATTCACGTTTTGTATCACTTCTGAGAACTGTAAATAGGGATGCAAGTACTCACAGGTCATTAAACTGGCTGATCTTGGTGAAAGTTTGCCAAGTTTCTCTGTGCTTAAGGCCCACTGTTGTGCTTGTGCAATTTGGCCGAAGCTCAACGTCTAACAGAACTATGCATTTGAAAGCGAAGATGTATTTTCTGCCATTTCTAATATTTAATCATACTTCCTATTTTTGTCTTGTCCTCTCTTAGTAAAAAGGGTTATGATAACAGCAGTTGATCCAGAAAAATGCAACTATTTTTAATTTTAACCAAAAAATTAATTCTAAATATTAAAACTGGCTGATATACTGTGTTTGGTTGGACATTTCTGGAAAAGGGCAAAAAAGTTGCTTGCTTATTTCTGAATCATGGAAATATTCCTGCAGATTTTCACATTAATTATTAACATAAATTTACCTCAAAACTGATTGAAGATGAAGCAAATAAATATTTCTCCCATTAAAAAGTTTTCATATCCATTTTTACTCTTTTTTAATTATGGCATGTATCATAAAAAGGCTATCACCAAAAAAAGGAAATTTCAGCTTTATGTGTAAGCAAGGTAGCTTGTTTTTCTTTAAAATAAAAGTTTCTAAGGTTGGAGATTTTTGTGCTTGGTTTTTTTTTTGTTTTTTTTTTTTTTTTTTTGTAGGGGGGGGTGATGTTATTGTTTTTGTTTGGTTTTTTGTGATAAAAATTTGCAGTTTTCCAATCAGCTTTAAATGTCATCTCATCTAAGAGACTGACTAGCACAGAATTCCTCATAAAAGACTAAATACTGCTACAGAGAAAATAAATAAATGAAAGCTTTCCACCTAAGCTTAATTTTTTGTATCTTGAAAGATTTCTGGGCTATTTTATTTTTTGTGCCTTCACAAAGTGTTAAGAGGTATTTCTCACAGTGATTGATACAAAGAGAAGCCAGCAATAATTTGACATGAAACCTCAGACTACACTTGTTTGATTCTGTAACAGCAAACAAGAATTTTATTAACATCTTATCCCTTCCTGGCCCCAAGATAGCCTCTTATCAACACAATACAACAAAACAACGTCACAAAAGAGATTAGGACAGAAGGGGATATAAAAAAGTACTGTATCATTTGAAATGGCAAGGGACTGAAGGTTACAGTTCCTTTATGGAGAATCCAATACATATTTATTATTTTTTTATATTTTAAAAAAGTCACAAATCTCTTGCCAAAATTATGCTTTTTCCTTCCCTATTAAATCCTTTCACATCATTTGCAGCACAATTCCTCCCTAGGCTACCTTGTAATATGCCATTCTAAAGTAGAAATGGAAAAATAACTGGTATAATGGCCATAACCTTGAAAACATTATTCCTGAATATATAAAAAGGGAAAAATTACCAAAAAAATGTAGCCCAAATTAATTCTGGACTGTGGTGTCAATAACTTTTCTTGAGGAAAAAAAGCTTTCCAGGTTAACTGAGTTAGGAACCAGCATAGGGCAGCTTCAATTCCTCTTCTGTTTATTGTTTAAGTTCATTTCTTAGTGCTTCCTTCCTGCTGAACAATGCCTCCCAGTTCACTGCTGACATGGGCTGGGAAGAGCAGCCATGACCAGCAGGGCAGGTGTCAGTCTCAAGGACCCTAAGAAAACAGATTTTCTCATGACACAACCTTGATTCATTTTATAACGTCCTGTGGGAAAAGTAGTTTTGAGTTTTTTCCTTCATAATTTTCAGTTCATGTACTTAGCACAACTGAAGGCTAGTTAACCCTGCTAACAAGATACCAACTTTTCAGTTTCACAGTAAAACTTAAATCCAGTACAACCTGACTCCTGGAGTCTCAGCTGATGCTTAACAACATTCATTTCATTTAATGAATCCTTTTGTCAGCTGCATCATGGGCATTACGTGGTACACCTACATGTGTGGAACGTGGTTCTGGGGGCAGGATGTGGAGGTACAATGCAGATGTGGCAGTGCCACAGGCTGCAGCACCCCAGGGACACCCAGAGCAGCTTCCAGCTCCCTTGGCAGGAGAGCTGGGCCCTGCTGAGCTTCATGGTGCCCTCGCTGATTCGAGCTGGCTTCGCTCAAGTGCAATTCTGGCCACTCTACCTTTTAAACCCAGTTAATTTTGTATTTTCTAAAAGCAGATTTTGGCCCTGCAGACCACAACAATCTGTCATGTCACTTAGCAGCAGCAGCACATAAACAGAATTGGAGTGCTAAATATTCCCATTGAGAAAACGGAGAAAGATGTGAATGCAAAAGAAAAAAATAATAACCTAATTAATTGCAGTGCTTTCTTTCTGTCCCAGCTATTCAAAGTACTGTGTTCAATGCACATTGGTCTTTAACAGAACCCAGCTCCCCTCCCCAAACAAGCAAAACACATATGACTTTAAAAACCACTTACTTGTTTGCTTCAATTAAAATTTTGTAGACTTTTTGTGTAAGTGCTGTCTTGCAAGTGAACAAAACACTTTCTTTTTGAAAATTCTGAAATGTACCAAAAATTTTGAAACCATTGATCTCATTGGATTTAAATGTACTTAATGTCCAGCTTTTGATTACTTCTAAATTTTCTTGAAGAATTATTTTTTAAACTGATGGTTTTAATACTAGATACAGTGTAAGTGGAGTAAGATACATCATTAAATAGGGTGAATGATGCAAGAACAGTTAAAGCTGAAACTAAGATAGACCAGATGCAAGAACAGTTAAAGTTGAAACAAGTTTTTGATCCTTACTACTGGGTTAATAAATTAGATTTAGGGGAGATACAAATTACATATTACGAAGAAATTCTTTGCTGTGAGGGTGGTGAGGCTCTGGCACAGGTTGGCCAGAGAAGATGTGGGTGCTCCAGCCCTGGAGGTGCTCAGGGTCGGTTTGGATGGGGCTTTGAGCAAACTGGTCTAGTGGAAGATGTCACTGCCCCTGACAGGGGGTGGAACTGGAGGGTCTTTAATGTCCCTTACCCAAACTTTCTGTGATTCTGCATGCCACATATTTTTTTGCCTCAGTAGTGCAGTTTCAGGTGCTGCAGAATCTGTTGCAAAAACAAAGAGGGCTGGTGAATGACAAGATACAAGGCCATTTATCTTTGAGCACCACCTACCAAAACAGTTTAAGTTGTCTTGTAAGCTTTTCACACAGGTCAACATAACCTCTTACCTTCCACACTCAACTCTTTGGAACATTGCTGATGCCGTTGTGGGCACATTAACACCATGAGAGCATTGCTGAAGTGAATTTAAGGTATACCAAGCTTAATTTAAGGGATGCTCATGTAGCATCAAGAACTCTCGACAGGATTTTTGAAACACGGTATTGTACAATATAGCTTCAGCCTGGTTTCACTTTATACTTTACATTCACTTTAATCAGAAATGAAAGCTAAGACTGAAAACAGGGGGTAAAAAAATGTTCAGGAACCTAAAATGGCATAAGTTTTCAAGTCTCTGTTTAATACTGAGAGACAATAGCTTACATTATGCAAAATTACATTGCTTAAGTCAAAGCTCGGTTTGCATTTTTAGGACCATAAAAAATCCCAGTGTGAAACCACAAACTTCTGTCTTTTCTTGTTTTTGTTTTTTTTTTTTTTTCCTTCTTGTAACTTAAAAAATATCCAAGTGATTTAAACCATATTCTGTAAAAACAAGTTTCTCCCATTCTGAGACCTCGTGTGCCAAGTTTCAGCACACAGAAAATTTTTATAGGCTGAGATATTAACCTCTCAAAACAGGAGCATGTAATGGAAACTGTGCTAATCCCTTGACTATTGGGGCGTAATGAGGCATTAACCTACTAGCTCTCAGAAGTGAAAGGGTCCAGTTTCTGACCTCAGTTATAGCAATCCACATTGAGAGGAACTCCTTTATTTTCAAGTACTTTATGCTCTCTCAAAAAATTGTTTTCTTTTCCAAAACCGCTGTTCCTGGGAGAGAAGCTCTACAAACAAGAAAACTCAGATTTATGAGCTATAGTGTGTTCCTGAAGGTAATTTAAAAGCTGTAGATAATTGTGATTACATAGTGCAGTTTTACAGAATCATACACACTTCAAGATTATGTACTAGCTGTGTTTGCAAGGGGTACCTGTCTCATTAGATTTGAGATATTTAATATTATAGAGAAAATCCTAAAACCACTGGAAAAATATGAGTGTCTCATCTAAGCTCTAACGTTTTTCTATGGCATAACTTTTTGAATGAAATTCATTGCTAGAGAAAATATTTGCCAGTCCATAATCTCGTAATTCACCATTAAAACACAAAGATCCCTGCTTCTAAAATTTTTTTCAGTCTAGACTCTGATTTCAGCACCACAAGAACATTTCAATGTAACAGGTCTTAAAGGTAAATAATTTCTGGAAGCAGTTCAATATGAAATATTATGGGATTTAAAACTTATTATGTGATTATCAACTCAGTGACACTAGACTGATGGGATCACTGTGGAATGTCAAATGTAAGAATAAAGGATAATTAATTCAATAAATGGTAATATATTTAGCACATACAGACAATTACTAACACACTCTAGGGCGAAAGTTTAAATACCTGATATGTATGTCATACATATGTCACACATTTATCCCTGAGCACAAAGGTTACCCCTGTGCAGCAATCAGGAGATGTGACTCTGGTACAGAGAGAGGAACCTGCTGTCGCCTCAGCTCAGCTCCCTCAGGTAACAGGGAAGCAAAGGCATGACAGCAGAGGCTTCAACCTCATGAGCAAGAGCCTGCTTCACCCAGTCCCCAGGGAAACTCAACCACCACATGGTGCAGCAAGAGTGGGTCCCAGAGTGGAGAAGCTGAATTAGACACGGGACCTTCAGGGAGGTGAGGAATAAATGCCTTTCTCATGTCCATCACTCACCAGGGAGCCTGCATCTGCCTGAATCTTCAGAGAAACCAGATCCCTCCCTTGGTCATTCATTTCTGAAAAAAAAAAATAGAAAAGCAAGTATCCTCGTAACTATTAACTTGATGGGAATGACATCATAAAATGCCCTTAAAGATTAAATTAGTTTGGTTCACTAGTTGTCACAAAAGACAACTCCTTCCAGCCTCACTTTGGACATCTTGCACCCACAAGGGCAAAAGTCCAGAAGGGTTCTGGCTTTTTTGGAAGCATTCAGAGCCTTATAGTTCTAAAACTATAGAATTACTTACTATGTTGTATTTGTACAGAGTATATAATATTCCAGTGCACAGGAATATTATTGCATTCCTGTATGCTATGGTATTGTATAGGATGTGGTATTATATATGACACCTACTCCTTCTTTATAATACACATTTCAAACAAAAACTATCTTAGAGAAAGGAGGCAGATATTCTCTGTTGCAAGCTTTGTTTAAAATTTTCTCACATGCATAAAAAGGTAGTCTTTAGGGAAATACATCAAAACAAACTCTTCTCTGCAAACAATATTGTTTTTGTGAATCAGACATTTCTGATCAAGCAGCATTCATTAAAATAAAACTCTTAGCAAGTCACAATGCTAACCTAAAAATCCTTTCAGTCCGATGACACTGCAATGCTTTATGAGGAATTTGGACACTGGTTCTTCCATTATTTTTACTAAGAATAATGGCAGGCAATCTCTGCAGTGAGTTCCATTTCAAAGTGTGTTGCTATAGGCATGCAACTTCAGTAACAACTTGAAACTAGAATTTAAGAAAGTGAATAATTTATGTCTGGAAGAAGAATCAGAAAAAAAAAACAATAAAAAAACCCCACCAATATTTTGAACCAAAAAACACTTTTGAACATTTATTGCCTTGCCCACATTACCTTCCAGAGTATCACTGACCATCTCAGGTAGGAGTTATGCACTAAGAATCGTGGGGTCACAGAATCATAGAATCATTTAGGTTGGAACAGACTTTTAAGACCATTGAGTTTAACTGTTAACCTGGCACTGCCAAGTTCACCACCAAACCTTGTCCCTAAGGGCCACATCTCCATGCCTTTTAAATACCTCCAGGGACGGTGACTCAACCACTTAGCTCCCTGGGCAGCCTGTTCCAGTGCCTGACTATTGTTTCAGTGATTTTTTAAACCTCCTCTGGTGCAATTTGAGTCTGTTTCCTCTCACTGTATCACTTGTTGCTTGTGAGAAGAGAATGACCCCCTTGCTGCATCCTCCTTTCAGGTAGTTGTAGACAGTGAGAAGGTCCCCCCTTAACCTGCTTTTCCTCAGGCTATCCACTCCCAGCTCCCTCAGCCACTCCCCATAGACTTGAGCTCCAGACCCTCCACCAGCTTTGTTGCTTTTTTTGGACACAACTTCAGACCCACAAAAATGTTAGTTTTGCTGAACTTTTGCTGCAATTTTAGTACAGGTAGCTGTATACTGAACAAAGGTATGAAGCTAGCTTAGAGCTCTGTGAATTCTATTTTCGAATTCAGCTCTCCAAATTCAATTTTGTACCCCTAAATCCCATAAAGTCCTTTCTCTGTGACCAAAGAGCATTGTAGCATACCAGGGGAATTTGTCATCTAATTCTCACAGCAAGCCTCCAAACCCACACTCCCACTTCCCTTCCATGGAAAAAAGGCTGTTAGATGAAGGATGGTACATGCCAGGATTTGATCCTGTAACAGAGACATGATATGACAGCAGAGTGGGAAAGTTCTCAGTGTGTGCACGTTTTGAATGCGTGTGAGCCTGAGGCTCAAACCCTGCGGACAGCCTTAAAGAGGGGTCACATCATACCAGCTCTCGGGGGAAAAGCCTGTTTCCCAGTATTTTTATGTAGCAGCTGGTACATTTGGGGCACTACTGTAAAATAAATAATGATCTTTCGTAAACTGAGCTTGACACCCTGCTCCAAGCTCAAACTATTAAGCACTTTGCTTTGCTTTTGCCTCAGAGGCAGAAATAAAGAGTGACATATCCCACATGGCTAAAATTCCTCAGCCTTTCTCTCTGTCACATAAACATTATTAAAAACATGTAAACTTGGGGGTTTTTTTGCTGCTGTTGTTTTGGTATTCACATTGTTATTTTGTTTGTTTCCTTATTCTACTCCAACCCATTGTTTTCACTATTACCCACGCTAGGAACAATAACCGGCGAAGCAGCAAAAGCCCTGTGCAATTGTTTGGGGAGCAGCAGCAGTCCTGCCGTGTTGCCTGGATTTCAGCCCAGAGTACCAGTTCAGCATGCAAGGCTACCAAAAACAGGCTGCAAGAGCTCAGAAAGCTGCCTCTCCCACCTAGAAAGACTGGGGAAACTCAGTGGAAAAGGGCCATGTGCAGGGAAACTCCTAGTGCAAGTCCCCTCCAGCAGGAGATCAGAGCTGAGCTGAAAACAGCACGTGGCTCCCGAGCATACTGTGCTCTTCCAGGACTTGTGCAGATGTGTAGTACACAACTTTTGGTAGCACATACTTCTACAACTCTATGGCAAAGGTCAAAATATCCATTTTATCCTGGAAATTAACATTTCAATTTTAAAAAATGTTATTGTTCTTATTAATGTTGTTGCTACATCCAAATTTAAGCAGCAGTAAAAAAGACAGCAGTCCCAAGTTCTAACTGCCTAAAGCATATCCCCAGAGACACTGAACAAACTTTAAAACTGTGACTTGGGCAGCCAGCTTTCTCCCCATAATTATTTTCCATTATTTTACTCTGGGGTATGGCACATCAGCTTTCCAAAATCATTATCACACAAATACATTTTGCCATAAGCAGACAAGACCTTCACATTAAAATCTGCAGCCCATTTCATAGAAACATAAATATATTTACTGTAAAGTAACTTGCAAATCTTTGTTTTAAAAACTTCACAACCTTGAGAGTGTTACTAATAAAATGCTTATGCTCATCAAAATATGATGGACTTAAAACAAGGATAAAATTATTCAGTCAATTTTTTATTCATTCAGAGTGAGCAATACACTCTTTATTTCAGAAGGGTTTAAAAGAGGATATAAAGCACACAATAAAATTCAACATTTTAATTTAAATATCAAAATAAAGAAACAAATCTGCAAAACAAAACATTTCCTTTCTCTTGTTCTCTGAAGTAAGAAGCATCCACGGTGATGATATAAGAACCTGCAGAAAAAGATACATTGATTAGATTAGATAAGCATGAACAGCAACAGAGATCAGACTTGAAACCAGCATGCGTATCAGCTATGGAGAGCTATTTTTATTATCTTTGATTTATACCCAGCAATGAGACTCAATTATGAGAAGCAGAAATATCAATTAAGTGGGAGAAAAGTTTTATTAATGGGACAATAATGTTTTTCTTGCTGCTTGAGTTGTCCGTTTGTTTCTAGCCAGAGTAAAGCATCTTTGAATTTTACAGAGGAATTAGGAGCTCTAAATTACTTTCCTCTGACAGTGAGCTACACACTGCTGAGTTCGCAGTTGCCATCCTGGATCACACCTTGCAGTGAATTTGCAGCTCCCACCCCAAGGCAGCTCACCCAGGTCTCCTGCACCAGTACATGGGAACACCAAGCTGGAAACCTCACCAAGTGCAGCCATAAATTTATTCTAGCTATAAAGAATGCAGCATTGAAAGGTTTGATTGGGGTTTTTGTACTTTTTTTTTCAGTTTTATATCTTAGACAGCTTACACTTCAACTCTCAAAACAGATTTATCTTAATAAAGGCTTGTATTGCTATTATTCACCTGTCATTACATGGCATTAGACAATTCAGTAGTATAGCCAACTTTCAGAGTGAGGAACATTCCCATTTGCTTTCAAATGGGAATGGGAAGACAACATAAACAAAACATTTCATTAACATATAGAGATGCAGCTTTTTTTTATTTATTAATAAAAAAAGAAAATTGCCAAGACTGCCACCTACACTTAAGAAACTTTTCTATGAAAACTCACTGGCATGAGTAAAAAGAAAAAAAAATCCATGGGCATGAAACAGTCTTCAGTCACAGTTTGATTGCCAGGCGATTGACAAAATAATTTGTACCCGTCGATTTTCATGAAGGAAATTTTTACAATGGATTTGCCAAGCAGATTTTTAATTTTAATCAGTAATGAAAAAATGACAACATGGATCACAACAAGACATCAGCCGTTAAATGGGCTTTCGCGATTGCTGTCAGGACGACTCCATTAGACAGCCATACCTTTGTGGGCATCAATCACGCTCTTCAAACTCTTGTACATCTTCGAGATTTAATTAGACATTTAAGTTCTTTACTAGCAATTTGCAAAACTGTCACTTACTAAAAGTGCAAGACACCAAAAAAAAATTTTTTTTTTTTTTTTTTTTTTAAGAGTGAGAGCGAGATTTCTTTTTGAGCCCTGAGCGACCGTTTATCCGGTTCCTGGGAGCGGTTCGGAAGGCAGCAGCTCCCTTGGCGGCGGCCGGTGCCTTTGAGGGCCGGAGCCGGAGCGGAGCGGCGCCGGTGGAGCCGCAGCCCCGCACGCCGCGCCGCAGCCGGGGAGCGCTGCCCGGCCGGGCTCCGCGCCTCCGCTCGGTCACCGCCGCTGCCACTGCCCAGGTGCGGCAGAAAACACTGCGGGAACCGCCGTGTCCGGCTTGGGAAAAGCCAGCGAAAGCCTGAAATGGCGTCGTTGTGAAGCGCGTAAAGATCAGCCCCGGAGGTGTCCTGTGGGACGCTGAGACGGCGGCTCCAGCGCTCGCCAACGGGGCGCCTGCACAGCAAATGTCCTTCCCCAAACTTCGGTGCCTCGGGGGAATTTGCACTGCTGGGACAGGCTTTTCTATTTGTTCAGAGGTGCCAGGACACTTCTGAAACAAAAACGGAACTTCTTTAGTGCTTTTTTAGTTTGTTAGGGTGGGATCTTTGTCAGAGTTTTGCCAAAGACGTCTCCACACGTTTTGTGATGGAGAAGTAAAAGCATCAGCTAAGAAAGTTTTAGGTTTTGGTAATTAACTTCTCCTTCAGATTTCCAAATGCAAAAGCTGTAGTCTCCTTTAAATGAACTTTGGCATACTACATAGCATTAGATCAATAAATATAAAAGGTGAATTGTGAAAATGCTGTTACTCATCAGTGAAAAATTTGCCCTAGGCAAAGATGTACAGTATAGAGTTATTTTCAGGATAAAGTTTTTTTTTATGGGATTTTTTTTCCTCTTTGGTGGTGAAACAAGGGGGCAGGGAAGCTCAGTTTTCCTACAGATCTTCATCACAATGAGGGAGTGCATCAAACTTCAGCCATTTAACACATAAAACCTTTTATTAGTCACTGGTCTGAACTGATACAGGAACATTTTTGCATTTTGCAATTATGCCCTCACAAAGATTACCTGTTCTCACCTGCATAAACTCCTTGTTGCTTTACCAAGGGAGACAGATGACTCTGTGTCTTATTATTCAGGCAAAATTAGCTCCTTGCATTCCCAAGCAACCACAATCATTGTCATGGCAATTTTCATGACTCTCCTGGGTAAATATAGTACCCGTTCACATCAGTGAGAGGGTGAGCCGTGGCAGGGTGACAAGATGGAGGCAGTCATATATTTAGGAGCATTAGTCTGGTGAATGAGGAGTCAGCTCTGCGCAGAGGGCAGCCAGGGCAGAGCCACTGCTGGCTGAGCTTCAGCCCTTCAGCCTGGTCTGGTGTGCTGGGCTGCAGAGAGCAGTGAGGGCAGGCTGGTGTGAGGCTCTCTCTGCCCCCCCAAGCCTCATGGAGCACTCCTGCATCTGCAGCATCGCTGGGAACACCAGCAGCAGCAGCAGCAGAGGCAGGGTGACAGGCATCAGGAAAATCAAAGGAGACATTTGAGCTCAGGGGGAGGAAGTCAGGGCGTTTCTCAAAGTGCTCAAAGGGACATGCCGCCCACACCAGCCATCCTGGCCAGAGGAGCGGCAAGCAAAGAGAGCGAGGAGGAGAAAAACAAGTCCTCTATCCCCCGAAAATTAACTGGAAAGAAGGTGCCAGGAGATCCTGCTTTGTGCAGCCTTACCTTGCAGCTGGCACGAGCACATGCCTGGTCAGCAGGTACATATGGCAAATCAAGCAAAACCAAGAGTATGTTACCTGCAGTAACTTTGCAGTTTTGTGGTATCCCCCAGCTCTTCATGGTACTATTATCAAACCCTTTGATTAATCACCAGTACCTCAGGATTTCTGAGCTGGAGAGCACAGGGGTGGCATTTGCATCACGGACCTGCATTTGCACTGGCACACATTCAACCAGACCTACCACAGAAATAATCAGCAGCATAGCAACAAAACACTATAGCACTTTTCAAAGTCCATGAGCTTCCAAACTTCTTAGCTAATTAACCGCTACATTGCAGCTATGAGTCAGGTGTCTGGTAATAGTATCAATATAAATGACTTTTCAAATGAGATGCTGAGACTAACAAGAAATCTGATGCCAGAGACCAGTGCTGAAGTGCTAAACCCCAAAGTTTAACTCCATCTCACTGCCAGTTTTATAAATTCCTTTACCTTAAGAAGATGCAGGCTTTGTAAATAATTATGTGCATGCATATGTGTACATATAGAGCCTTTTTCTCCCTCTTTTTGGACATACTCACACAACGCTCATATATGTTTTGTAAAACGCAGCATTCTTGATATTAAAACTCTGCTTGCTTCAAAAGTCTTTTTCCATTTTGGAGAGACAGTGGCTGCAGGCCAGAGAGGACAAGGAGTGGAAAGGAGTGTGGCCATGCAGCCGGAGGACTGTGCTGCCCTGGGGCTGTGCACAGCCACAGTCCTGCTGCCCATCTGCAGTGACCTGAGCTGAAAGCACCCGCTGCCAGTGGATCCAGAATTACCTCCCAGCAGCAGCAGCACTGGGATAATTAAACCACCCTAAGCCCTAATGCCTTCCAGCACTGCTGCTTCAGGAGTGTGCTTGCTCCTCTCCCAACAGACTGCAGGCCCCTGCACAGTGTTTGTCTGACTAATAAACCTCACGGTGGAAAAGACCAATGAGGTCACCTAGTCCATCCTTCCCCTTGGCAGTACCTTCAATTCCCTCATTCAAGTGCTGCTTAAAAAAGGCTTCCACTGACTCCATGGGTGGTTCACCTCTGTAAGGCTTAGACAAAGTCCATGGAATTTGGCCAGTAAAGCGTTGATAAGAGGATGCAGACAGCAAAGCCTTTCTCTTTGATGCCAGGCCAACAGGCTGCAATGCAGAGGCCCCAGGAGCACACCATGAATCAACCATTTATCACTGGCCAGAGGCTCTGGAGAAGGGCTCCCACCTGCCACAGCCATCCTGCTTCTGGCCCCACCTCAGCCCCGTGAGCCACACAGGCAGCGAGCCGAGAGCCAGGGCAGCCTCCCCACCCGCCCTAAATGATGGGATGCCCAGGGCCTCTTCTTCCAGCAGGCAGAATTTACCAGCAGTTTACACTTTTGCCTCTTCAGAACCATGCATTCTTTCTTACCTGGCAGCATGAGGTCTCTTTCAATGCCCCATCTGAAAATATAAATTCCCCTCTATTTACATCCTGTCCTTCCAGCTTTGGACACCTCAACATTTCCCATGTCTTCAATGTCCTACAGCAGATTAGTTCAGCCAGTGATGGGGGAGACCTGAAGGAAGGAAAGGGAATAGCCTTTGCCAAACATGCCCTTAAAACTTCACAATGTTGCATATAATCAAACTAGGAATCACTAATATCATTATACAAAAGTATTTGTGGTTTACCTAGAGGAAAGAGGAGTACATTATCCCGGGGCCTAGGATAAAAGCTTAGTTTGTACTTTTTTCTCCTGGTTAGATATTTTTAGTTTATTGAAAGAAATTAGCTTGATCCAAAAGTAAGCCACTGAAATAAAAAACTGTCAATCTGATAAAGATATTATTTGAGAGTATCTGACACAAAACTCCTTGAAGATAACAGATTTTTTCCACTGGTTTGAGTGGACTTCATTCATGCAAGCCTTATCTCCTTGAAACAGTTAAGACTGATATTTATACTGTTTTTATGCTAATTTTTTGTTCTTCTAAAGTTAGGTTTGTAACTGGGGATTTAGTAACATTTTAGTCCTTTCTGTGCATTTTTCCATTTGCTTCACTAATGCGACAAAAATCTCATCCTTGGACTCTAGCAATTTTCAATAAATCTACATTAGCAGATGAGTTTTTTACTTCTGAGAAATGGATGTAAACTTTAATATTAAAAATATAAAAGGACTGTATGTAGACCAATGTTTAGCCTCCACTAGATCAAGGAAAACTAGAGTAATTCAACAGATCTAAAATTTGCAGTTTGACATAGGGTCACACTGGAGGGTCTGCTTTGTTTCCATACATGAAGTGGATTAAGGTGGCTCTAAATACATTATTTTCTCAGCACATCCACAGATTAGATTTATTTCAGTGGAAGTCATGATCACATGAATGTTAATCCTGTATAAACTGTTCCAAGACAATCCTGGTTTCATTTTGGATATTGGTGATAAGCTCAGCAGAGATGAGCTGAAATTTTATATTGGATGTATTGACGTATTTGGTTTTGTTAGTTAATTCAGCCTGTGAGAGAATGAGCAATAGTCACCCAACAGAATCCCACATCTCTAGATTAAAGGTACTTTTACAGTCAGTTAAGGCTCTCTGATTACTACCAGCTAATTTCTAATGAGGTTGGGCTGTAATTTGCAGGTTTGCCCCAAGTCCAACTTCCTCCATCCTCAAAGCCAAGTGTTACATCAAATAAACCTCAAAATTCCCACTTAATTTTGACTTCCACTTAACTCCTTGACTATCTGCCACTGCTCACGCCCATTCCCACAGCTATTATTTATACAAACACACAGACATACTTGCACTTCAGTAGTAGCATTAGGATCTTGTGCTGAAAAGGATCTTTTTTTGATGTAGAAAGGCTGCAGCAGAATTCATCCTCTCCCACAGGCTCTCCTGAAGTTATCATTCCTGTGAACCTAAAACCAGGAGAAAAAAAATTAAAATCATAACTTTGAAAAGGAATCCTTGAGGACTCTGCTTGAATTGCTAAAAATCCATGGCTTTGTGTTCAGGAAAACTCACATTATTAGGTTTCCTGAAGCCTCTGACAGTACAGGCAAAATATAGGTCCAGATCCTTGGCAGATGTTGAACAGCAGGGTTATGCTGCTTTTCTAAGCCTCATCTGGCCCATTATGATTTCTATGCAACTTTTTTTACATGTAAGTACCATTCATATCCAGGAGCATTCGGCATGTTTTCTTTTCTATATTCTTTTTTGCTGGTTATCTGACTCGCTACCAAAACAAATAAACTAAAATAACCCTACACACATGTCTATTGTATTGTACCCACAAAGGATTCTGTTATTACATATGCAGAAGCGGAACTTCTAGAAAATAAAACACGAAACAGTTTGAGTCTCTAAGGCCAATTACAACTACTCTGATTTAAAAGGATTATAGAGAAGCAGGCTCTGTGCAATAATTTCCAGTCTAATTACAATTTACAAAGAATCTTCATTGTTGTCAAAAATATTTAATGTGCCTTGGCATTTAGCAAATAATCTAATTCGTTGGTTGTTTTTTTTTTTTGGTCACACAACATGATCGCACACAATTCTCCAAGCTGTTTACAGTGAGCAAAATTATCCTTGCAGCTAGATGGCTAGATCCTTCTGAATTGGTAATCAAACATGATTGTGATTGCACTGAATTTTTAGTGCTGTCACAAGTGTATACTTACTAATCTCACGATGAGAATAGCTGCAAAACCCTAAGCTTTATGAATAAAATTCACCATAAGAGCGAGAGAGAGAGAATGACCAGTCTTTAGTAGGATTATTTGCTGTCTAATAGAGGTCAGAACCCCAATACAGTTTAACAATATAACAGGCATACACCTAAATGGATATGTCAGTTTTTACAGTATTAAATTATTTAGCAGTAATTACCCCAGCATGCGGATACTATAAATGTAGGTCTTATAAGTGTGAGAAAATAGTCTGCTTTGTTCATTCAAATTGATGGTTTGGAGGCCAGCTATAAAAGTACCAATGGTTGCCAGCACTCAATGTGGTGTGCAAAGAAGTGGATAGAGACTTTCCCTGATGAAGGAAATTTTAAAATAAAGCTAATTGCAAAGGTATGTGGAAAATAGGAAGTGGGGAGCTCTGTCTATTCATGGGACTGGAAAAGTGCAACTGAAGTACCACAATGGGATTGAAGAGACATTCCTCTTGTCAGCCAGAGGCTCCTAATTTTGGCTCCAGAAGAGCCCATGCTGAGTAACAATCCATTCAATATTGGCTTTTCTGCTGAGGTTTCCAATACAGATGAGATTTATTAAGACGAGTTTTAGGGGTGATAGGTTTGACGGGTTCGTAGAAAATAAAAATTCCATCTACTGTTATGTAACATTCAACCTTGATTCAGAGACTAACAAAGAAAAGCTCCATTGACCAGATGCCAGCAACTAAGCCATCCATATTTCAAAGAACACACATGATGCAAGATTTGTATTTGCACCAAGGTCCTTTGGATTCTGCAGCAAACTCTAAAAGCTACAGCAGCTTCCTTCAGTATCTTTGTGCTGACATTTTAATTAATTAAATATAAGTCTGAATTACACAGTTATTAAAGAGGCATCTGCCTTGTTTACTTTGACACTAGAGCTTCACCTTGAAGAATATGGGATGTACTTTGTCTTAGAGAGATAAGCATTTTATGAGTTCTTTCTCTTAAAAAGACAAACAGTGATATAATATGAATTCAGCTGATTCAACAAGATCCTGTATATTTAAGTAATAGTGATGTTATTTCAACATTCATCTCTACTAACAGCAGAGCTAACAGCATTTAGGAAGAATTTCAAAATTCACATTCCTCAGCAATTATTCCAGGTTGTCATCAGATTCAGGAAAACTACATGATTTTGTACTCAACATAATGTTCACTTACATGAAGTAGTCTTGTTTTACTCTGTGATAAATTCCAGGTGTGTGAGCTAGGATTTCTATCCTTTGAAAAATAGAGGGAAAAGTAGCTATGTTCTTTCTTCAACTCTTGGTAGGAATATGGATGAAATTAGATACTTCACAGCAGACTCAGAAATAAAAAAGCTCAGTTCAGTAGTTTTGTCATATCAGAGAAATTCTTATCTGACTTAACATCATGATACTTGCATATATCACAAAACTTCTGCATTCCAATTGTGTCATGGATTCAAAATCATGCCAAAGAATCCTGTAAGCCGCACAGATCCACTCAGTGAATGGAGATGGGGTTCATTTACCCATTTTTAAAAATAAATTATAAACAGAAAACAGATAGCAGGCATTTTGTTGTAATAACAATTTGGCATCTTCTGAGAAAATGTACTTGCTTACTACCTATACATCTTCAAGCTGTCAAGTAATTTGAAAATGACTGCCCTCTCCTCATATTACAAAGTTGATTAAAGTGGCAGAGGCCAGATGCCCAGCTCACTCTTAGATTCTTTAATTAGAGGGTCTCCTGAACCTCCAAACCACTTGAATGGGAAAAAAAGAGCAATTAACACATTTCCAGGGCTTTCTTCGTCCATCTGTCACTGCACAGGTGAAAAAAAAAAAAAAAAAAAGGAAGAAAGAAAATATGATAATGGATCCTTTTTCCAGAAAACACTGGACTCTGAGTGTGCTCCTCCAGCCAGTCCATCAAAAACATCCCTCCCTTCCCCTGCCAAAGATGAAAAGCCTCTGGATTTTCAAATATGCTAAATGCACAGGACATCATCTAAGGGAGAAAAATCATGTGGAAGCTGCACAGACGGGCACAACATGTCTTTAATCACCCCCATTTCCATCAGGCAAGAAAGCCTCACGGAGCTCGGCTGGTTAGATGCAAGGGCTTGACATGTGAGGGCATCCACTTCCCACCCCCATGCTGCCCCCCCAGCCATCCCCGGTATCAAATGAGATCTGTTATCAGCCTTAGTTAGATCATAATGAAATAATTGAAGGACTCAGCTGAGGGTGACTGCAGTGTAGTGAGGTGAATTAATTTTCCCACCACAGCAGGGCATGTCAGATCTGGCCACGAGCAGGTCAAGCCATTATTTTTTGTGGGTGTGTGAAAGTGATTGACTGGATTTCTGCACTTCGGGAGGGTTTGTGGAAGAAAAACAAAGGTGCACCTCAGCCTTTAAGAGGCAGGCACAAAGGAAAGTAAAACAGTTCCTAAATTAACACAGAAAGAACCTTTTCATTCAAGATTTAAAAGAAACTTCTTGCAACTTCAGAAATTTCATCCAGCATTTGTAAAATAGGCACTCAATCCACTCCAGGGAAGATAATATTTTTTTTTTAGGGTTATAATAAGTTTATGGCTAAAATGTTAGCAATATGCAACTTCTAATGATCAATATCACAGCTCCCACTCTCGTAAATGGGGCCGCTGCACTGAAGATAAAACATTCAGTGTGACTCAGAGAGGTATTTTGGATCCAAGTGCTTTGAAACATTGTACTGAAGGCCAGACAGCACATTATGGCTCAGTAAAGCTAACCAAATGTCTATCATTTTTCCCCAGCTATTTAGGCTTACGGACAATTGCGATTTTCAAAATTTCCTGTGTTGTCATAGGCTAAAACAGAACTGCTGCTTTTGTGAATTTTTGCTGAAAGCAAACAGCTTTATATTTTAAAAGAGTTACTCATTTTAATCAGAATTCACATAACACCTAGAAAGGCAAGCTGCCTTGCAATTCTGATTTTTCTCTTAAGAAGAAAGTACCTGAAAGTAAAATAAAATTTTCATGTTTTCCTCTGTATTTCTATTTCAAATTTTTACATGGTGTTAGCTCAGTGTTTACATTCACTAGCAATGAAAAAAAGTGAAGCTCTATTACAGTAATATAGTACTGTAAATCTTTACTAAATAATTTTTAGTGGGTTTGATTTATTTTTTAAAGTCAGTAGTGCTGAAAGGAAAAAACAGCCTGAGTTGTACATTGTGTTGTATAATTTTTCCAAGAATGCTGTTGCGAAGAAATCATCTTACTGAAGCCATCCTTGGAATCTGCTTCGACTCACAGAAATCCCCTGTCAATTTCCATTGTGGCCATGAAGAGGAAACACAATGTCTTGCCTCAAGAAATGGAAAATACTTATTGAAAAAGTTCACCAGTTCTCACAAACTCCTAGTGATCATTCAAAAGATGAGTAGTTGGAGTCCAGAGGAATCTTATACAGGAAATAAATTAGGTAATTGAACAGTGAAATAGTATTTTAATGTAAAACACTCAAGGAGGAAGTGACTACTGAAAACCAGGATTCAGAAGATCAGATAACTGCACTACAAATCATCTGTTTTCCCCTCATTTTCTTCTGGAGTCCAGAGCTAATCAGGAGCAGGGTGCTAGTTACCTCCTGTATTTGGATTGAGGGGAGAGGCACATTTTAAGAGATGAATTTGGTAATTCCTTTGTTTCATTTTTTTCCATAGCATTTAGATAAGAAGATGAAGGAAGGGGGAACTACTCAGACTTCTCTTCTAAAAAATAAATGAGATGAGAAAAAAAAAAATCTGCAAACATCTATATAAACCCCAAGCTGTGCTTTCTTAATTACAGAAGAGGCTGAAACACCCCTAAAATACCCTTAGCAATTATTCAACTATCTTTCTTTTTAGCAACTTTCCAGGTCTAGTCACCTCAGGGGCTCCTGTGCAACCTCCTGACAAGCTGAGTGAGAATAAAGTGATTACTTACTATCAAGAGAATACAAAACCTGATACTACAGCACCTCAGCTGAAAAAAAAAAATTAAAAATACATTCCTCATGAGATACTAATACTAGTTTATACCAATATCTGGACTGCAGCAGGAGGCCCTAAAATCTCTTCTTCAAAGAAAAGGAAGGTGTTGCCACATTTTTATTCCTTAGTTATGAAATCTTCATCACTAGAGACAGCATATATTAACAGCTCATGAGAAATTTTATGTCAAACCACTTTTAGGAAGTATTCTTTCTCTGTAGTGTCTTTATTTTCTGATTGTTCTATGTATATGCATATATGCATATACATGGGTATGTGTGCATGCATATATGTATTTCTCTCCTATGTCTCCTTGCTGATGAGCCTATTGCTCTATCTCATCAAGCCCTGAGCTGTTGTTCCCAGTCCCTCAAAGACAGGAACCTCTCTACTGCTGAGTACAGTTTGTGGACAGAAGAAACCATCAAAATCTAGCTCCATGCATCTGGATCTGGGCCTCATGCATCAAATTTTCCCCAGGCAGCCCAAAACCACCTGAGGAAGCAGAAATTGGCCTTTTATTCATTGTCCTGTCTTAAATATCTGTTTCAAACTATGTTCCTCCGCTCTGTTTCCTGCTGCCTCCTGTCCATGCTGCCCATGAGATGGAAACCTCCTCTACCTCTGCAATTTGCTGACAAAGCACATAAAAAGCTGTTCTTCAGGGTACACACCTGTGCTTATCACACCACCTTTTCCCCCTCCCTCCTCCCTCCCACTGCCATCCTCTGATGTCTCATACACAGAATTTTGTTGGCCTGAGACTGTAAGCCCCTCCAGGCAGAGACCTTGTCTTTTTTGTGTGTTTGTGTGGCGCTGCTCCTCTCTCTTCAAGGGGTTCAGTCCTTCATTGCTCTTCCATTTCTTTAGCAATGCAGAGCTTTACTCCCTCCCTGACACAAAATCCTACTTCAAAAATGCATTCAAACTGTTGTAGGTCTTGAATCTCCAGTAGCAGCAAGGCAGAGTGTTCTATAAATGGCATGAGCGTTGATTGGTAATACCATGTGTTAATTGGCAATATCTGCCTTCAGCAGGCTCTGCAATGTGTTATATCATATTGACTACTTACATACCCATGATAGTAGGTATTAACTGTTTGCAAGATAAATGTGTGCTCCTTTGAGGGAAGCATGTGAATTCAGTAGTTTTGTTTAATTAGCCTTTATGGCCTGTCAAAAGCTGGAAAGTGAAGAGAGCATCCATCGAATGTGACATGCTGTCAAAACCAGGCAAAGCAAGTATTGTCTCCCCCACTGTATAGTTCCTTCAGAAACATCCCCTTGAGATAATCATCTTAGCAGTATCAAACTCTTGGCAACCCTGACCTGATCCAGAGCTCACAAAAGGCAAAAAGGAGTCTTCTCTAGATTTCATTGGTTTTCAAGTGCATCACTGTTGCTCTTTTGGACTTAGGAATTAGACAGGACCCAGTTCCTTCCGAACTGCCCCAACTGAGAAATGAGTGACACAGTTCAACAGTATTGTCTGGGCTATGGGGTTTCTGTTTGTTTGTTTGTTGCCAAACCAGAGGGGTCTTTCCCTGGCCATGGAGGCATTTTCTGTACCACATTCTGTACCCAGAATCCATCATCCAGCACCATTTTTCTTTGCATTCCAGACCCTTGGTGCTGCTCCTGCCGCCCCAGCGCTGCTCACTGCTGCTCCAATGGGCTTTGCATGGCTTTGCTCAGCAACTGCAAACCCAATATCCCATCCCTTGTGTGCTACCAAGGAAATCCCCCTGCCTGCATGCTCAGGTCTGACCTGACATGTGCTGTCTGAAATCCCTCCATTGTCTCTTGTGTTTAAAGAGGCTCAGTTGTTTTTTTCTTCAGAGCTGGCAAACCCACTGATTTTAATGAGATCTATTATTATCTTTGGATCAAAGGCTCACTTGATGGCAGCTATTTGCACCTTTCACCATAACAGTAATTTAAAGGTGACCACAGGCATCTTGTGTTTACTCCTCAACAGTACCTCATCTCTTTTCCTCCCAGATTGGAGAGGTCTGCGGGCACGTACTTGACCAAGAATGAACCTGGTGTGTGTCTTCACTCACAACAAAGGTGTAGGAGGGGGAAAAGGGAATTCAGTGTTATAATCCACACTATTTCCTGACAAATTCAGATGGAATAAATGCTTTCGTTTTCATCCTTTTGTAGGCATCACTGTAATCTTTTCACTTACACAGCTGACTTCACCTAGATGGCATCCAATAAAAACTAGAGCATCCAGTTCACCACAGTGGTATAGGAATATATCTCTCACACATTTCTTACCTTGCCTAAACCCCTGTTACTGGGAGGAATTACTGTTTTCACTGGGCTGGTCTATTCCACTTCAGGAGAGTCAGCTTCATCCTTTCTTCTCTCATTCCATACACATTCCTGATGCAGCTGTTTTAGCCTGTGGATTTATGAGAAAATAGAACTTTATTCTAACAGCCAAACTCTTAATTTGGGCTATTTCTGAGACAAAAGATGGGCCAGAAGCCGAGTAATTTTAATAAAGAGCCAAATTTTACTCTACACAGGACTGAGATTATAATCAGTTGATTACATCTGAGAGTGATATCTAATTTATAATAGTGGTATCACAGACTAGATTTTCCAGGCTGTCCAGTTGATGCACAGGAGGATGCCAGGTCTCTGGCATGTCATTTTTCAGAATGGGTTCCTGATAAGCATTGCTGTAGGTTAAAAGCCATTAAACATAGTAATACCTTTCTTCTATCTTCCTAATATCTACTAAGCCAGGTGCAGAGGCACATGGCTGAACCTAACACACTTTGCAAAGTACTAACATTGCATATTGCCATCATTTATTACAGGACTACAAAACATTAAATGAGGAAAATGAAACACTTGCATGATCTCCAAGAGCAATGGTTTCATTTGGTCTGTTTGCATGACCTATAAAGAAATTCCACGTAACTATTCTTGTCAATCATGTTCAAATAGCTCAGCCCTGCCCTTTCTGTGTCACTCTTCCTTCTCTCCATTGTGCTCACAATCACTGCTGCCACCCTATTAAAGCAAAACATTCAACCACAAATTGTTAATTTCTGCAGTTATACACACACTTTCTCTTTTTTATTTCACATAACTACCGTGTATCTCGTTTATTTTTTATAATCGGTTCCAATTAAATATCACTAATTCAGTCTTAACATCTCATTTTTTACTTAACTTCAAAGGCACTGAAGCAACTTATACACAAAATTAATTATGTCTATTATCATTCAAAGAAATCCACTTAATTCTGTCAAGCCTGGCAAATGATATAAAAATGTTGGTTTGATAATATTAACATCAACAACTTAAACTGTATTTAAACTGGGGAGGAAGAAAATAGAAATAATTAATTGCTCATCACAAATCTGCCCAATATGGAATGCCATGTGCTTCTGCTTGTCTAATAAATTAGTTTGCTTTCTCTGCACTATTTTTTGTGAGGTATGTAAGTAGTTAAAGGAGCATATTGAGAAATTAACAGTCAGGTTAACAAGGAAGGTGACTAAAAGTTAATAAAACCAAAGCCAGAATACTGAAGAAGATACAGAAGGTCTGAAATGCTGTCCTATGTGAGCAGGACTAGAAAGTGTTCACCTTTTCCCTTCTATTCTTCTGTTTGGATCCTTGTCCCTGATGTGAGAGAAACATATGATGAAAAATAAAACAACAAAGGAGAGGAACTGGGACAATCACATCGATTCATGTGTTAAAATCTATGAAGGGAAGGACAAAACCCAGGCAATGTCAGGTTTCTAGAGACTGTGGTGAGTTTCCTAGAGCTCTGCACGGGCAGCAGGTGTGTGTGAGCAGGGCAGTCCCTTCACATCTCAGTGCCACACTGGAGGGGAGCAGCTCTGAGCAGCCAGCACTGCTCCAAGCCACCCAGAGCCCTGGCAGCCAAAGGGTGCCACACATGCCTGCACGGGTGAGTGTCACAGCAATCTAAACAGACAGACCAGAAATGAATTTCACCACCAGAGATTAGCCAGCAAATTAAACTTAATCTCCCTGTCGGAAAAGCACAGCGATGGAAAGTGCCTTCACCACGCTCCTGAGAGCTGTTCCTGCCCACAGTGTCCATCCAACACCAGCTTCCTCAGCCCCAGTGAGCCCAGGACAGGGCATGTCAGATGTTATGGCCCAGCAGAAGCCTGCAGGAGACAATGCACTGCCAGTGCAGCCACTAGAGTAGGGATGAAAACTCACTGAAAGGCAGGCTCTGAAAAAGGCTCTCACAAAACAGAGCCAGATTCACCACAAATGAGGTTCATTACTCTGTTTACCCAGAGGGAGCAATATTGACTTATACAAGGAGATGGTCCAAAGTCCCACAATTATTCCCAGGCCACAGTCTCACTTAGGTGTTTAAACTGCCCCTAAAATAAGCACTTCACCGTAAGTGTTTGCAGAGTGAGGCACTACTTACCTGTTTTCTGACACCAGAAAATTCCCCTCTTGATGTGCCAGTCCACATTCTCACACATTTTTCTCACTTCATTTCTTAGGCCATGTTAACCAGGTGCATACCATGACCAGTGCTAGCTTCCAGAGCAATCTTTCTAAGTATAACTTTGCAGTTTTGAAAGATCCAAAAAAAAAAAAAAAAAGAAAAAGAAAAAAAAAAAAAAGAAAAAAACACACATCAGAGTGAAGAGTGTGAAGAGTGGAGGTTTCAAAGCTGGATATGGGAATGAAAATACAAACCACTGTAAATTATTTCAATACTTTGGCTATAAGTACTGAGTGTAAGGAAGCCCAAGCACACAAACCTCCAGGTCAGCTGTGGCCCCACAAACATTCCAGGGTGTCTGGGAGCCCCAAAACCTTCTGCCCCAGAGGTGTGCCTGGCAGTGGTAGCTGTAGGGTACTGTGGGACCACATGAGGGTCCCACCACCAGCAGGGATGAAATCCAAGACCACCCCTGCACAGACAGCCCCAAGGGTGGGCAGTAGAGAGGGAGCAATGAGGAGCCAAGCTGGCTTTGATGGAAATCTGCTTCCCTGTCCAGTTTTGATATCCTTTGGAAGATGTGTTAGAACAGGCCTGTTCTTTTGAAATGACTGGGTGCCAGCAAACAAGTGTGTTTTTAACAGAATAAATGTTTCAGCACAAAAGCTTTGACCAGATTCACAGAGGAGCACAGTCTGCTAAACGTCTTCCTTCCAGTCATCTATAGGATATGAGAGTCTGCTTTAGCCAGAAAAATAAAAGCCCCATTTCTTGACTTAGCTCACACCTTGTACTATACACCTTGTATAGGTGAGCCTCCAGCATTTAGCCAAGATAGCAACCTGTACAAGACCTCTGCTGATCTCAGAAATCCCCCCATAAACCTGATCCAAAGTTGAGAGAAGATGGCAGGAGATTTTTCCATAAGCCTCAGTATGCAGAAAGACCTTAATGAAGAGCGTGGATGTTCCCAGACAGTTTTCACACATTCATGACTGCTTTTCCACCCACTAAAAGGACTGATTTTATCTTGTAATGCTTGAGTCCAACCATGACATGTACTGATTGGAAAATCTCAATGCATGAAAGAGGAACATCTGCTAAACAGGGATACAGGATTCTGTCCTGACTCAATCCCTTCACTGAATTCCAGCATTGAAAAGGGGATATCATGCCTCCATTGATTGCCAGTACAGGATTCTCAAATCAAAGGAATATTTTCTACTGACATAAAACTCCCAGAGGCATTTCCTAATGCCAAACTCACTTCCTTCCCTGCAAGGCAGAGAAGGAAGGAGATGTCTTGGAGGGTGTTTGAGGATATCATCTCCATTTTGTCCCCAAACCTCAGTGGCAAAGATTCCCTTAGCAGCTGTTTCAAATCTCAGCAACAAAGCAATGTCTAACTGACGCAGGGAAAGGACATCCAGTAAATTCGAGAGTTAGTTTCCTACCAAGTGGATCCTAGAGTGGAAAAGAAATCAGTCTTCTGCATCTAGTGTCCCTCTGTAATCCTTTGTCTTCAGCTAGGAGAGCAAACCTTAGCAAAAATCACCCAGAGCAATAGACATGGATAATTTAATAAATATTTTGAGGATGACAGATTTAAGCTCTTGAACCAGCAGTGAAAACAAGCTTGAAGTCGAAACCCTTCTCCCTGGCAAATGTCCAACAAGTAGCTATTCCTGATTTGCACACACAACGCATGTTTATATCTTTCATGCAAATTCCTGTGCAAAAGAGGGGCTTCAGAGCAAAAATTACCCCTTGCCCCTGCTCCCCATCATCCCTGGTGGAGAGCATGCAGGATGCTTGAGAGATCTTGTCCATGTCCAGACCCTCTGGGAGGCTTTGACAAAAACCTTTTGCTAGCACATGGTCCTAAGTGGTATCAAAAATAGTAATTCAGCCATCTCTAAGCAAACAAAACAGAGACTGTAAGAGACAAGAGCCTGCCAAATCTGAAGTGATGCATGTAACATTTTTCTTTCAGGAAGAAGGGATGTTTTCCCTTTCATCTGTTTTCTGTTTGTTCATTTGGTTTCATTCATTTACAAGAGTCTCCTTTTAACCAAAGGGGAAAAAGTTGATGTTTATTTACATCCTCTCTGCATAATAAGGCCCTGGCCCTCACACACATATGTATAGTCCCACTTAAATCAATGGGATTACTTGCCTGAGAAAAGTTAAATAAGTAGGAAAGTCCTTGAAGGAGCAGGGCATAAAATACCTACCCATTGAGATAAAACAATTACGTCTTATAATAACCCAAATAATCGGATTCAGCGGTTGTCACCCTTTTTCCTCATTTAATCTATAAACTTGTCTTCTGTTGTTGCTAAATCAACACAAAGTTATCAGTGGAGTTAAGGAGGCAGCACCCAGTCTGATTTCCACACTGCCCGACACACAGCTCTTTGTTATAATCATCATAACAATATTAAATAAAAGATAAGGACCGCTGTCAAAAAGTTCATCATCAAAAGCTTGAAATCACATAGTGAATCTGTCAGTCGTCTGAACTGGACGGGGTCATGAAAATGAAAGGGAAAGAATGTGCAGTCCACAGATGATGCTTACATGCTAATAAAAACCAGCCAGGCAAAAACATATATGCACAAGGCTGAGCAATTTGTCACCCTGGGCTATCATGGCTGTTCCCCTGCCTATTGTAACAATGCCAGCATTCAAAATAGTCAGAAAGGAGCTTACAGGAGCTGAATGCCAGCACATGTGTTTTTCCAGCTGGAGCCGAGTCCTGGACCGGCTTCTGAATTCTAGTTTAAGTTTCTTACTCTCTCCCTCAAACAGGAAAAACACATAATGCAAAGACTGAAAGCCCTAAAATAAAAATGTTGAAGAGAAACTAATGCTGGAAAGAGTCCTAAATACATAGCTGTGAATTTGGAAGTGTTAACCATCCCCCTGCTGCACACATACCTTCCTCCCCACAGAGCTCTGCCCATCCCTAAGCTGGGGACCAGGGTCTGCAGAGCCCCTGCACCCTCCCTGTTTTGCACCCACAGCCTGGCACACACTGCTGGGGCTCTCAGGCTGGCAAGGGCTACCCAAGCATGCCTCAGCCTGGTGTCGAGACACTTCACCCCAGAAAATTCCAAATGCTCTGATGCTTTCAGTATATTGGTCTTGCAAATTGACAGAGCTGCCCTCTCAGCCCCTTGCCTCCTTCAGCAGGAATGGTTCAATGCAGCACAAGTGTTTAGGAAAAAAAAAAAAATTTAAAAGATAGTTTTCATCCCTCTCCAAAGTTTACAGCCATCTACTCCAGGCATAATCATTTCAAACTCTGCAGCACTTCACATTTGGTTAAAACCACTTCAGTTTAGAAGTGATTAGGGGTTGAAGATTTGCAGTTTAAAATTTAAATTAAACTGTTTAAAATTATTTGAACACTTCACACATTTAAAGCAAATAATTTTTTTTATATTTATTTATCTTTCTTTCCCAGTAGTTCTGGATTTTCAGCAGCAAACTACAGAGCAGAAGCAGCTATTAAAGAACCAGGGAGGACCAGAAGTCAAATTTAGGTTCTCAAATCCTAGTCACTTGTAAAGGACAAAGTTGTGAAAAGGACTATGTTACCACAACAGCAAGGACAGTAAAAATATCTTTAGAGACATCGAGATAAAATCATGGGAATGGATAATAATAGTGTGTGGTTTAAGTCTTGTGCTAAAACATTACTTCAAATGATTTGCAGCCAAAATCCTTTATTTATAAAAAGGTCTGAAGATGAAAACAAGCCTACTATATACTATTTTACCGTTTTCTTTTATTTTTCTAAGATTTCATACTTTAGTGACAAATTAACCCTCTTCTCCAAAATAATCTTTTTCTTTCTACCTGAATATAAAGACAACTTCCCTAAATTTATCACCTCTACAATTTCATGTGGCACAACATATTATCTGTATTTGACCTGAAACTAAACTGCATTTCCATAGAGATTAATCCTGAGTTCCTCCCAGGAAGCAGCAGTGTTGGTGCCAAATTGCAGCTCCCCGTTCACATCAGGAATGGCGCAGGGCACACCCGTGTGTGAACCTGAACCAAACCGAGCCTTTGCACAGAGCACAGCCTGACGCCTTCAGCATGGAGGCTCTGACAGAGAAAGCAAAACCAGAGCGTTTTCTAGTGTGCATCACTACTAAAACCAGAGCTGGAAGGGTGGCAGCAGCCTTTGGACACATATTAACTGGAAGTGCAGGCTTGTGCTGTTTCTCCCTTCGGGGAAGGAGGTGGAAAAGAGGACAGGCCTTATATGCAATTCTTTTAGTGCCCTTAAAGGTACATTTATATATACTGATTACTGTTTTCATCTGTGTTCCTCTGGCTTCCCAGATCTGTGCATAATTATAAATAATCTTTATAGTTAACAAAGGGTCATTTACAGTTAGATTTGTATGGTGCTTAAAATGCTTAATATTGTGAGTGATATAAAAAGTAAAGAAACATAAAACTAAGTGAAAATCAAACCCAAGATATACAGCATCATGTTTAACAAAGCCATCAAAGCAGTTTCATCCCTCTCTTACACATTCTTCCTATTATCAGTAGCTAATAAAGCCCATTTCCTCATTAGGTTCATTGACAGCTATATAAGCAGGAAAAAAAGTAGATACACAAGTTGGATTAGAACTCTGCACTTATTCTTCATAGATGGAAATCTATGGAAAAAAAAAACAAAAACAAAAAAAGGGGGAGAGGCAGAAATAAAAGGAATAAAAGTTGGGTTTTTTCCAAGTACCCACAAGTAATACTCAACACTTGTACATTTGGTATTCAAATCTTTTATGATCTTTATATTAAAACTGCCTACTTGCCACATGCCTTTTTAAGCAGTACTAGTCTTTGACACACACACTGAAATCTACCCAGTGTGTTAAAGTTATTGAACTGTTGCGAGCTTCCTGACAACAGTGCTCTGCTAATGCCAGTTTTGATTCCACTGACATTAATCTTGGTAGGGCTGAGATGCTGTTAATACTCACTTCCTAAGCGAGGTAACCCCTTCAAAGGCTGACACACACCACCTCGCCTTGTTCATCAAATATATAATCTTACTAAATGCTGTAATCTTAAATCCCAACCTAGAGTAACTAGCAGTGCTTACATTATCATTTTTCTTTAAAGTTCATCTAAAGGGAAAAAAAATATCTATTAAAGAATTGTAGATTTCAAAATCAAAACTTAGGACCACCACCTTCTCCATATACTGCACCAAACTTCTTATTAAGCTTTAATTTTAACACAATCTAAAATTATTTTTGCCTTTCTGCCAGTCCTCCCACGCTTCCATGCACACAACAGACATGAATCTTCCAGAAGGTCCCATTGAATTTTTAAGGAGCTCTTTTTTTTCCCCCATTTGACAACTTTACATCCTCAAATTAAAAGGGGTAATGTGGTTATAGCATGTGATGTAGAAGGAATTATAAAAATGGTTCTTCATTGCCAATGCTACTCAATGACAGCTCATTTTCTTGTGCCAATAGGAAGAACAAGATTAGAAGTGACTCTAATTCTTACCCAGACTTCAGGCTGGTGAAAGTCAAGTTAAAGAAATAAGGCTCTCAGTCTCTGGAGGGCAAGGGTACCAGTCACTTATTTCTTATGAACACTTGCTGACATGTGCACTAAGCATAATAATAATAATTTTATTTATAAAGTGTTCCCCCACTGAAGTGCTTGGGGCATTGTATAATATAACAAAAGCAATTTAAAATACATTTTAAAACATAGGAAATAATGGACCACCCTCTAATAATAATAATTTTTATTTGGAAAATTATGACACGAACACTGGCCTGATGTTAGACACTCCCATCAGCAATGGAAGAGGAGAGAAAAAAAGAGAAAGAAGAAAAAAGAGGTGAGGAGAAAAGAAAAGAGGAGGGGGAGAAGGGGAGGAGAGGGAAAAAGAAATATAAGGGAGAAAAAATGAGAGAGAAGAGAAGAGAAGAGAAGAGAAGAGAAGAGAAGAGAAGAGAAGAGAAGAGAAGAGAAGAGAAGAGAAGAGAAGAGAAGAGAAGAGAAGAGAAGAGAAGAGAAGAGAAGAGAAGAGAAGAGAAGAGAAGAGAAGGAGAAAGAAAGAAAAAGAAAGAAAGAAAGAGAAAGAAAGAAAGAAAGAAAGAAAGAAAGAAAGAAAGAAAGAAAGAAAGAAAGAAAGAAAGAAAGAAAGAAAGAAAGAAAGAAAGAAAGAAAGAAAGAAAGAAAGAAAGAAAGAAAGAAAGAAAGAAAGAAAGAAAGAAAGAAAGAAAGAAAGAAAGAAAGAAAGAAAGAAAGAAAGAAAGAAAGAAAGAAAGAAAGAAAGAGAAAAGAAAGAAAGAAAGAAAGATAGATCTCTTCTGGTTTTGATTTACAAGTTTTAAGACTCCTATAGCATCTGTGTTTAAAAAAAATCACACATTTCGAGTAGCACTGTTTTCCTATGTATAATGAAAATCATAAGGGAATAATATGACTAACAAATTACAGTCAGGTAGTTAATTCTCAGCTCCTGTTAGCTGGCATTGATGCTTCAATTTTCCAGACTAGCTTGAATTACTTAATTTCCTAGCTTTCATTGTTGTAAGTGGTATTCCTTATAATAATGCAGGAGCAGTTGGGTATTTTTTTTCCTCTCATGTATTTTATGTATGTAGAATTTTTAATTAATGTTTATTTAGGGATAAAAAGAAGAGTTTTTGTGTCATGGGAATGGCCAAATTTATCACACATGCTAATCTAGTAGTGTCAGCAAAATTACCCTGGGGATACGTTTGGCTCTATGTATCACACTATCATATATAATTCCAATAATGGGCATCTCCTGGGGAATAAGAGAGAGAAACCAGAAGGAGAGCCAGGAAGTCCAGGGTAGGATGCTGGAGCATGCATTGACAGTGCCTGGCACTGGACATCTCCTCCCTGTGCTGGTGAGGATGGGCAGGAACCCCAGTGCACGGGAGCACCTCCCCAGCCCAGGGCCCCAGGCAGCCCCCAGGGCTGTGGCCCTGCTCATGATCCAGGGCTCTGGGCACAGCTGGGCAGAACTGGGGATTTTCTTTCTCTGGGAGACCAACTGTGAAGATTCCCACTGGGATTATCACACATGTAGACTGATTCTGCAAAGTGTGTTCAGAACTATTGGAAATTTTGGCTAAGTGGGACTGGGAAGGTCAGATAGGTTGCGCCTTGCAAGGCACAATCAGAGAGTTTAGATCAGATTCCTAATTAGGACTCTATCAATTATATTGAAAGGATGGATATGCTTAACAAGAAACTTAGTTGGGTGTCTTTGTACACTCTACATTAACTATGCTATCAGTATTTTTGCAACTACACTTAAAGAACAGAAATAACTAGACTTTAATCTGACTCTGCAGTGAAATACAATTAAAAATATTTCTATAAATACATTAGCAATAGGGGCCAAGGGAAACCTCAACCCTTTGCTAGATGTGAGGGGAAGCATAGTGACAAATGATGAGGGAAAGGATGAGTTACTTAATGCCTTCTTTGCCTCAGTCTTTAATAGTAAGATAAGTTGTTCTCCAAGTAATCAACCCCCTGAGCTGACAGGCATGGGGAGCAGGAAAAAAAAAAAACATAATACAAGAGAAACTGGTCAGCAACCTGCCACACCACTTAGACACATACAAGTGTACGGTGCTGTGTGGGGTGCACCAAAGGCTACTGCAGGAGCACTGTCTTGGGCAAAGTGACTTTCCATGTTGTGCACAGGTCTACTCTTCCCTGGGTAAAAAGGGAATGGATGGCTGGATGGCCAGGCCCAGAGTGTGGCAGTGACTGGAGACCAGTTACCAGTGATGTTCCCCAGGAATCAGGGTTGGGGCCAGTCACATTTAATATCTTTATCAATGAGCTGGGGGGGGAGATCAAGGGTACCCACAGTCAGTTTTCGGATGACACCAGGTTGGGTAAGAGTGCTGTTCTCCTGGAAGGCAGGAAGGCTCTGCAGAGGGATCTGGACAGGCTGGATCAATGGTGTGAGGTTAAACAAGGCCAAGTTCTGGGCCCTGCGCTTGTGTCATGACCTCCCCCTGCAGTGCAACAGGCTGGGGACAGAGTGGCTGGAAGGTCGCCCAGTGGAAAAGGACCTGGAGGTGCTGGTGGCAGTGGCTGAACAAGAGTCAGCTGTGCCCAGGTGTCCAAGAAGGCCATTGCCATCCTGGCCTGTGTCAGCAATGGTGTGGCCAGCAGGACCAGGGCAGGGATTGTCCCCCTGTACTCAGCACTGGTGAGGCCACACCTCAGATCCTGTGTTCAGTTCTGGGCCTGTGAGTACAAGGACATTGAGGGGCTGGAGTGTGTCCAGAGAAGGGCAATGGAGCTGATGGAGAGTCTGGAGCACAGCTCTGATGAGGACTGGCTGGAGCTGGAGAAAAGGAGGCTCAGGGGGGACCTTATCATTCTCTACAACTGCCTGAAAGAAGGGTGCAGCCAGGTGGGGGGGTCAGTCTTCCCTCTGAGGTAAAATCAATAGAACAGAGGAAACGGCCTCAAGTTACTCCAGCATAGGTTAGGGACAAGGTTTAGTGGTGGACTTGGCAGTGCTGGTTTAAGAGTTGGGCTCAATAATCTTCAGGCTATTTTCCAACCTAAACAATAATACGATTTTCAAGAAAAATGCTGCGTAGATTAATTTTCATAGAAGCGGCTGAATAACTCCTCAAATTTGCTCCCAAAATTTCAACAATACTGTCAAGAAACCCATTAAGTCTGTCTGTACACTCCCAAGAGAAAGGATTATAGCTTTACTTGTATTTTGGATGACCCCAAGCAACTCTTTGTACTTAAAAAATAAAAACACATTCAAATAGCATTGACTGGCCGCTCACTCTCAAATGTGCACATATGCCCAATAGGCAGCCAGTCCTGCTCAGAAATGGAATTGAAATTATTATAACCAACTCACCACTTGATTTTTTAAAGCCTTTTTCTGTGTCATTTTCACCTTTTCACTGGGTAGAATTACTTTGGTCTTTAAATTATATTTTCCTCATTGAATTTCCATGTTGCATGCTCCTTTGCATGTTTCATTGCTCAGCATTATCATTCATTAATGTTTCAGCTGCCTTCTTTTGTCTGCTGCCCTTCTCCTGTTAACATCAAGTTTCTTTGCTAGTCAAATAAGTTATCCCACTCTTTTTATAAAGCCTTGGTTATGGCTTTAAAAAAATAAAAGCAAGAGGATACAAAATCTTCAAATGGCTTATTAGAATTCAGTATGACTGGCAAGTGTCATTTAAAAAAGAGATACTGCACCTTTAATAAATTTAATCCATGTCTGATTACAGAGGAAGAAAGCTCTTTTTTAATCTTACAGGGCTGGAATATTGCAATAACTGTTCCATCTGATTTTAAAAATAAGATTTGCTAAAGGTCAACGTATCTCCTGGCCACATATGCAGCAACATTGAAATTTCCTTGGCCAGGGAATAAAAAGATTCTATCATTAAAAATAAAAGCGCAAGGACATCTTGCAAGCCCATAGGGTTTTTAGAAAGAGAAGGAGACATTTCGTTATCAACTAGCAATCATAAGATTTTTAAGCAATATCTCTAATCTGCTTCTCTTCCCCCCACCCCCGCTCCCCACAACCCCCCTTTCCTTTTCACATCAAGGTCTTTTTATCTTCCAATTTTGCATCTAAAGATGAGGTGAATGCCATTAGCTCAATTCAACCTCAAGTGTAGTCAGATGTGCCTGTGATTTCTGAAAAGCACTGTCTAAGGTCACATTAAAATGTATAAGAGCTTTTCTATTCCTGAGAAGGGGGCTTATTACCCATCCATGGTGTAAGGGAGTAATGTCAGTGGCCATAGACTAGGGTGAAAACAAAAGAGATACCAGGGTTTCAGGCTTTTGTCAGGGAACCTCTCTGCCTCCCTTTTATTGCTGTCTGAAGCCCTACAGATAGCGCCACAGACTGTAAACTTGGGCAGCGCTGGGGGAGAGAAAAACAAGTTAAACAGGCTCAGACTCTCCTCCCCTGAACCCTCATCTTTAAAAGCTTAACTCTTTCTGCAAAAATTAAATCCGAAAGCAGCTGTCCTCACCCACTGAGGGGTTTTGCTCCTCTCACTTCCCAGATGGGATTGTCACCACCGTGGGGGCCACCAGAGCCCCAGGCCTGCAGAGACAGTGGCCCCCACTTTGCTGTGAGCACATCAGTGTTCTCGGAAAAGAAACCTGGTAAATGCTCATTAGGATTAGAGTCAGGACAAGATCAGAGCTGCCAAATTTGGCAGCAACTTGAGTGCCATTTTTTTTTTCCCTTTAATTTAAAAAGGGCTGCCAAGAAAAGTTAATGACTATTTACCTGGGCATACCTGGGCATTACCGTATTTTCCTGCAATTGAATTAAGGAGCTGTCACTCAGGGATAATGCGAGTCATCAGTAAAAAATATTACAGTACCAACAGTTTCTGTTTTCCTCCTTTCTTTAGGAAAAAAAAATCAGTCAAAAGAAAAATTCAGTCACAGAGCCTTTTCAAAAACAGATATTCATGGTCTGTCTTAAAACACTTTTCAAATATAATTGTATATTTTAGACTCAATTCCCATCTCAGACCTTTCTGTGTGATGTTATAGCTTTAAGTACCTTGTAGATATCCCTTCAGGGCCATGTGCATGGCTGACTTGCAGCAGTCTGATGTCTTTAAGAGACTGCAGGCATGCTCTTTCTACTGTACAACTCTGCACTGAACTCCCATGACCTGGTACAGAAGATACACTCTCTTGGTGATCTACTGCTGAAGCTGCAGGTAGGCCTTTTCTGGAAAAACAAAGGATTATTTCCACAACTTCAACTGCCTTTTGCCCTAAGGAATGGGCAAGCTAAAAGCATGAGACAGGGTTTTTTCTTCCTTTTTTTTTTCTTCCCCCAACAGCAGGTCTGATTCATCTTGTCTCCAAAGCACATTAAACACAATCTAATTTATAAAGGGTGGGCCAAATGTATTCAGGGCATAATACTTCTGAATGCTACACTAGGAGTTAATCTGACCCATAATTTTCCACCTTGGTAAATTTTCCCATCTTGCAACAGTGATGCCAGTTAAGTGACTCACTGTGATGAGATAATGTGGTGACTTAATTACCATTGTGAACAGTGAAGTTACCGTGCCATTTGTGCACCTTAAAATGGCTCACAAGCTAGTAAAGGTAATTCCTGGCTTTACTGTGTACCATGGAGCTTATTAGAGGGAGTAGTAATAGATTGATATATCTCTTTCTTTGTGAGTAGGGTTAAGACCTTCTGCAATATTTTTTCATGGGACTATATATTTTCAAACCTTGCCACTGAACTCATTAGCTTTTTCCCATGCAAGCAACTCCCTGTGAAAAGGGAGCTAAGGCATGTTTGCAAACTCCAGGCAGCAACACAGATCTGTAATGCAGTCTGCACAATCATTGTGGCATGCAAAGAAAATCACTCGTGCAAAGGAGGCTTTGACGTCTGTGAGATGTGTTTTGTCTCATAGACAACATTAGCTGGAGTGAAAATCACTCTGTTTCCATGTGCTGACAGTGCAGTTGACATGCACAGGTGATCCCAATATAGGTTTCATCTATTTCAAGTACAAACAGCAACGAATATTCAGCATCCCAGGCTTTTTAGCCCAGGTAAGGCAAAATCTCTCCTCAAGTTGCCCTGCTCAAGATGGTATCCAAAGGCTTTACACATTGCAGAGACAAAGAAAGCTCTCCTAATCCTTGTGGAAAGATACAGTGCGTTGTCTCTGTCCTTTCTTGAGAAAATGGCCATCAGTTCCACAACAACCATTCTGGCCTCGTGTGACAGTAGATTAAAAAAAATTGAGCTCTTGGGTACATCACTGTATTTACCCTATTTGTCCTTTGGTTGTGTCAGTGTTTCACTTTCCATGAAGCCCAGGGAGCACAGGCAGCCTTTGCCCTGGCCTCACCATGTCAAGCCAGCACTTGACCCCAGTACAAAGCACACCTGGTGCCTCTCACAGGCCTGAAAGCGCTTCCTCTGCAGACTCCAGCCTGCCTGGGATCAGAGGGATGAGTTAAATACATAACTTCAAATATAGTCAAAGTTTCAGTAGGCTACTTGGTTGGTTTCCACACCCCACATGCCAAATACATCCTCTAAATTACTTCCTTATTTGTCATTTATGTACTTTTGAATTTTAATGAATAGTTCTCTCGTTCTTTGCCAAACTCCTATATTCATAGAAAGCTGGCATTTCACAAATATCAAAGAGTGCTGCTAAGTGAACCAACCTCAGAGAAACTCAGGAATCATCATTCAAATTCCTTGTTAAAACAGGAAAACAGCTAAATGACATTTATCTGTTAAAATACAAATAATATTTCTGTTTATCCCTTCAGTGCTCCTGCACACCCTTAGAATGTCTCCCAAAGTGTTTGTGCTGTAATTTTGTTATGATGGTTTGAGCTCAGGTTTCAAAATCTGCAGCAGTATGAATCAGATTGGGATTTCAGTTTTCTGCTGTTCTTTTTAATAGGAAGGTTCATAAAGAAATTGACCCCTCTTTCTGTTTTGGCAGCCATTTGACAGCAGATCATCTTTCTTTTAGTAACCCACATCACTGTTTCCACAGTAATACCACAGCATTTCCACAGTAATACTGCAGAGCACAGACATATTGATAACTACAGCAGTGTGAAATATTTGTTTCATATTCATCTTGTTTTGTTCTGTTTATTTATTTCTTTAGAAGGAAGGGGTTTTTTTCTGATAAGAAATCTCTGACTTAAAGAACAGCTATAATTTTTGTTTAGGGAAGATGAAAGACCACCTCAGAGATCAAGGAAAAGAAACAGGGAAAGAAAAAAGGTGAAATCAACCCAGGTAATTTTTTCACAGAGCCTTCCAATACAAAGCATTGGCAAAGAAAAGCAAAGACATCTATGAGACACTGATCACTGTATCCTCCTGCAGTACAGAGAAAACATATTTTAGAATCAAAAAGCATTTGGATATCTTCTGTGGTGAGAGATGGCTGCTTTGTTTCAATGGTCTCCACTAAAACATAGAGCGACAACTTCTCAGGTACAAAATTGGCTTGTTATGTGGGCTTTAAAATACTCTGAACAGAGAAGCTTTTACTTAATGCAAAGAATCGAGTGTGTGCTTTTTAACACACTGAGATAGAAGTTGAGGATCTGAAATTGGAGATGAATAGTAAGAGTACTAAAGTCATAAAGTAGCTCTATGTGAATGGAAATTCTGTATGGGAAACAAGCAAGAAGAACTAGAAGTATCACTAAATAATGGAATACATGAGAGCAAGTGAAACCTTGTAAAATGATTCTCATAACCAGAATATCAGTACAGACAGGTTCAATTTATATAGAAGACATGCAACGGGAAGAGACAGAGGAGGGATGGTTTTGTATGTGAAAAACATCTCCAATGCCAGCAGATGACAATATGAAAATGGAGAATAGGGTAGTGAAGTTTTTGGACAAAGACAAAAGGAATGAAAATCAAAGGGGAATCTACAGGAGGTAAATGCTATAGATCACCAAGACTGGAGGAAAGGAAGAATAATAATTCTTGGACCAGCTCTCAAGATACTTGTAACCACAGGATACCCTCCCCACTAGAGAATATAATTTCCCAGATATTTACTGTGCCGCTAGAGCGAGATACAGGTTACATCAAAGAGATTTTTGAATAGTGTGGGAGACAGCTTCATAATCCTGACAGGAGAGATTCCAACTGGTAAAAAAGTCAACCTGGAAGTAATTCTTCCTCAGAGGCTTGAATTAATCATGTAGAAGCGACCGGTAAAGAAACTCAGAATGAGTTAACTACCATTTTCTTGCCCTGAGAGGAAGGGATTCATGGCAAAATATACATTTTAAGAAGCCATATTCTGAGCAGATATGTAATTTAAATTCAATTCTCCTGCCTTCAAATCAGTGACAAGGCAACCATTGATTTTGTTCTTTAATGCTGCCTTCATTTTTGTCTCGAAGTCAATTCACATTTAGATGAGAATTTGCAGCACACCAGTAATTCTGCATGAAGGGCAAGGATTCACCTATGAGAGGTTTCAGAGACACTGTCTGAGACACCAAACCCAGGTGCCAAATCTCACCACCTAGTCAAGAGAGACATCTCCCCAGGGTGTTCCAACCCACCTAAGATCTGATTGCCCTCTGGATACGAGTAGGATTCTATGTGAAACACCTTAGGGCACCTACAGTTAGGAAGAATTAATCCCCTGCTGGATCCTCACGCAGATGCTGTTATGCTCCCACTAAGAATATTTTTATGTGAAGCAGCTAACTCTGACGGTATCCATATGGAGACCGGATAGGAAATCGTTTCAGTGTTGCATACTGTAGCCTACTTTTCCTATCTAAAGAAGACTGACGGATATATTAAAATTCATCTGTGAGAAACCAAGCTGTGAAATCTCAAAGTACATAGGAAGTGATTGTTTTTAGGGTCTACATTAAATTCTCCACCATTGTTTAACCATCAAATGGTGGTCTGGGGTATTTCTTCCCATTTTTGTTTTTGAAGCTAGAAATAAAGATTTCAGGCAGGAGGGCAGAGGCAGTACACTGGCTTCTCTTACTGACATCTTTCCATCTCTTTTTCTGAGACAGATTACTTCTCTGTCTTCTTCCCAGTGGATTCATGCATACATTTTCCCCCCACTTAAATTAAACTTTAGCCAATAAGAATGAATAATTGCAGTGTATAGTCTATTCCAGAGATTTTTTTTTATGCCATGTGTACTATTGTTGATAATTTGCTATTTCTACTAGGTATGTCTTACCTGGGATTTCATTTGCCTTTTTTACAGCCAATGGCTTAGACACATCTCTGTGTATAAGTTTGTAATGGTTGAGATGCAGGCATATGTCTTCTGTTTAAATGAGTCTCTTTTTTTCTTGCAGAAATTCTTGTTACTGTTTCCTAGGGGAAGTACTTTGCACTTTGTACTACTAAATTTAAACAAATTTCTAGTGCTAATATTCTCCAGATCATTTGTGTTTCTCCTTCTCCCAGCTTTTGGAAGCACAGAGCCAGTTACACAGCGATGATGGAAACTCTCATGGTTTCTTGTAGCATGAAATCTAGGACTAGCAGCAAAGCCTAGAACACAGAGAAAAATCTTAAGACTGTGTAAATCAGCAAAGCTCCTTTGATTCAGTTTTCACAAGGATGTGGCTCTAAATCTCTAGCATGTGTTCAAAAAATGTAGTCCAGTTAATGTGGAAGAAAATCCAAGTGCTATTGTTCTTTTGAAGACTGAAGATTATTATTCATGAAATGCACTGGGACAACAAAATCTCATAAAGAAAAAACAAACTGAAAAAAACCCAAATATGTAACATTTAAAATGAACTTGAAGATTTTTATCTCAGTATGGAAAATAATTTTTCTACCATAGATTTGAGATGTTAATAAGTTTTCCCATATACAGACTAACTTGAAAAGAATACAAATGTCATAATCTGGATTAAAATCATTCCTAGTCTATTTGAGATATACATCTCGTAATCAAGAATATCCAGGTCCCCCTTTCACAGGCACTGCTATATTCCCCAGGGGCTTTCCATGCTGAAGTTAACTTATGCAGGAAGAAAATTTAGACAGAGTGAGACTTAGAGCACTAACATGCAGGGCTGGAATTCATATACAAGTGAAAAAAAATGGATGAACTAATTTTAAAACTGTGTTTGCTAGGTGTACATCTCTTAAGGACTGTCTGCTGCCTCTCCTGGGTTCTCAGAGCTCTCTGTGAGCTGAGAATTGCAGCCTCTTACTGGATAATCACCAAGGCAGCTTGTGATAAGTATCACACACAGTGAAGGAAGCAGTTCAGAGTTTCTGAAGGCAAGGTAAATAGGCTTCCATTAATTGGAAAGAGCATTCTTTAATTACTTTTCTAGCCTGGACTAGCCTGTTCTAATATATATCATAATTCAGAATACAGTAACTAATGTCTACAGAATTTTCATTACAAAGGGTGAAGAGCTAACTTTTTGGGAGCCAAGGATAGTTATGCCATTGGTTTTAACAAGGTCAAGAACTCACCACAGATAGATAAAGTTGTTCCTCACAAGCTCTCTGTGCTTGTGTGAGCAAGAGCAAGTCACTGCTCCAGACTCCTGTGGTCTCTCCCACAGCTTCTTTTTATATTCCAGCCCATTAGCACAGGGACTGTCTCCTTGATTTGTTTGAGTGGACTGAGAGGGTGGGAAGAGCACCACACAAAAGGTCTCAAAGTAGTTTAAAAAGGCTATTAAAAATTTAAAATAAATGTAAGCAAGTTTTTTGATACAGGACACCTAAGAACATAAAACCCACCCTGGATCAGACAGCAATCTGCCCAGCATGTGCCCAGTGATGGATGTTTGGGGAAGCAGCAGGGATGCAGCTCCAGGCTGGGCCTTGTCCCCAGTTTACCTGCCAAGCCTTCCTCAATCAGTTCTTAAGATCCCATGAAGCAGAGTTTACTTCTGAAACATATGGTTTAGCAACCACCACCAGAATTTCATGAATATGTCTAATTCTTTTTTTTCACTTCCACCATATCCTATTCTCCATTTTGATTATGTAGTGCACAAAAAAAAAAAAAAAAAAAAAAAAAAAAAAAAAGGAAGGCTTTGTTGCTTTAAACCTAGTAATTTCACTGAATTGTGAAAATCAGAGTCTAATCCTTCCCTAATGGCATTCTCTGCATTCTCTGCAATATTAATTATATACCCTCAAAAGTAAGTCCAATTCTTTCCAGTCCACAGTGTATGGAAGGTATTTCTGCATCTGGTAAAACACACCACATTTCTCCATAATTGCATTCAGTATTTAAGATACAGATACGCCACAAACATGAATGAGAACATAACAATCACAGAATCACAGAATCACAGAATTTCTAGGTTGGAAGAGACCTTTAAGATCATCGAGTCCAACCCATGTTCTAATACCTCAACTAGATCATGGCACCAAGTGCCACATCCAGTCTTCCCTTAAACACATCGAGGGATGGTGACTCTACCACCTCCCTGGGTAGATGATTCCAGTATTTGACCACTCTTTCTGTGAAAAGCTTCCTCCTTAATTCTGGCCTGTATCTCCCCTGGCGCAGCTTGAGACTGTGTCCTCTTGTTCTGTCTGTTGTTGCCTGGAGAAAGAGACCGACCCCCAGCTCACCACAGCCACCCTTCAGGAGATTGAAGAGAGTGATAAGGTCACCCCTGAGTCTCCTTTTCTCCAGGCTGAACAACCCCAGCTCCCTCAGTCGTTCTTCATATGGCTTGTGTTCCAAGCCCCTCACAATGCTTATTTTTCCCATTACTCTTTACCTAAATATTCCTAATCTTCCCTTTGCCTTTTTTGAACTGACCCTTCTGAACAGCTCTCTGAAATTATTGAAACATCTCTGGGCAGATATACCATCCTGTCCATAGATACACATAGACATGAGTAGAAAAGGATTTTAAGAATTCCTCCCTCTCTGTAACAATTTTGCAGTTACTACCATTGAATTTCATTTGCCATCTGAAAACAGAGTCTCTCTGGATAATGGGATACTTCAATCAAAGTTACTAAATGTACCTATCAGAATGTAACTATCAGAAGTCAATTTAGGTAGATAACATTCTTCATAATTTTTTTTATTAATTGATCATATTTTATCCTACTTAACTCCAAACTATTCAAGAGTCTGCCTGTGTTGCACAGTCTCACTGGAATTCCCACTGAAATTGGGAAGCAATATTGATGGCACAATAGATCATACTGATGCAATCTTATAGGAGCAGACAGCATACAAGAAGACACAGTTGATGCTCCATGTGGCAATTACAGAATTTAGCTGTAGCACTTCGGTTGAATACTTGTACCATCTCCTAATTAAATGATTCCACTTCACAGGACTGCCATATAGTGCTCTGATTGAGTAAATAAAGGACTATACAAACTTCCATCATTTTAGCAAAGTTTTTTCTTTTTCTTCTTTTTCTATTGGTCTTTGGTGATCCCTCTGCTCCTGCACCTATCATAAGGTAAGAAATATAAGAATGAAAAACAATTCTGAAGAATAAATAAAATAAAATATTATGGAACTGAACATCCCTGGGGCACATATGTTTTCAAAAAAACACCTCCATATATCCTTGCTTAATTATATGCTAAATTTCTCCTGATTCTGATTAAAGAATGCCTGCACTCTTTTCCAAAAATTAAGATATTCTATATAAATAATATCTAGGATAAAAGAGAATATTCTTCAGTCACTAAGCCAAGGAAGAAATAATTTAGTAAGTAATGGCAGGAGTCTGATGCCATCCCTCCACTGCACAGGCTATCAGCCAAAGAGCACCACACAGCTGCAGTTTTACAGAAGCATTTTTGGTGTTCTGTGATGTTATTAAAAAAAAACCAAAATAAACAACCTGTTTTCCACTTTCCACTTTCAAGACAATAAAAGCGTTTCAGACCCTTTATTATATTTATAAATAAACAACCTAAACTAACATATAAAGACATTGATTTTTACAAGTACAGATATAATAATCACGTATATTATAAGCACATAAAATATATGGTTATTCTTTTATAGATATGAATAAGGATATAGGTGTTCCATAAGGCCTATATTAAAACATAGGGAAATTATCTACTGTAATGACAGGGACTAAAGGAGTTGTGCCCATGATGTCCTATTATTTAATAATTTCATATGAAACACATCAGATATACAGCTAGTGGAAAAGTGTTAAGAGATCTTAGTTAAATTCTTTAGAAACTATTAACATATATGACATTCCATTACTCTCCTGGAAAAAAGGGGTGAGACAAATTAATCTTTGCTAGAATATCCCTGGACTGGATGATAGGTGAATTGCCTTAGCTTTTTCTATGCTCACACATCACACACAGCTCACAGCTTACTGGCCATTTTATTTTAAAACAAACCTCATGTTCTACGTAGGATGCATCAATAATTGCAACTTTCAGTACATAGCCTGGCACTGGCTTTTACAAATGTCTAAATTAGCCTTGTATTCTGAAGAACCCCAAAATTAGGTTCTCATTCCTCTGCTTAGAGAAATGACACGTGGTTTGCAAAACATTTCCCCAGAAACCACCTGAGTACAGTGTGGGTGCCGCAAGCTAAAGCCCATGGAAGTGGTTTCCCGGGAGCAGGAATGGTTAACGCACCCTGCCAGGGCCGTGTGTGCCACAGGCCGCGAGGGCGCGAGGCTCTGCTCCCGCACCCGCGCACGCCGCGCGCTCGGCGCTGCAACACGCTGCTCAGATATTTCCTCCCTTTCATCCAGAGAGCATTACAGAGGATTAACCGGCTCTCCCTTTCTTCCCAGCGCATTGCGATTCTCCAAACTCGGAATTTGTGTAATTCTGAAATTCAGACTGGAGGAGGTTTTTCCTCATTCCGCGCAGATCAAAGGCAAACGGGAAAAAAACAAAATTATGCCTCATATACAATGCAAGGGCCTCTTCATTTCTAAGTTATGCAGATGACCCCTCCGCAAAAATAACAATCTCTAGGAACTTGGAAGAAGAAACTGTAGTCCCAGTTGCTTTGACCTAAATAAAGTGTCTGTGTAATTATCTTCAACAGGGCTTGCCAAAACATCATTTTATACTGTTCAAATGCATATTCTAAGAGGGGATGGAAATTTGAGGGACAGGATGGCAAGCAAAGTACATTTTATTTCTCTGAACAATTAGAAAGATTATAATAATACAGCAAATACTGTGCATCCTGCCACTATGTGCCATCTTCCATCCCAAAGGATCTCAAAGGGACTTGTCAGTAATTCCATTTTTCTCGTTCCAAAAAATAACATGTCAACCTTTAACTATTTTGTTCCATGCAGCACAATACATGCTTAAATTTCCTACTACCATTTTTGGTCTTGTGAAACAAATGTGCATTTGTTTGGGACTTTTTTTCCAGTGTCTTGGGGTTCCATATAGTCTTGATAAGCAGGCAACTTTGCTTAAGTACAAGCCAATTTTTTCTCATAAATCATACCTGCCTTCTGCATTGCAGGAATTTTGCAAACCTTTTGCTCAAATATTGGAGATGGTTGGGCAATTTAAGTTATGCAATAAGAAAAGCGATAAAATCTTATTTTGAAAGGATTTGCAAGGAAGTAAAATCTCAGTTCAGTCAGTGAAGACAGAAATTATAAAATAAAATTAAAAGTGAGAATTTTCCTTCTTTGAACAATGCTTTTTTTCAAAAAAAAAAACTTTTGAACAAAATGTACACTAAACAAATTAACAAAACTGGTTTAAATTGATAATCCATTACACAGGAAAACATGATTTACAGAATGATGTAAGAGTTCAATAGCACAACATCTATTTCATTATAAAAGTATAGATTGATTTGTGAGATACACACCCCAGCAGCTGCCTGAAACAGAAGATATGTCAAAAAAATAGAAGAAATTTATTCACCATTTGAAAATGTTCTGCAGTTCATAAAAGCTGAAGTTCAATTTCCTCAAAATTTAGAAAAAATGAAAAAAGGGAATAAACATCTCAGACTTTCTCCTCATTATCTTAAGCTGACATTTCCTTAACCTGACAAGTTAAATTCAAGAGTCTTTAGGACATGACTGTTTATAACTTTGAGAGGGATTTTTATAGAGAGAAAATTATTCCCTGAATTGGAGTCTGGCCAGGGCACTGCAGAGAGAAGCATCTTGAGAAAAAGTGATCTGGTCAAAACAAGGGATACACTCATGCTAAACTGTTTATATAAAACCCTCCTCCTGGCACCAAGACAAGCTGTCAGACACTACCACAGTGACCATCACAAACAAAGCAGTAAAGCATTTCATCACGAATGTTATCCCACACTGTGCAATTTCAGACAATAGACACCAGTTTGTTAGCAAAGAGTTTGAGCAATTTACCAGGAAATGTGAAAGCTGGTCAAATAGAGAAAGGAAAATATTTCCAGCCTCTTACAGAAAAGTTAAACAAGGAACAAAACAGAGGATCTCTCACAAAAATGATCTTACTAGGTTGATATACAGATGCATGCCAATAGTCCCTCTGTTGTTAGGGCTTTATTAGGGCCAACAGTGAAAGGATAGGCAGGACAAAAATTGAGACTTCCTGATTCCAAAGCATACAGTAGGTGATGAACCAGAAGCATCTCAAACTACCATCAGGAGCCCCTGTTGGGATCAAATGCAACCTCATGAGAAATAATATATTTGTAAGGAAGATCCGTGTGTTGAACAGATAAAGCTTCAATCATGTCACACAGCAGTGGCTGGGTATATTATTCGCAAAAATCACAGATACACACTTATTACAAACTCAGGACATTAACATGAAGGTGGTACTGAGACTCAATCTGCAGGATGTGGAAAGGAGCATAGCAGAAAAACATCCAGTAAACATCAGAACAGACTTTCAAAACACCCTGCTAACAGAAGAACCAAGTACAAGCCAGCCTCTTATCATCACAAGAATAAATTGCATTGGCACCAACATCAAGATGCCTGCAAGGTAAACACAAGGCTTTGTACAATACTGGCATGAGAAAGTAACTCTCTTAAACCCAGAAGAAAACATGTTAATTCTCCAAGCAAACTGGAAGCTCACAAAAGCTATCAAAGAAAGAACTTGGTGCGAAACAGTGTTAAGTTATATAACTGAGGAGAATTTTAAGTGTATAAGAAAGTCCTGCTAACCACATTTAATGTTGCTGATTTAAGTAGAGTAAGAATCACATTAGAAAAGGTGGCTTCCAAGTAGGGATATTGTGTTTTGATAGGCTGCTTATGTGATAGGTTTATGTATCTTTTTATATTTATATTTATTTTTATATATATATATATATATAATATCTTTAAAATCTCTTCTTTCAAGGAGTTCCTATGATGGACAATGTTAACTCTATGTGTAGGAAGGACTAAAACTGAACCATGCACCCCCTTTGGCACTCTCTCTCTTTGTGCTAGAACATCAAACACCAAGGACATCAGTTCACTTTTAGTTCACCTTTTCAAGCTTACCAGATAACACTTAACACATCCTTTCAGGGAAGTATAACTCCTAGGTCCTGTCTCTTCTCCTTTCTCCCCAAGAGTGCAGTAAAGATGAAGCTGCTAATGTCCTTCAAGTGAAATGACAACAGTTGTAAAAGAGAAGACATTGTCTAAAGTTCTGAAGAGACATGTTACTTGTCACCTTTTGCGTTACCTGCTAGTGCTGTGCAGATTTATTGCTTCTTTTCTCTTAAACAGTACTTCACATTTGTCTCTAGCAGATCCTTTGGCTTCCATGGGCCTTTGTTTTGTTGTTTATTGGGTTTTCATCAGGAGGAACAATGCATGCTGTTTTTCCCATAGTGTTTTTGTACACTGTGACCCAAAATTTAACACTTCATTTCTTATTTTCTGCTACAGAAAATGCCAATATTTTGAAACAACTTTTCCATTGAGACAAACTTCCACTGAGCATAGGAACAATCACATAGCCTGTCTCTGCGCTGCACTGTGGGCAGAAATGAATGATGTGCCAGTGTCCTCAGCCAACCACACTCCCCTCAACCACAGCTAACAAAGTATTAAATCTGACAAAAGTCCAGCTGATAATGAACCCAAATATGCTGACGTCAAGAAGGCAGACAACTGTCCCACTGTTTATGATGTTCCATTTTTTGCAGCTCAGCAGGGTTATGTCCTCCTACGTGTCAAATGAGTGTTCAGCGCAAACGCCGTATCAATACACCCACCTACAAGAGGAAGCCAAGCCATTGGATTCATTCCGTGTATCTACAGCCACTAAATATTTGCACTGAGTGAAAACACATATTCAGATTACAGCTTTCCCCTGCTAAGACTCATGTTTAAATAATTTTCAACTTCCTTTTTAATTATGTGCCTTGGAGCCTGCTTTCCAGATTGAATCTGTACCCTAGGCAGGCTGGATCAGTGCTAGAGTAGCATGTCTCATTTCAGCAGGTATCTGGTAAGAGATGACACCCAGAAAGCTGCCTTCTGCAGGGAAGGATGAAATGCAAGAGAAAATGCTGAGGGGCTGAGGAGCCCAGTACAAGCAAAGAAGGTGAACAGATTTGGATATGTATGTTGTGCCTGCAGAGCAACAAATTGCCACGGGTGAGGTAAGCCTTTGATTCTCAGCTCCAGTCAGCAAGGACAGCTTGAAATGGGAGGGTAACTAGAGCCAGCTCAGCCTTTTGAGGCCAGGATTTGCCCTGTCAGTTCAAATTCAGAAAGGCAGGTATGGAAGTCGCTGCAAATACCCTGAAATTTTGGCCTGTCCTATTAGAACAATATAAATAATGTTAGAAGGACCAGCTGAGGAAGAGGAGAGAAAGACTCTGACAGCCAATAACCCCATCAGGGCTTCCCATTACACAAATCCTCACCCATTGAGACAACACTCAGAGGGACAAAGGAATCCCTTAATTGTTTTCCTCTGAGTAACTCACACACATCTCTTGTCCAGTGAATGACTCTTTCCTGTATACCTTGAAAAATCACCTTTTGTGATTCCTTGACCAGACCTTGTAAAAAGCATCACATTCAACTGTCTCTGTAATATAACTATGGTTGAAGATTGAATCTAATATGTCTGATGGTTATGGGCAGCAAATTCCTAAATCCTTTTATCATTTCAATTCTCTGTGTATAATTTACATGAGACTATTATTAAACTATGGCTGTTCATTTTCTCAAGTTTAATTTCCAGAAATATTGTCTTCAAAGCTCCACTTCTAAAAAGCAACTAAGAAATTTGTTTTCCCCACTTAAAACTGCTCCTGATTTTGGGAAATATTGGAATCGCTTATTATTAAACCTTCTGTGTGAAAATTATCTTCCACAGGCCAGCAAACACAGCAGGTACCAACAGCATGCACCTACAGACATCCAGTTACTCAGTGTGGGAGCAGAACTGAAGAATTTCTTCCTTTGGTCACAATTATTTTTTTCCCTCTGCTTCTCTATAGCCTCGTCTGTAAGAAAAGTGATATTTGCTGTCACAGCTTCAGCCTCACTATGGAAGTTAAAAACATGTCCTGTCTCCATTACATGATTACAGGCAGACTTTCAACTCTGATAGTCTATGAGCTAAAGTCGAGGAACGTGCGCCAGCTGTTACAAAACAGTTTTCCTGGAAAATAGCCACCAGACCAGCAGTCAAACTAGGACATTCTACATACAAGGAAGAATAAAATAAAAAAAAATTTAAAAAAGAGCAGTACAACACATGATTTTAATAAAGTCAGGAATGCCATGAAATGTCCAGAAGAAAACATGTCTATACTAACCACTAAATCTCATTAAATCCATGAACATTCACTGCAAGAAGAGCACCATGGCACTGAAACACTCACCCTCAACATCTTCACTTTCTATTAAAATCTGCTGCAGAAATTCAGGTGTCCTTCTGTCCTGTTGCAACTTAGATACTTGCTCATCTGTGTATCTGAGGACATCTCAATATGGGATGTGTCTCACATCCATCACATGTTCTTTGTTCTCTCATCATCTCCCCATGGAGGAGGAGTATGCGGCGCCAGGCCTCTTGTTTTCCCAGGGATTGTTGGTTTTTTTCTGGTTTTGTCTGCACATGTTTCTGCATACTGGATAAAGCAAGGTCACAAAGCATGTCTCACATTTGGAGTGGAAGACTGTGAGGCTTGTGATAGTCCTTAGCTTCTTAGGCTTTTGTTTTAACTGATGGAGAGCTTCCCTAAGGCTTTGTTTCCCTCTCAGACGAGATTTATCTAAATGGAAGAGTGCTTGCTTGAGCCAGAGGAGCAAAACAATCAGTGTCCACCACCAGAATGTCATTTATGCAGCTTTCTAGAAACTTCAGTGAATAAACCCCAGGTGTTTCCTAAAGAATTCAAGAGAGGAGTCGTGGCTTAGTCACATTTCTGATTAGAAATTACTAAGTCTAATGATCCTCACACTATGAACCATGACAACAAAAGGTACAGCAGCTTTTATTTAACACCCAAACTAACTTCTGCAACAAATGTTCACACTGTTTAACTTCAGGAGAGAGCTCTGCTGACTAAGACCAAACTCCCCCGTGTTTATAGGCTGGGGATTCAAGCTAGGAGCCTACTCATCCTCCCAAATGTCCAGCTCTTATGCCAGTGTCTCGTGCCAGCATGAACACAAATCACACCAACACTAACCACAGACTAACACACAAATAAGAATGAATTTAAGGACTTACTGACCATAATATTATGTAAAATTCAGGAGAAGCAGTTGCAAGATGTGACAACACTGCATGGCCATGATTGCTGGCATAGATCATGAGAGGAAGGAGGATGTTTAGTCAGCTTGTCCAGGGTGTAGTGAGAGCTGTTGGCAGCTGGGAAGGACAGTTTTGGGCAGTCAGGGAAATTGCAGGTGGATTAAACATTTTGGAAGGTCTGGGTATCTCAGTTGCAGGAGATTGAGCAGCTGAGAGGACAAGGGGTCTGTGAATACTCTCATCATGTTGGGAGGGGCTTCTCTTAGACTATCTCTGGATGACCCTGTGAATTTTGATGGCAAAGCAAAGCCATTCTGACAGGCAGAACAGACAGTGCAGAAGCCAAGGCACACAGGAGGACATTGCTGCTTGTTTAGGTTTGGAATTTAAGTGATTCTGTTGCAAAAATTGCCCAAAGGAACTGCTGTACCTGGTGGCTGAGGTTCGCAGTGTGCAACTAAAAAATAAGTCAAAGGAAATGAAGAAAGTGTGTGTTTAAATACACCTACTAGTTATTCTGAAGATTCAAAACAAAGTTAATTGTTCTAGAAGCAAGACAGCTTACATTTAAGACACTAAATAAATGTCAGACCATCAAGAATAGCAGGGAGAATCACATGTTTAGCACGTGCATATCAAGGTTTTTAATGTTATCAGAGGGGAAGTTCTTTCAAGAAATGTAAAGTATCCTGATTTGGCTTGAGCATAAATATTCCCTTAGGAACACTAACCAGTTAGGTAAAAATCGACAGAAGACTGTTTTGCACAGACCTTTTGTCCTAGATATGAGTGAAACAGGAATAACTTCATGATGAAATGTACTCTACACTCTGTTCCCTAAACAGGGCTCAGTTCTAACTTGACTTTCATCTATGAAAGCACTCTATCATAAAGTTTTTTGTACAGACATGAGCATTTTATTGTACATTGCAAGCAGCAGTTCAAGCCATGATATTTGTGTTGGGCTTCTATACATGCCAAGGTGTGTTTGGACAGGGCAATATGGGTTAATTGTAACTTTACCAGTTATATATTGCAAACAAAACACTGATAATAAAACATGAGACAGAAAATCAATATGGTTACAGACAAATTAATTATCAATGGTATCTGGAGTCAAAAATAATGAAATGAGATCATCCACTTAGTTATTTTCAATGTTCTGTACCTCTGTGGTCTTCTTTTGAGTTTAGAAAATTTTCCATAGATCTGCAAAAGCAGAATAATTGCCTGTTCAGTCAAGCTCCTTTCTCCTTCTGCTTCTGCATTGTAAACTCAGCCACACTTCACTAGACCCAGTCATAGCCCTGTGCCTCAGATCACATCAGTTCCTGCCTTGCTGGATCCTCCCGGTAAGGCTCTCATGCCTTATTATCTCAAATGAAATGAGTGCGTCCATTTCCAAGCTTTTCCTGCCTTTTGCCACTTCCTGCTCAGGTCCCCAGCAGTGAAACCTCCCTAACCATTCTGCTGACCCTCACCTCCTACAAAGCCCTGCTCTTTCTTATTGCCTTCCCATTGTTTTCCTGGCCTGGATTTCATTCCCATGCATTCCTTGTTCTGTCCTTGCTTCTTTTGGCCTATCCCCTATTTTGCATCTTCCACATCACCCAGGCTTTCTGAAGTTCTTCAAACTCGTTTGAAGGGCTTCCATATCTCCATCGCACCTGCAGCTCCCACAATCTCCTCTGCTACATGCCCTTAGGTCAGGTTTCCAACTCAATGGTACAGTTGCAGACTATCCCTTTCCCAAGACAAAAGCAGATGTCTTTGGGCCAAATCCGAATCTGATATGCATCAGCTTGGCTCTCCTGATTTCAGGGGAAGGCTGCAGGCTCCAAGCAGCTGAGCAGCTCACAGGCAGCTTTGCCCAAGGGGATGACTGCACCACATCACGCTGAGAAGTTCTCATTACCCCAGTAATGGCTATGGCTAGCTCTGCCTAAAGGCCAAAGACAGGAGCTGGTATATTATGTTTTTATAGTTGTGGGTCATTTGCAGTTCTGTCAGATACATAATAATGACAACAGACTTTGTTTGGCTGTTTTCAAAAACTTGAAATTGCTTGTGGGAAAAGGGTGAAAAGCAACAAAAGGACTTAATTAAAGCGTATTCACTGAGGTCACCCAGTTATGACACATACATTTGGTTTAAAAAAATACATTTTTGTTCATTGTCACAAAAACTGGCAATTCCGATTTACAAGGCCAATTTCTGTCTGCTGACTCCACTGTTCAGTTTGGAGTCTCCCTTAGTGCCAGCATCTAACAGCAGTGGCCTCCTGCAACCAACATTTACGTAGGACAAAGTGTGATTTTCCAGGTTCTCCTCCCTCCTGGATTACCAAACTTTAATTAACAGGACTCGGAGGTCAGCAACTCAGACTTTCCACATTAAGGGATCCTTTCATCAACAAATTATGGCTCTGATGGTGCCGCAGGCGCGGCCCTGGGACGGCAGTAGGTGATGACGGCGAGTCAGCCCAGGAGCAGCCCTGGGAGGCTCAGAGGCAGCCCTGGGAGGCTCAGAGGCCCCTCCGTGGGGCAGACAGCTCTGTGTAGCACCAGCGTTTTCCCCGTGTTCCCGGGAGCCCTGCCCGGGCACTGCGGCCGTGGGAGCGGAGCAGCCGCGCCCGCACACCTGGGCCCAGGCGGGTTCGCAGCACCCGCACGGACACACCGATCTGCCCCGACAGGTTCCGCTCCCCAGCTGCAAAACGACTGAAATGCTCTCAGATGATAGCTCTCTGAGCAAGATGAATGTGCTAAGGGCCAGGGCCAAACCCTCAGCTGTGGAGACTCACAGCCACGGTGATTTCATGCAATACGGAGATTTGCTTTATTGCTTGGTTTGAGGCGCTTGTTCCCCCTATATTTCCCCACAAAACAAAGCTGCAAAATTTGACTAGAGGTTATTCTGCTGCTTTGTCCACCCTTCTGTTTTTCATTCCCTTCTTTTTTTACTCATTTTAACCTGATAGATTTTAAATTAAAAAAAAAAATAAAATTCATTGCTTACATAACTTCCGGTGTGCCATTCTGACTAATGAAAGCCAGCAAATCTCAAAGTAAAACCAGTGTGAACAATGGTGCTACAAATGAAGAAAGAAGACACTTAGCAGAAAGTTGCCAAGAGAGGCTGCGAGATGCCAGATAAAAGCCAGGGATGTATCTGAGGAAACAAGGCAACTGCAAGAGATAAGAAGGCAGATATAGAGATTTAAGCTCAAGAAATACAGCAGGTTTTTGTAAATCAGAACAAAGATATAAAGACAAAGATGAGAGAGAAAACCAGGAAGAACAATATGGAATTTATCAAGACAACACTGAACAAACAAAACAAAACTTGAAAGTATGGTAGTAGAAAGAAAGCACAAGAGAGGGAAATAACATTTTATTGCAGTGCTGGGAAAAAGACAGAACTCTGTAAGTGACAGGGCACAAATCATTAAAAGAACTGAAGTATTCTACAGAGACTTGGAGTCCTGCGTTTATAGCAACTAGCCAAGAAAAGAGTTTTTGCCTTCAAAAAGCACCTCTGAATTCACAAATGAATGAAATGCGTGGCCTGACCAAAGTGTACAGTAGGTCAAGGCACTGGCAGGCAGCTGCCTTTGATAATCCATGCAACAGCCTGTCAGACAGCAGTGTGCTCGTTCTGATGTCTGTTTAGTGTCCTGTATAAAAAAGAGCTGTTGGTTCCCTTGCAGGAGATACTTGTCTCTCTTACAAAGGATACCAGGGTAGTTGGCACAACCAATTCTCTGAGCAAAGACGCTGAGAGATGACTGGGCACAGAGATTTTTTTTTTTTAATATAATATGGGCGAAGACATAGAGATATTCTGAATGAACAAATACAGCATCACAGTTACTAACACTTAGCATGACCTCTGCTAGGAAGGTCATTAGAGACTGTTTCAGAAAATTTTAGCAAGCTGCCGTGAAGTGCCTACAGCAGCCTTCCACATTTGACTGTCAGCCCCCAAGTATGACCATAGCAGCAATGTGTGGGATCAGAACAAAGGTCTGCACCTTTTTTCTCCAGCAGTGCCCAAATACAGGAGCATGTGGAGCATCTAAGATCAAGGCAGCAGGTACAGCATTTCTGTAAGCCTTCCAGTCCTCAGCCCTTTGTCCCTCAGCAACCTTCTAGGCCAAAAATGGGTTCTATGTATCCAGGAATCCTCAGATTTCCTTTCTGCACTCTGGCAAAGCCTTCCCTTTAAGGCATGTAAACCTTTATAAAGAGATAAATCAAGGAGTGCTTTGGTTTACCTGCATGTAGGGTGAAAAATCACTTCTGACCTTCCCCAGACATCATCATTTCGTCCATCCCTATAAACAAACACATTTTTATGAGCCTCAAAAATCTTTTTAATGGTATGCAGAGATCTTTTCTTAATTGTTCTTTCCATATGTTGCATCTTCCCTGTAGACCTTCTCTGAATAAGAGCCACGATGAACCACTTGAAAAAGAAAATACCACCAATGGTCCTTGTGACTGATCTGAGGACAAGCAGAAGGCAGTTTTGTGTTAATGGTGTGGGGGAGAGGGATTTAGTGACAGGGGAAGCAAAATGGAAAACATTTCTTTCAGAAAAAGAAGGCAGGAGAGATTTGAGAATGAATTGAAATTAACTTATTTGGCCCTGACATGCGTGCAGAAATACAATGCAGGTGTAACAGCATTTCTGTAATAGAAATCTTCTGTACAAAAAGAAGATCAGAAGAGGTCCCCTCGACTCTTATGAAGCCCCATCATGCTGAAGCAGCCCAGCAGAACAAGCAGAAGAAGCCAGATCTCTGACCAACCCATCTTCCCTACTGTCTTATCACACGGGCCCAGGTTGCCGCTGCACCAAAAGTGAAAGCCCCTTAGGGAATAGCAGCAAGATCTGCCGTCCTCTGAGCTACTTGGTAGCTTCATTCCCCTCCTAATCTATCTTGGAAGAGGTGATTTCGCACTGCCCTTATCTTAACCTCCATTAAACCATCTTTAATTCCACTGTGCCCCTTAATTTTAGTAAGATCAACCACAGATTAAGACACTATTCAGGGCAGGAGTGACCCTACCCGCCACTTTTGCCTCTGAGAATCAGTCTGGGAAGTATTTCACAGGTATTTAACAGCTGGTACCTGTTACCACCCCTTCACAGATACTTTAGAGACCAATCTATTTGTTTATAGTATTCATTTATCCTAGCCTATGCAGTCAAGTGCTACCCTACCTGGGGAGAGCACCAGCAGTGCAGAGCACTAATGGACAAACCCTTACAAAGAAAAACAAGAGAAAACCAAAACGCTTGCAGCTCCTTAAATCTTCTGCAACATCACCTACAACCCTCTGCCCCAGCTCCAGGGTAATTGCTAACATGGTAGGTATGGGCTCCAACTAGGCAATCTGCAAGGGGTTCAACACTTGGGCTGGATCTGGGAGCTTCTGCCGATTTTTACCACCTACAGATCTGGCCTGAGATATGCTGTTTTCCCGCGACAAACGCAAGAAAGAATCCGTCCTCTGCATCCTGTTAGCATCCGAGCAAACACGGTGTTTAATATTAGAAGCCGGTATGCATGTGGTTGCTTAGGAATGAGAAACATCCTTTTGCTATGCCCCCCGATACGCACAGGGTTGCTGTGGGATGTTTTTGTGCATTCTACTTGAGCAGTTACCAGGGTCTAGAGTCCACGGGAACATGACATTGTAATCTTGGTCATGTTTTATTTATGGGAAGTAGCGCAGCAGATAGGGTGTGTTAACAAACAAAGATGATTGCTTCAGGGGCACTCTCTCGTCCTGAGGTAATTAAGACAAAGTAGTTTCACTGGTTGGGGGATTCATACTGCAGACAACCTTTCCCTTGCTAAAATGATCTGCAGCAACCAGGCCAAAAAGGCTAAATCAGAAGCAACGTGGGTAGTGTTTTATCTTTGGTTAAAGGTGCATCATTAAATGGCACTGACATAAATTATACTTCTTAAAAATCCATATAACATTAAAAGCTACTGAGAAGAAAATGTCATTCTCAGAGATGTGCAGATTTTCAGCTGGAGAAATATCCAAAGAATTACTGCCATAGCCCAGCATCTCTTTCACTTCTTGAACTGAAAACAGTAACTGTCACCAAGGCCACCGTAACCACAAACTCTGAGAGATGCTGGCCTGACAAAACATGTAAACTCAGAGTCAGGCTCAGCTGTCAAAGAATCTCAGCATCACAAGGGAAATCTATTCCACCATCAAAGGTCACAACTCACAGACCTATGGCTGCTCACATTTGTTGGTTGTTTGCAAACTGTATGGCTGTGATCACAGCCCTGCAGTACTTGCTCCAGAAGAACAGACAGAAACACACACAAGGCACAGCACAGGTTTCACTGGGAAGTACACAAAGACCTTCCTCCTTGTCCATTGCCTCTTCCCCCTTCTTTTACTGCTAGCCCCATCCCTTCCACTGCAGCATGTCCAGTTAGAAAACCCTCCCCATCTCCTTCTCCCTCTCCCCAGCAGGTCAGCTTCTCCTGGTTATGGGCAGGTGCCTTGGTTGGCCAAGGTCAGGCTGATCCCGAGGGGTCCAAAGCAGTGACGCTGTGCTCACACCTAAAGTGGAGAATGGCCTTGCTCCCTGAAGCTTTTAGCTGGCCCACTGAAACCAAGAGAACACTTTTCACTGATTTAGGCAATCTCTGGGTGAAGCTTCTTTGGAGGAAAAACCTAATTTCTTAGACCTTGAGACATAAAAACCATGCTATAAAAACATGTGTCCCAAAGAATGTCCCTTAGGACTAAGATCAAAACCTACCAGAGCTGAACTTGGAGGAGCTGCACAAAATTTCTGGTTACTTCACAGACTTTTTGTATGACTTTCAACAAACAAATTAATCTTTCTGTGATTCAGAACCCCATCTGTAAAACTATTATAATAGGTTTTTCTCCTACTGTTTACACATGCTGCCCAAAGATATTAAGTCTCACAAAAGCAGAGGTAACAAGCTCCAGCATTGCTTTTCTGGGACAGTTATAAGCATATGGGGCATTTCAGAGGCATTAGCTATAAAGTAGTTCATTTTCAGGATTCCCCATCTTTCACAAATAGGCTACATTTGCTGTATAGAATGCTTACAGCAGTGCTGCTGTCTTCTGTCAGCATTAACCCAGAAGAGTGGTCTGCTCAAAGCAGAGACAATTTGAAAGGAAAGAATAAATACACTTAATGAAACCTGACAGGTACCTTTCACACCTTTCCAGGGAAAGACATTAATTGCCCCCTTTGCTTTTAACTGTCCTATGCTGATATTTTAAAATAGATCAATATAGTAAAGACCAGTATCTTGATTGCTTGAACTGTACTTTTAATTAGACTAATTTGCCTAATTTTCTCTGAGCTAATTTAAGGGCTAAAATCAGGTCTGGCGAAAGAAGGGAGAATTCTTTCAAAGGTTATGTTGCTTTAGCTTACACCAGGTCTGAATCTGGTCTGCAGGTCTTTTTTTATGTTTAATGAAAGCTGGGTGAAGCCAAGATTGCCATTGAACTTCTCTGGTTAGTAAACACCAAAAAACCCAAAACCCCTTGCTCTTTTAAGGTGCCACTCAAGGGAGCCATGATCACTAATTTGTGAGGAAAGGTTTGCCAAGGAAAAATTCTGAGTGACAGAAGGTGAAATTCCTTGTGAAGATGCAGTGGATTTGTTTCTTCTTCCAAATACCATGGAATCATATGATTCCCCACAGAGGGGGAGAACACCTTTTCAACATTCTTTTTCCTGCTTGAGAAGAGTTATCTTCCTCCTTACTTTGGCTCCTTCTGCTCATATTTGGACAACAATCCAAATTATTCCAATATTTCCTCATCAGACATACACAGTTTCCTTTACTCCCTTTAGGTCAGCCTTCCAACTGGACTGCATTTTTTTAGATTCTTATGAGCTGAACCCACAGCTGGATGTACAAAGTCCTCACCAGTGCTGGGCAGAGTGCACATCACACCATTTACAGGCTACTCTGGTTGATGAATGCCATGGTGGTATCTGTCTTTTGTGCAAGAGCATTTTGCTGTCTCCCTGTCACTTATGATCCTTCATACCCTTTTTATTTCTCTGACCAATGTCTGTTTAGTAAATTAGTCAAATATTAAGATCACTTTGAACACCACCATCAGCCTTCAACACAGAGTTGATCTTTCACCACCTGGTTTGGTCTGCAAATATAATAAATTTTCTTCAGTCCATCACCTTAGGATATCATGAAATTAAATTTAATGGCCCTAGTACTGACCCCTTACAACCCACTCTGTTTTGAGAGTGGCTCCTCCAAAATGACTTTGTTCCCCTCAAGCTGTATGTGTCTTTCCCTTCCTGAACAGAAAATGTGCCTTGAAAAGAAAATTGGGAGTGTGTAGTAATACAAGCAGACTGCGATATGATATTTGGCTGGTAGACACAGAGGCAAGCTGAACAACACTTCACTTGTAGGTATGCAGGTTGTTCTGGTGTCCTTTGTGCTCAGAGGATCTGAATTAATTTTCTTTAAGCTCCTATTTCACTTAAGCAGCTATTGTGTGGGACAACTGCAGAAGCAGATCACCAGACCCCTGGGCCAGAAGTGTTTCACACATCAATAAACTTCATTTGAGGCATAATTACCTGTACAAATTACTTCACATTAGCAGTTTGGGAAGAAACCAATGTCCAGTCTTGCCCAGAGAAAGAAGGGCTGAAACCTCGTCTGTGGGAAAACAGCATGGTGAAGAGAAATATACTGATTTTACATTGAGGAATCATTCATCACCAGGTTAAAGTGGTAACATGAAATCACATTGGAATAACAGCTAATAAAAAAAGCAGTCTGAGTATGGAAAATCATGTGAACTCTCGGGCCAAGGTTTTTGCATATCAAGACAAGTATATACTTCTGGGAAGAATTGCTTGAGAGATTACATCAGACTGAAATGACAAAAAAGTTACTTCATTCTGCTGGCTGATCATTCACATACCTCACAGAAGTTCCTACTGACATGACAGTAGACTTAATTTGCCAAGAGTTGCTGCTTTCCACTACTCACTCTTTTTTTGAGGATTGACTTATTGGAAACTGACACTCAGTATCACAAAGCAATCAGGTAATTTGGTTTAAAACATTTCTTGCTTTAAAAAGTCTGAAGAACGTGGTACTGTTTTTAAAAAATAGATCCAATATTAAAACCATTTACCAAGCTGAGTTGGATAGCACAAATTGTAAAATCACTCCCAGCTGAAAAGTAAAAATGCCTCTCTGCCTTGGCACAACAGAGCAATGCTGATTTACATCAGCACATATCCCACTTTAGTTTGCTCCCCCACAAAGCAGAATTAGAAAATTCATTTCTCTAACTTACTACTAAAAAAGGGAAAAAAAATCAGTTTTTAAAATCCACATCTTGGAAGACAATCCATCTTCATAGACACAACCCCATCTCCACTGGTCATTGCCACTATTCTGCATACATCTGCTGTGTGATGGATGGACAAGACATTCTACAGCCATCATCACGCATAAAATGTAGAACGAAGTGTGCCAACTGAAATTGTGCTGTTGAAGTCCTCTATTTTTCTCTGATTAGCTTGATCTGCCTGCAGAGAACCAGTTAATCCACCTGACTTTGCACTGGAGGGAACAAGGAGCACCTATGAGAGCTATACTGCCAGTCTTTTATAGAAAGAATAAACTATGGCAGAGGAGTAAACTGCAAATGTTCACATATCTAACTTCAGAACTAGTGCATACATAGCAACATTTCCATCAGAGAACATTTTTCACGCAGCAACATGAATTTTTGACTAAAAATGTGTTTCCCTCAACAAGAAAGTTCATGTTTTTTGTCACTTGTAGATTGAGCATCTTAAATAGCTAAGATTTCATACTATTACTTCAAGTCTTTGCAATAAACCAAATTGCACATCTAAATTTCAACCTCCTGCAAGTAGAGAGTGGTATCCACCAGGGTGTCATTCCAAGAGTTTCATAGGACTATTGCAGCACTTACAAGCCCTGTTGATCTGAATATAATTCTGCAGCCTTTCATATCCAGTGAAATGGTTAAAACACTGTCTTGGCCATATGCTGCTTACCCTGAATTTGCATTATCTATTGGGTACAGGGATGGGTTTCTCCACCAGAAACACTGGGAGTTAGGAGTTATGTCTCTCTTTAGTAAAGATGAAGTTAAGCCACAAACTGAAACAGGATGGATCTGGCATTTCAATTCCTCTAAAATGTTCAGACATTAAAAGCAATAATTTAAGCCATTTGAATATGAGCAGGATAATATCTATGACAGGATTTTTTTTCTAAAATAGCTTTGGACCACTGCCTTTTTTTTCAATATTCATTTGGAAATACAAAGGTTGTTAAAAATCAGTGGGTCTTAGAACTCAAGTTACCTCTAAAATGCGATTTAAAATCCCATTTCACTTAGGTATTTTGAAATGTCTAACAGTCTTGATTCATCAATGATCCTCCAACACATTCCTTTCATCTGAACATGATTACCATGTGAAACATGATTTTCTCCTTTGTTTATATCTCTTAACATCTCCTTACCTCTCCTCTTCTAATTCTGTAATTGTGTCATTTCATTCTGTCAGTCATTTGGGAGTATTTTGCTGGAATGGTGCTTTTCTCTGTGAAGCTGCATTATGTTACATCATTGCTAATAATTCAAAGTATTCTGTAATAAGTGTCTGGATTCTGATTAGATTGCTTCAGCCACATCCTGAATAGAAACTACTATTGCTATCAATATCAATTTTCCTTGGTTTTGGTTCTGGTTCACATAGGAAATATATTATATGAAGACTCTCCTCCTTTGGCCTCCTTTTTCACTCAAACAATTCTTCTCAGCATCACATCTCAGAGAGTTTAATGAGGAGAGTTTGTCCTGAGTTCTTTGTTCTGTGCTTCATGTCTCCTTGGCTTTTCTAATTTATTTTAGTTTCACTTTGTCTCTCTACATCTCACCCTGTTGGGAAGACCTATTTAATATTGTGAGTGAAGTCCCACATATAGTTTTCTGTAGTTTTATCCCTCTTCACATATGAATTAATAAATAGAGTGGGAGAAAGAATTATCAACATACCTTCTAGTGATACTTTGCTACTGTGGAAATTTAGCATGTACCAGACTATCTTGGATAGTCATTGAACTTTGCTTTATGATCTATCGGTTTCTAGTGAAAAATAACATTTTAGATATTTTAATTGTGTCTCATAGAATGTTATACAGACATTGTTCACATGCAATGGGTGCTCCAATTGTGATTTCTAGCAGGAAAGCAAGGGGTCTTCACTTGTCATTGTAATATCCATTTTAAATCAGTCACTAAAGTGGCTACCAATCTTAAAAACATACTGTGGTGTACTAAAATAAGCTCAGTTACACTTTTCTGTTAATGAGGAGAAATTCAAATGAAACCACTTTTATACTCTAGCTTTCTACAGGTACACAAATATCTAAGTTAGTCACAGAGAGATGTATGCATTGTTTTTGCACACTTACACACATCTAATGTGTTGCTCATTGGACATATTCTTTAGGCTTAAAACATTTTTGAAGAGCAATGTTTTTTTGCATTACTGTAATTCCTAGTCAGTATTCAGCAACAATTAGGTCATCATTGTTTTCTTTCACATTCTCATTAGTTTTATGTTCTCTGATGATACCTATGATTTCTACCATAACCAGCACAGGCACTAGCCAACTCTATCTGAAAATGTGCAAATGATCTTCACTTGCACCAGAAGTTTGTCACTAATATCCTGACAGAATAAGAAATCATTTAAAAGATACACATAGAAGGAAACCTGTGTCTAACTTTTCTGCAGAGGAAGTAATCTATGAATCAATACCTTGTCTACATATGCAACGGTCTCCAGATTAGTTTGGGAAGTAGAAGAATCAGAACAAATTTTTAAACTAGTTCCACCCTCAAACTGCAGTCCAACAAAGACCTGAATTGTGTGTCCACTCTCACTAAATTTGGTACCTGTGGTTAAAGCCATGGGGAAATGGACAGTGAAAGACTGGATGGAGAATCTTTTCCTACCAGCCATTTTTCTCCAGTGTACAATTACATTTGATTCTGTTCTACATAACAGCTTGTTTAGGAAATGTACTGAAAGAAACAGCCTTGCACTGGTAAAGCATTGGGATATGGAGTGAACTGGTCTTTTCCATCTCTCACATGTGTGATCTCAGAGAATGGTCTGTCATCTGCCAGACAATGAAATGCATGTTGTCATTGAGTAGCTAAAGGTCAGTGTTTAGCTGAGCTAGGAGAATAATTCAGAGCAAATCAACTATTAGGCAAATGCTGCTTCTTTTTTGCTTACAAGTTGTCTGCAAATAGATCACAATTTTCTCAAATATATTCATTATTCAGAATTATTTCCTGAATGATTTTTGTGTGTAATTATTGGTCTGTTCACAAGCCTTTCATTTTGGGTGCTTGGTTTTCAAGCTGTTTTAATTGGGTGTACAGATCACATGGCATCTTTCTATCCTTTGGTAGGCTAAATGTAACTCTTGGACTCCACTTTCTGATGGAAAAATCTCAGTTACTGTCTTGAAGTTCAATGACCACTGTCATTCTGTTATCTATTTCCATCATTTATGTAAGTTTTATGTACATAAAACCACTAAAGCAGATTCAAGTACATGGAATTGTCCGGCAAATCAGGAATAAATGTATTGAATCCAAAGAGTAATATGGTGTATCACCAGTGTGAAGAATAAGGACCTCGAGAAATCAAATTTCCTTTATAATAGTTCTTCATTATAATTACAAAGCGTAGTTTAATTACCTCCCCCTTCATATCAAAGTTTGAATTCCATTGGTTTCATATGTATTCCACAAAGATTTTTCTTAGCCCTCTTCCTTTACCAATCATAATGGAGTTCTTGGATTACACAAGCATGTGTGAAACAGGAGTAACTAACCCAAGGATGTCACAAAGAGACTCACTTGGATTTAGTTGTTTGCAGCTTTATTTGTGTGATTTCTCACATTTTCTCTGTCAAAAGGGCCTAATTCTACTTTGTCTCCTCATGCCAATGTGTGTGGGTAATCAGGGCTCTGACAGACAAGTTCTAGCATATTCAATGGTGATGAGTTAAGGCATTAAAACTTCCAGGGCATCCAGAATTCTCCTTACCAGGCAGATATCACTTTCCCTAGCAGAGGCACTAGACAGAGACCCCTTGTACCTCCAAACCCTCCCATCCACAAGCTGCCATGCACAGCAGTGGCTGCTGCTGCTAAATCTTCGAGCACCACATCAACATCTGCAAGGCCTGCAGCGTCTTTACAGCCGGCAAAATGACATGGTGGCGTAAAGCTTGGCTGGAGTGAAGTCATGTTTATGGGGTGTCAAAAACACCCCATTCAAATGCAAACTGTACAAAACTTAGAAGTAAAACGTAACAGCCCTTGCAGCTCACTTCAGAAGGCATCCAAAATGAACATGGCGTTTGGGAAATTACAGCGTGAACTATTGCCCAATATAATTGTCAGCGTCGGGCTCTGATTTCATTTTCACTGTTTCTTCATGAGTGCAACTTTTCAAAGCCTGTAACTTTTATATCACTCTGAAGCCTTGATCCAGCAAAGCGCTTACACACATACCTAAATTTAGACTGTAGATTCAGGGAGCCTGAGATCAGGAAGGGACCATCTGTAGGAGCTCTTCTGTAGCACACACCACTTAGCTTCCCCTCCTGACTTCTGAGTTGAGCCAAATACTTTAAAGTCCAGGAGCAGTTCCTTTGAAATGAATTTCAATTATCTGCCTGCTTTGAATCAAAAGCCTGCTATGTGGTTTGTTGGACCAGGGCCTCCAGGAAACCAGAATCTGGTCTCCAACACTCCAAATCTTTCCTATGCTTTCCAGTAATGGTTTGAATAACAATTCTCTTATTTAAGATATCCATGCATTAGCTAACAGGTTGGTTTGATAAAGAGCATCAGGACAGTGAACTGCCTGTAGCTGTCAGCTCTATCCTCAAAATGCAAATTGTGCAAAATTCTGCCTTTTAATGTTCATGTCTTTGTCCCTAGCTGAGAAGGAGGAGCAGATGTTTAGCTGGAGTTACATTTTGGTACTTCTCACTTAATACAGTCTGTGGCCCAAATTCAGGTCCTGGTAGAATTTGTAAGTGTTCTCCCTATTTGCATTGGCATCCAAAAAGCAGAACATGGTAACAAACCTGAGTGCATACACCATACGGTTACATTTATGGGGAGGGAAGGAAAAAACCACGATCAAAGCACGTCTCAGCACCTTCAGAAAACTGAGATAATGGCCCCAAACATAGCACAGTTCTGTATGAGAAATGTGTCTGTTTCAAGCATTATTCTACCACTTTCTCTCAAGACTTCTATTCAGGATATACCTTGCATTCTATTTAAATCCAAGGGATGAAAGCAGAACTTGAGCATCTGCTTAGCATCATTCAGGTTCTCACATATCCTTCTCAAACAAGATTTTTCTCCTGATGGATTTCCATGAGAACTGACAGAAAATATGGCAGGAGCTCTATCTTCTGTACTGAGGCTTCAACCCCTTGCTCCCTTCTTTTTCCCCTTCCCACCCCTCAGTGTCAAAAAAACAGGAAAGACAAGATTTGGAGATCAAGTCAAATGTTCAATTTATTTTTATAACTTGAAACTGGAACAAACGTTGTTTTGAACGAGCGTACAAATGAAATGGTAGACACATGCTGAACTCAACATTGTGACAATAAGGGGAAAAAAAGAGGCCAAAAATCTTGTACAGAGAATAAAAGGAACAATAAATATTTCACTAAGCCATATTGAAATGACCTCCAGCCATCTCAACATTTTATCCATAATAAAAAAAAAAGTGCTCTCGTTTTTTAAACAGAGCACAAATACCAAGCAATAATAAATAGTTCCAAACTTGTAGTAAAAGACAAAACCTCCAAGTAAACAACAAAAGCTCATACAATAAGTAATAGAAAAAGGTAATAAAAATATTTTGCCTTGCCGGTACAAATGCAAACAACTTAAATCAATGTTACTTTGCTTTGCAGTTCTAAAATACAAAGAGCACCATAAAAATGAGTTTGCCTGTGATAAACAAAACCTTGGACTGTCTTTTACATAGGACTGGGATGAAATGCTGATTTTTTTTTTTTTGACCCTTTCCTTAAAAATTTCTATTTTTCTTTCCAAAACCAGGTTTCTGCACCTGTCCTGTTGCCAGGGAGTCAACTGGAGTTTTGTTCTGGACTTCAATGGCAGCAAGACTACACACAATGAAAGTAATAAATTCAACCTTAAAAAAAAAAAATAAAACTAAAAGTGTGAAAAGAACTACGGCAGCATTCTAGCTATGTCCATGTTATATTGTGCTTATGGCCTAGTAAACTACGGCTCTTCTAAGCAAGAAGAAAAGGAGGGCCATTTCAGTATCACTACAGTCTGCAGAAACACAACCCTTGTGCTTTTGGGTGACTTATTGTTAGTTTCAGTGATCTAAGTCACAAAATTAGACAACTGCTGGTGTTAGCTATCCTGGATAATTAAAAACGACAGTGAGACTGAAACTCCTAAACAACTTACAATAAAATGAAAAGTTAAATTCTTTCTTAGATCAATTAATTATTGATTGAAAATGTGCAGTTAACTTCTGTTCTTCGTTGCACTGATGCAAGTCCAAGAGATTCTTCTGAGTTCTGTCGCATGACTGGATTTATACAAAAGCCAGAGATCTGAATTTTCACCAAAAAGTGAAAATGTGCCTTTAAGGGACCACATTCCAACCTCAATTATACTGGAATAATCCAGGAGTAAGAGTGATGAATAATTCCTGATTTATATCAGTTTAATTGAGATACAGAATTTGTCCAGAAGACTTAAGGGTGCAACATTCAAGCCAGGAGGGCATATATCTATCTGATCAGGTGGACCAAATTCTCCCTACTGTCACACCCATGCCTCTCCAATTGCTCCAGTGGTTCTGCACTGATGAAAGCAGAATAATTTGGCATGGCAATGTATTTTTTTCTTGCTTCTGTTATAAGTTTTACCGTCATTTTCTGCAAGAGCGGTGATCATTTTCTCCTCCCCTTCACTAAAGCATTAGTGCCTCTTCTGCCACGTCTTCCCCTCGACCCAAAAGGGAGAGAGTGTGAGAGAGAGAGAGAGAAAAATAACTGCAAAGAAGAGAGACATCAAAAGGTACAGGATTTCATCCCAGTCCCTCAAACATTCAGAAATTTATGGAATGTACAATTAGGAGTGAACAGCAGCAAAGCAGCTAATAACATGGACTGGCAAGACCTGTACACGGAGTCGATCCTGTTCTGACAGGGAAGAGGAGGGCTATGCCTGGACTAATTTTACTTCAACCCGATTTCAGCTGTACCAACAGCAGGCCATTTCACCATTTTATGTCAAAGTGATGCAGCAGCTCTCACTTTTTGCTATAAAAAGGCTTTCTTCCAGAGGGCAGCGGCAGGGTGTGAGGAGCAATGAGTGGGGGTTGGCCAGGAGAGGGAAGATGTATTGGACATCTTGTTTGGAAGGAGGGGAAGAAATCTCCTCTCTCTCTCTCAAATCTGCAGGGAAGCTGTGGGATGTCACCCCAGACACCTTTCCAGGAACGGAATTTCTTTTCACACAAATAGGCAATATCCATCCAGCCTGGTTCAACCATACCTGGTAAAACCTTGATGCAAGGGGTCCAGGCAACTTTGAAGTTATTTAGAGCCCTGTGGGAACAGCACTTTTTTGTAGGCCATTTCTGACAAAAAAATATATATACAACTAAAATTATTTGTGAACAACAACAAGAAAAAAAAAAGTAAAATAAAAAAGCACTTAATTATTTTGTTTTGTTTCTTTTACTCAAAGGTCGTCTAACAACCCCCTTTTTTCCTGTACAATAAGGACTTCACATACAAATTTTTTTTTTATTTTTGCAATATTTTATCCTGCCAAATTAAAAAAATATATTATGGCAGCCTGTTTGTTTGTTTTTATTTTTATTTCCAAATTCACTAACAAAAAGGTACATTAAATCCCTTTAAAAGGACAAGCGTACAGTTAAAAAATTACAAGCTTCAGTAAAAATACAGCAAGTGCCTACATCATATGAATCAACCAATATCAATATCCATTCCAGAAGGGGAAGGGAAGGGGAGAAGGGGAGAAAAAAAGAGAAAAATAGGTACAGGTCAGAAACGTGATTTTTTTTTTCTGCAAAGCAATAACAATATTGAGCACTTTTTTCTACATACTTTTTCTACATGGTGTAGCAATCACCTTTTAATCCCCGAATACAAGATTCTATACATTTTTGAAATAAAAATTCAACACCCAAGGCAGAAAAAAATTTACTAAAACTCAAGACTTTACAGTTACAGTGACAAGAACAAATTTATAGACCCACCATTTAAATTTTACTGCAACATTTTCAAGGAAAAAAGAAAATTTTTTTTTTCTTTCTGGTTTTGTAAAATGCCCAGGCATTCTCCATTATTACAAATACTGGTCCACTTTTACAGTAATCAAGAAATTTTAATATATATAATATATACTAAAACCCCGTCACCAAAAGAAAACAATATACACATGGCCATTATGGCATTTTTTAATAACCTATTAAGCAAACTTTGAAAAAAAAAAAGATTGCTCAAACACACATACACACAATTTCTTTTTTACCCTTGTATGTATTCAATACTGTAAACGTATTTTAAGACAGAGTGCACTAAATTTAACTTTTAAAAAAAAATTAGCCGTTGTTCCTGAATTGTTTTTTCTCATTCAATGATAGCAACTTGTAATTTGTGTCATTTGAGTTTTAATTCAGCAGTAAATCATTTCCATTCCATTTCCTAAGCAGCGTTGTCCTGAAAAAAAAAAAAGGCTGAGAATAATTCAGCTAATGTATGTCCGAAGTTGTGCTGGGTATACATCTTCATTTGATTGGGTCTTATGGCATTTTCATGTCCACTATCTTCAACCAGTAATTTTTTTTTTTTTAAGTAAATGTGGCTCTTTTTTTTTTTTCTAAAGAATGTACTTTTCTTGTTTTACTTTTTTTTTAAAAGTCTTTCCATTTCACAAAAACATTTTGCATTTGTCTCAAGAGACTCAAATAGGAAGATCAGTTTTCAAGGCACTCACGTCAAATTGAATGGCAGTAGAAAAACTGTCCAATAAATTATTTTTATTTATTTTTCTTTATAGTGCCAGTATTGTGAATGCCATGCTTAGCAACACTGACACTTAATCTCAGCTGTTCCTTTACAGTTTAACCCACCTTTGGGCCAAGTAGAATATGATGTAATTTCTTGTTGAGAAGCCATTTTTCTCTTAACCACAAACAAAAGATTTAAAGTGCGGGTCAACATAATTAAAATCTCTAACCATAATTGTCTACTGTTTGCTAATATTAGTTGAAAAAGGCTTTTAAAAATTTGGAATTTTAAAGTAGAGCAGGTGCATTTTTCTTTGCTTTAATTTTTCTCTGTCGTAATGCTTTTATTTGAATACAATTTCATTCTGTTCCTAATTAAGTTGGAAAAAATCTTACTGACTTCAGTAGGAGCAGAATCTTGCCAAGACAGGTAAATCAACCAGAATTTATTTTTTCCCTTCTTTATAATAACATCACTGTACAGCATCTAAGATAGTTCTAATATTTCTATTCATAAACCAAATGCCTGAGTTGAGGCTTTTCATTGAGAAATTCACACTTTCCTATCTTTTAGTAATCAACTACAGCAAATATGGACTAAAGTAGATCTCCTAAATTCAAATTTAGGATTTTGAGGTTTAAAAAAAAAAAAAAAAAAAAAAAAAAAAAAAAAAAAAAAAAAAAGATGGCATTTGGCTCCTCTGAGGTTTGAAAATAATATTAAAATGCTCAAGATGTACTTTTATTGTCTCTGGAAAGAGTCACAGGAGGGGAAGAGGGAGGGAAAAACACTCCAGAAAGTGACAAACTGGCATCATTATGTTGCCATAGCTTTTAACAAGAAGAAACTATTCTATAGTAATGCACAATTAAGAATGTTTCTGGGTTTTGAGTGTAGCAGCCTTCTGCATCTACGTCTTTTTTGTTGCCATAACTTTAGTGCTGAAATCCATCTAGAAAAGGCCTCTATCTTCAGTGACATTGTCAGTGCTACGTATTTGATCCAATTTCAAAAGAAAGTGCTAATTTTAAAGATTGTTATCCGCTGTACAATTTTGTTTTCCCTAATCTTCAAGGTTATTTAAGAAGAGGAAAGAAAAAAAGGAGGGGAAGGAGGGGAAGGAGGGAGGAAGGAAGGAAGGAAGGAAGGAAGGAAGGAAGGAAGGAAGGAAGGAAGGAAGGAAGGAAGGAAGGAAGGAAGGAAGGAAGGAAGGAAGGAAGGAAGGAAGGAAGGAAGGAAGGAAGGAAGGAAGGAAGGAAGGAAGGAAGGAAGGAAGGAAGGAAGGAAGGAAGGAAGGAAGGAAGGAAGGAAGGAAGGAAGGAAGGAAGGAAGGAAGGAAGGAAGGAAGGAAGGAAGGAAGGAAGGAAGGAAGGAAGGAAGGAAGGAAGGAAGGAAGGAAGGAAGGAAGGAAGGAAGGAAGGAAGGAAGGAAGGAAGGAAGGAAGGAAGGAAGGAAGGAAGGAAGGAAGGAAGGAAGGAAGGAAGGAAGGAAGGAAGGAAGGAAGGAAGGAAGGAAGGAAGGAAGGAAGGAAGGAAGGAAGGAAGGAAGGAAGGAAGGAAGGAAGGAAGGAAGGAAGGAAGGAAGGAAGGAAGGAAGGAAGGAAGGAAGGAAGGAAGGAAGGAAGGAAGGAAGGAAGAAGAAGGAAAGAAAGGAAAGAAAGAAAGAAAGAAAGAAAGAAAGAAAGAAAGAAAGAAAGAAAGAAAGAAAGAAAGAAAGAAAGAAAGAAAGAAAGAAAGAAAGAAAGAAAGAAAGAAAGAAAGAAAGAAAGAAAGAAAGAAAGAAAGAAAGAAAGAAAGAAAGAAAGAAAGAAAGAAAGAAAGAAAGAAAGAAAGAAAGAAAGAAAGAAAGAGGGAAAAAAGAAAAAAGAGAGATTTCAGTTTAAATGCTGGCTTCCTCACAAGAAATTACACACACTTAGCTTAAATTTCAACAAAGCAGCGGCCCAAAAATTATAATTTTAAAAGATATGTTTCTCTCCTACAATGCAAGTAATCTCAGGCTACGACTGGGTAAAATTAAAAAGGGATACCCAACAAAATTTTAAAAGAAATTTAAACAGAAAGAATAAAAAAAGTACCTGCACATGCCAAAAAATTACAAAAACCCAATAAATACAGAAATTATTGCACAGTTAAAAGGCTCCACAATTTTTACTGCCTTAATCAACCCTCGGGTTTAATAGAACTTTGTAGACACAGGTTATATTTAAGTGCCAAAGTCTGGCACCTTACCATAGTTATGCTAAGTTATGTTTACGGAGGCAAGTTAGGTCATCTTTTCTCAGTTGGCAATAGTTAAACTGTACAAATAAAATGGTACCTAGACCCCTGAAATTTAACCTAGCGGAGGTGGAGGTGGGGAGGGGATGGGGGGGGGGGTGCGGGGGGGGGGGGGGCCTTAGCTTCTTTCTGCCTGCTCAATTTTGACGTCATTTGTCAGCAAATGTTCTCCATGCCACTTTTTCATGTGTTTCTCCAGGGTGCTGTAAACACTGAAGGGCATCTGGCAAATGTCGCAGCGGTAGACCTCCTTCCCTATCTGGCCATGCGTTTTCATATGGCGCGTCAGCTTACTGCTCTGGGCACATGCATAGTTGCAGAGCTCGCATTTGTAAGGCCGCTCTCCAG
>JAVKUW010000082.1:54418-85512 GCA_031885435.1 Passerculus sandwichensis | reverse complement strand
TGCTTTTCCCTCCTGAGAGCAGCAAAAGGTAAGGGAGGCTTTGGGCTGGTTGGGGACCAGGGACTCGATGGGGTCCGGATGCCCGGAGAGGTGAGATGCTCATCCCAGCATTTATCCTCCCAGGCTACAGCAGGGAACAGGGACTGGCAAACTGCCCGGGCATTTGGGGAGGGCCGGCTCATTGCCAGGAGGGGCCACAGGACAACACCTGAGCTCCAGTCAAGGTGTGAGGGCAGAGGAGGAGCTGACTGACAAAACTCTGGGAGGGGCTGAGGGTATAAAAGGCAGAGCCTCCATTTTGAAAACGAGCCCGTGGCTGACAGTTCTAGAGACACCGAGCACTGTAATTTTTCCTTATTCAGTCTGTTGTTGTATCTTTTTTTAAGGTTTGAGAAACCTGTAAAAATCTTAAAGTGAGGGTTGTTTTTCACAACTTCCAAGGGCAGTCCAAAGTCTCACCTTCAGGCCAGTTTGTGATGATGTCCAGGAGCCCAGGGTGATTTGAATTTTCCAATCGAGCTTGTTGTATATGTTATAAATAACAAATATAGGTATTGGCTTTCTCATTTATGTACTAACTTTTGTTTTACAAGTTATTATGGATCACAAAAATTGTGATACAGTACAATTTGTAATTACTGCTTTTGATATAGCATAGCCTGTCAGTTTATGTATGCCCCCTATATCTTTTATAAATAGTGGTGTAATGTATTCTAGCTTAGACCATAGCTTGATAGAGACTGTGAAATGTTGAAATTACTTTTTCATGTAACGAATGCAGAAAATTGTGTAAAAAAATGACTTCCCAACTTTGGGAACTGTCTTATCTAAGTCAGAAGATCACAGAAAGAGAAACCAGAGAATTAAAAACAAAAATTTATTGTCCTTTTGTTATCAAGGAGTAAAAATACAATATAGAGCTTTTGAAAAATTATATAAATATACACAAAGATGGCACCTTGACCACTCAAAGATTGAAGTGAACCAAATAAAACGTTACATTTTAGGACAAAAAATCAATATTATACAATAGAACAGAACTCTGTACAACGGCATCCAAACGTGTCAATTTATGGCTTTAAAAAGTTATATAATTATTTTACATAGAAAGTCATTTTTCTCAAGCACCAAGAGGGATACGCCCTCACTGCAGGCAGCATCAGTGCCCAGGTAGATTGCAGAGACTTTTCCTTTGCAGCCCCAGCCCAGCGCTGGCACTGGGGATGAAGAGGCACTGAGGTGACCCTGAGAGGAAGTGCAAGGCACAGGGCGCAGCTGAGGAAGGACAGCGCTGTGCTGGGCTCAGAGGTGGAGCTGGCACTGCCCAGCGTGGAGAAGGTCCTTTGTGCAGCCCCTGTTACAGGGGAGCTTGGGCCTTGCTGCAGACGTACGGCCGCTCATGGGAGCAGTTGTCACTCTTGAATCTCCTGTCAGCCAGGTACACGCACTCGGAATTGCCAGAGACAGAAACCCTGCAGGGAGGAGCAGAGGCAGCGCTGGCTGCCAGGGGAAGCCCCTGTGCCCCTGTGCCCCCAGGCCCTGCCCGGCTCCCCGGCACTCACCGGGAGCTGTAGCTGCTGCCGTCCCCCCAGTGCAGGCGCTCGCCCCGTCTGCGCAGCCCGAGCCAGAAATCGCCGTTCCCGCGGAGGCGGAAGAGCAAATCCTGCCCAGGAGAGAGGAGTGGGAGCTGCCCCGGCCCCTCGGGGGGACACGTGCCCGGGGCTGCCCCCGCACGCCGGGGCTCCTTCCCTGCAAGGCCCCGGCCCAGGGCTGCAGCCCCGGCCCTGCGAGCACCGAGCCCGGCCCAGGAGCGCCCCCAGGCTGCCCTCAGCCACCCCACAGCGCCCGCAGCCCCTCACTCACCATGGCCTCCTCATCCTGGGCAATGGCCAGGGAGGCATTGAGCTCGGAGCACCGTTCCTGACCCTGCTCCCACGTGCTGATATCCCGTGAGAAGTAGTAGCAGACCCCCTTGTACCCAACCCAGCCATGGGGACAGCCCAGAAGAGACGGCGGAGTGGCAGGTGTGACTGGAACCTGTGGTGCTGCTGCAGGGGGAAGGGGAGAAGCTCTGAGGATTCCCCTGTGCAGGGAGCAGGGAGCCCGCTCTGCCCCGAGGGGCTGGGCCCAGGCTGCTGCCCATCCCTTACCTGCCAGCACAGCCAAGGTCACCACCAAAGTTAGCACCAGCACCAGGAACTGCAGAACCAGCAGCAGAATGTCCACCGGACGGCACCCGAACCGTTCACCTGGAGCAGGAAAGAGCTGCTGGCTGCCAGAAGCAGAGCCGGCCCTGCAATCTGCTCAGCCCACGGCCAGGGAGCAGAGCAGGGAGCCCTGAGGCAGTGTGGGCCTCCCTCAGGTGGCAGCCAGAGAGCCAAGAGCCTGGCCACAGGCAGGGACACAGCTGTGGGCACAGGCAGGGACACAGCTGTGGGCACAGGCTGCAGCAGGAGAACTGCACAGCCTTGGGGGCAGCTGGGGCTCTTGCTTCCAGCCACGGATGGGGCCCAGCAGAGCACGAGGCCTCTTCCAGACATTGGGAAACAGCCACACACCTGCCAGCCCTGGCCTTGGGAGGGGACACGGGCCCCTGTCTAGAGGGCACAGAGGTGACCCTGTACTCACCCAGGAATCTTCTGAGGTTCCCTCTCTGTTCATTGCCCGTGTCTGCTGTGCCCAGGAGTTCCCTCATGCTCCCATTTCTGGTGCAGAATCCATTCTCCGCATTTGCACTCACTGCATGCTCACAAATGGTATCTTTCTGCTTAAGATAAGTGGCTCCCGGCACTGCAGGCAGGTGTGGAAGTGTGGCTGCTGGTTCCTTCTGGAACTTCTTCCCAACTCCATTAGTGGAGCAGATTTCACTCTCCTCCAGCTTGCAGCCGGAATCGCTCATCATGGACAGAGAACTACCTTGCTGCGGAGATATCCGGAGTTCTGGCAGATCCTTTGGGAGCTCGGCCTCAGGAACGGCTTTACAGCCGCGCTGACGGCGCCCTGAAAGGGACACGGTGAGAGGTCGCTGCTGGTGCCGGCCGTGCGGGGGCTCAGGAGGGCGGTGGCAGCTGTGGCTGCGCTGTCGCCGCTGCCCAGAGGTGCGGCAGCAGGTGCGGAGACAAGCGCAGCCTCCGGGAGCTCTGCGGTGGCCGCAGCCGCGGCCCCTGTGGCTCTGCAGCCGCTGCAGCCCAGCTCCGTGCCGGGCCGGGCGCTGAGAGCGCCTGCGAGCTGCCGGCTGCTGCTGGCCCGGGGCAGCTGCGGCTCGGAGTCCGCCTGCCGAGGGGCGAGAAGCAGCAGCCCCGGGCTGCTCACCGTTGTGCCCCGCATGATTCCCTGCCCCGGCGCCTCGGAGCCCGGGCACACCGAGCGCCGGCACGGCCGCTGCGGCTCCTGCCTGGGCACACGGAGCGGCTCCCGGCACAGAGCGCAGCGCCGAGAAGCCTCGGCCCCGGAGCGGGCAGGATGCGCCGCTTTGTGCCCGCACCCGGCGCCTGCAGCGCTTTGGGCTCTGAAGCACTGGGTTCAAGTTCATGCCGTGCCAGCCCCGAGCCGGGCACGGACACCTCCCGCCCGAGCAGCGGCACCCAGCCCGGTGCCGCACGGGCGGGAACGGTGCCGGGCACGGAGCAGCCGCCTCCGTCCTAGCGAGAGCAGCCGCGATGAGCCATGTGGAAAATGCCTATTTTATGACTCGCTTTTTGCTAATAATAAATTGAATAATATATGTGTTATGTGAGAACGGTATGCTGTATCAAGTTTCTTCAGTAGTGTGTTAAATACACTTCTCGGTTATAACTTCATGTTAAAATAGAAACTTTGCTGTGTAAGATACTTTTATAAAGAGAGGCCTTGCACTGAGATAGCAGCCACAGGACACCTAAATCCTTCAGTGAAAAAGAATTTATGCCCCCCTTAGAAGAAACTAACTTCTTCCTGCTTCACTCAGCCCTTAAGACGCCGTCAGGATGCAGAGGAAAAAGCTGACACTGACCAGACAAAATCCTGTACTTTAATGGAAGTTACGTATTGTGTACGAGGTGTATGAATATTCAACAGGCCCTTGCTTTTAAGGGTTAATCCTTTGTTAACGTGTACTTTTTTATGGATTTATTTTGCCCAGAAAAAGGTACCTGGACCTTCTGTAACTCTTTGTTCTTATTGTCGCATATTGTCCTAAATCCTAATTGTCGCATATTGTCCTAAATCCTAATGGTCCAAATTATTATCACTCTAATTATATTACTCTTTTTGTAACTATTTTATTACTGTTAAACTTTTAAAAATATAAAAAGAAGTGATTGGCATTTTTCACAATTTGGTAGCAGAGGATGGTTGCTAATACCTCGCTGCTGGTGCTTTAGGAAGGTCAGGGTGGGGAAGGCGCACCCTGCCCTCTTTGGCAGCCTCGCTCTGTCTCCCCTGAAGTGACCGACAGACTCAGGTTACCATCTGTGGACAAAAGGAGGCAATAAAACAAAGACAAGGGAAAAAGGCTCCCTACAACCATGATAATTGGCCCCTAAGAGTAGTAGTGCACAGGAAGAACCCGGGAAGGAAAAGGGATTGGTAAGTATTTCTCGGGGGGCAGGTACGGGGGATGAATGTGTGTGAATGAGAGGCAGACTGGTTGTCCCAGACCTACCAAGTGAGCGAGGAGTCTTTCAAGCTGAGTTGCCTTCCTTTCTTGAGAAAAGCGGCCAGGAAAGAGACAAAGTGAGAGATAAAAGGAGTGAGAGAATCCGCTGGGGTAACTGGGACTGGGTCTCAGGGAGGGGTTGGACCCCTTGAAGGAAGGGAGCAGAGTTCCCTAGCCCAATCCACTAGGAAACCCGACAAGAGGAAGGGGGCCCTAAAAACCTGCTGAGTTGACGGATAAGAGTGCCCAAGAGCATCCAGAATTAAAACCTGCGGGTTGAGGGATTAGCATTCCAAGAGCATCCATGGTTGGGCAAAATTCTGCTGGATTGAGGATATGCCTGAGAGCATCCGGGGTTGGACAACACAGCTGGATTGAGGGATATCCATGAGCACCGTGACTGGCCAGTAACACCTGAAATTGCAACAGGTGATTGGAAAGTAAAAGGTTCCTTATTGTTGTCTTGTTGTATGTGAGAGTGAGTCACACACAGAATCAGCCATTTTCCCCCGCGTGGGTGGGGGCTGTGGCAGAACATGTATGTGACCTGCAAACAGACCATTGTTCTCTCTGGAGTGTGGAGAGAGCCGTGGCTAAAGAGTGTGAGTGACACACAGACAGCCTGGTGTCACAGGTGAGGGGCTAAAGAGTGTGAGTGACACACAGACAGCCTGGTGTCACAGGTGAGGGGCTAAAGAGTGTGAGTGACACACAGACAGCCTGGTGTCACAGGTGAGGGGCTAAAGAGTGTGAGTGACACACACACAGCCTCACAGGTGAGGGGCTAAAGAGTGTGAGAGACACACAGACAGCCTGGTGTCACATGTGAATGGCTAAAGAGTGAGTGACACACAGACAGCCTCACAGGTGAGGGGCTAAAGAGTGTCAGTGACACACAGACAGCCTCACAGGTGAGGGACTAAAGAGTGTCAGTGACACACAGACAGCCTCACAGGTGAGGGGCTAAAGAGTGTCAGTGACACACAGACAGCCTCACAGGTGAGGGGCTAAAGAGTGTCAGTGACACACAGACAGCCTGGTGTCACAGGGGAGGGGCTAAAGAGTGTCAGTGACACGCAGACAGCCTCACAGGTGAGGGACTAAAGAGTGTGAGTGACACACAGACAGCCTCACAGGTGAGGGGCTAAAGAGTGTCAGTGACACACAGACAGCCTCACAGGTGAACGGGCACCAGAGGTGACCAGAGCCAGGGCCCTTCCCAGAGGCCCGGTGACACTGAGACCCGCAGGCCAACCCCAAGGCGAGGGGGGCCACAGGCACCCGCAATTCCCTGGTCCCCTGCTTTGGGTCCTGAGGGTGTGAAAGAATGTGTGAAAATGAATGAGAAATAAAAGTGAGTGAAAGTAGACAAATTAAAGTATGTGTAATGTAGATTGTTTAAAGCTTCACTATATCTCCTTGGAGGCAGGTGTATTGTATTGAAAAGTAGTGTGAGAAAAAGGGTTTTTAACTTTTTGTGTGCTTAGTTGGAAGAAGATGGTATTTAGGTTGCTAGAGAAAGCAAAAAACAGAGGCAGGGGATGGATAGAAATCATCTTGAAAAATGGGACAGAAAACCACTAAGTTAAATACAGGTAAGGAAAAGGGGAGTTAAAAGCCTACTAGCAGAGATACCCCAAAATAACCCTTTGGGAGTTATGTTAGCTAACCAAGATACGAATCCTTGCAAAAGGATAAAATACAGGGTAGGCAATAGTTGATAGGAAAAACATGCAAACTATTGAAAAAGGAAAATTAACCTTTGTTGTAATCATATTGTTATTATCATATTTCTAGGGTCCTATACCTTCTGGGTGGTTTTCTCACAGCAGCTCTTCACAGTAGTTGTTGCTGCTTCTCAGTCAGGGCTCATCTCCAGCTCTCCCTGAATGCCCCATTCTCTTTTATCCCGGCTACCTCTACGGGCTACAGCTGCTGCCCAATTAAGGACATCACAGGTGCAGCCCATTTACTATAAGTAGAATCAGGGCAGGGTCACTTATACAATACAGAGATCTTTTACTGCAATACAGATATTTACTCAGGCCCCTATAAACCTTAACCTTAAACTAGTCAGCTCAAACTTGTGAATTATATACTTTAAAAACAGCACTAGAATATTTTGCACAAAAGATAAGAACTATATAGAATGATTCAAGGTATGCCTTTGGAGTAGTCCATACCTTTAGAAAAATTTAGGAAGAAAGAGGATTACTTAATTCAGTGTGTTTAGGTTTTTCCTTTTCCCTTTTCCTAATAAATTATATTTTTGACTTGGAGTCTCTCACTGGTTTTGCTTTCAAACCAGAACAGGCAGAAAGAATCTGCCTCTTAAATATTCAAAAAGGTGATAGCTAAACAAAGACACTGTAAAAGTAACAGGAACAAAAGGAGAGAGTTTCACAGTTCCTGTCATTAAAGATGTGGTAATTGAGGGAAAAACTAAAATTTTGATGGGAGATGTCTTATTAGTCCCTGGGGTAGGTAGCAATTTATTAAAAAGAGACTTACAAGTAAAACTAGAAATAGGAGTTATACCAGAAGAAGAGAAAATGGCAGCTAGAATTTTAAAACATGGCCAAGAGGATGAGAAAAAAAAAAAAATAACAAGGAAGTTTGGGCTGGACAAAGAAATAGGGGAGGATTAAATATTGACCCCATAAAGGTCACAACTGAGAGAGAAGATTGTCCCATATGTATACATCAGTATCCTATATCCTTAGAAAGATGGGAAGAAGGAATTATAAAGGATGGGACGTTAGAACCTTATATGTTTTCTCATAATACCCCTATTCTCCCACTAAAGAAATCCAATAGAAACTATCTTTTATTATCTGGAGAAACTGAAGTTAAAGTTAGAGAAGCTACTATATGACTTTTGAATTCTCTTGGGGAAAAAGGATTAAAGGTATCAAACGGGAAATTTGTAGAACGAGAGGTAAAATATCTTAGACACTTAATAAGTAAGAAACTGGAAACTCAGCCCCAAGAGAATTGCAGGAATTTTATCTCTTCCCCCTCCCTCTTCAAAAAGAGAAATCAGAAAACTACTCGGATTCTTGGGATATTGCAGATTATGGATTGATGGGTACACATGAGCAATAAAATTTTTATATGGAAAATTAACAATGGAAAATGATGTTAAATTAGGAGAGCTGAAGTTAAAACTGGCCTAAGTACCAGCTTTAAGCTTAGCTTCATTAGAAAAACCCTTTTCATTTGTACATAAATGTAGAAAATGGAATAGCTCATAGAATTCTAATTCAGGAGTGGGAGAGTAAAGAGACCAGCAGATTATTAATCAAAGATGTTGGACCCAGTAAGCCTTGGCTGGCCAGTTTGTATTCAAGCTATAACAGCTACTGCAATCCTAGTCCAAGAAAGCTGTAAGCTTCTTTTTAGAAGTAAACTAGTTGTGCGTACACCTCGTACAGTTTGAGGTACCTTGAAATAAAGAGAAAAAGATAGGGAAAAGAAGGGGAGGGGTGGTTAGCAAACTCTGGGATGTTGGAATGTAGAGTGATGATGTCTTGGTGCTGGAGGAGGACAAAAGTTTGAATGCAGTTTCTCCATGAAGGGCAGGGAAGTGTCTTAACACATGGCTGGTAGGAAGTTGCTCAGTGCCGAACTGGGATCCGGAGAAAGTTTAACAGAACAGACCCTCCTTGAAGGGAAAGAGAAAATATGTTAACTAAGGAAAAAGAATGTCAGGCGCACCGGGGGACGCCAGGTTTGGGTCATCAAGGCTAGAAAGGGTTTGGCCGCTCTCGTACGAGCGGCGGGGTCTCAGAGCGGGTGGCTCAGTAGCGGAGCTGCCGAGGGGGGCTCCGAGCCTGCTGGGTCTGAGTCCAGGATGGCAGCCCCGGGCCGGCAAGTGGGGGGAGAGAGAGAGACAGAGAGGGCGAAAGGGACCCGAGGCACACCCCCAGGGTCCCCATGCTCGTGGCTGTCTGCGAGTTTCCTCCCCCGTCCCTGCTAGGGCAGGATCTGCTCTGCCTGTTCCTGGTAGGGCAGGATCTGCTCTGCCCGTCCCTGCTAGGGCAGAATCTGCTCTGCCTGTTCCTGGTAGGGCAGAATCTGCTCTGCCCGTCCCTGCTAGGGCAGAATCTGCTCTGCCCATCCCTGCTAGGGCAGGAGCTGCTCTGCCCGTCCCTGCTAGGGTAGGAACTGCTCTGCAGCCGCTGCCATAAAGATAAGATCAAGGCAGGGATAGCTGACTCTCCAAACTTAACAAAGCTGTTTAATTTTTTTTAAGTAAGATTTTTTTTTTCTGCTTTCTTGCTGTTAAAAAGGGGAGGTTTTTGTTCTGAGGAATAAGTCTATAATGCTAATTGTAGCTCACAGAAAGAAGGATTTGCCTCTGGAGCTGTTAGCACACCTAGGTACAAGAAAAAGAGGTGGCTGTAAAAAAACCCAAAAATAAAAAACGCTTTTGCTTAAACCCAGGAAGTTTTGAGGAAAGCTGATAGTAGAAGTTAATACAGTATTATCTTTCTTTAATCACTACGCTATTAAGAAGTCCTTTCCAGGTACCACTGAAGCAGCAATCCAAACCATGGAAATAGGGTGAATTCATGCCAGCACAATCAAAGGACTTGTGAAGAAACCTGAGGAATGGACTATCACATCGAAACCAGGTTATTGCCAAGTTGACTTTCAAACAGGGACTGGGTGGTAATGGTTTGGGAAAACCCAAATGATCCAAGGAATGTACAACGAACAGGACCTAATTGAGAAATAAGGCAAAGCTTACATCAGTGGTTTCAAGCACTGCCTGAATAAACCCTGAGGCTTCTCCAACATCTCCTTGGGGAGGAATACTTCAGACAGAAGGATCAGAACTGTTTAAGTCAGAGAGTTGTTATATTCTGACCTTAGGCTGTGAATTGTACAGGGAAGAGGGGGAATTACGATTTCCATCAGGGCCATACTGTAAACTTTATTTGATTCATCCCAATATTAGACATGTAGCTGGGTTATAAGTAAATGTTTGAATTGTGGGAATAATTGTGTTGTATTTCACAAAATCTATTTCTCCTTGCTAGATGTGTCAAAGTAAAAACTTTGTTTTGTGGAATGGGAATTATTAGTGCCTGTTGAATGAGAGATACCTGAGGAATAGTGGGAAACCGCAGTTAAGGACTGTCAAAAACGATTCAATTTGCCTTGAAAATAGTAAAAAGGAATTGACAAGGGAAAAAGACAGCAAGCCTGGATTGACAACTGTACTTGCCACTGAGAAGCTCACACGCACCTGCTATGGGCAGCAGCTCCATAGGCAGGGAAGGTGGGGGTATAAGCCATACCAGACCCCTGTTATTCCTTTTTCTTTCACTCATTTGTTGTCTTTTCCCTTTCAGGATCCTGGCAAGATCATGTCACAAATGCTACCGAAAGCACTACACAGAACGAAAACAAAGCTCCTCTTTTATCACCCACACCCATGTCAACAGCCACTGTTATAACCCATCCAAATTAAGTCCTGTGGGTACTATTAGATTGCAAGAAACTTCTGAAAAAGTAGCAATAGATTTGGAATTGAATGTCCAAAAGGAGAGAGATAGATTTGTTTTATATTTAGTCTTAAAGATAGAGTTCAGGAGTTGGTAAAAAAACAACTAGTAAACAAAAAAGTTAAACCAGCACATCAATTTAACTCTGTATTGACCCCAAATTATATGCTGAATCATATTATAACACTCCGAGCAGTTATAGAAATGATAACAAATAAAGCTGCTCAGGCATCGGAATTAATATCAAGTCAGCAAAGCCAAACAAAAACTGTGGTGTATCAGAATAAGTTGGCTTTGGACTATTTATTGACTAAAGAAGGGGGTGTTTGTGGAAAGTTTAATATATCAGATTGTTGAAAATTGATGACAACAGAGATGTTCTTCTGGAAAAAGCAAAATATATCAGAAAAATAAGCCAGGTGTCAGTGCAAAATTAGAAAACAATGTTAAAAGCTAGGTGATAGGGTAATGTGCTAGAGATGATAGAAGAAATTAGGATTTTTCCTTTTATGTGTTACAACTGTTTTGATATTTCTTGCTTGTTTAATTCTCTGTTTTATTTGATTGCCAGAATAGTCCAGAGGATGCAAGTATTCAGTCTTGTATTTTTGACGAGATGGAAGAAAGCTTTCTAAAATTATGAAAAGTGAGCAGCTATTTCTCACCGGCTCCATCCCGGCCATCCGGGCACGGAGGAGAGCGCGGGCAGCCGCTCCCTCGGCTGCGATCCCAGCGCAGGGGGCACACGGGGGAAGCCGGCACCAGGAACTCGGCAGAACCCCCCCGGCCCTCACCGCGGCCCCCTCCGCCCGCAGCGAGCCCCGAGCTGGGGCAGCACCGACCGCGGTCCCACCTGGGCTGGAGCCGCCTCTGAGCTCCGCCGCCGCCTCGCCGGGCTCCGGGTGCCGCCGCCGCCGCTGCTCCGCCATGTCCCGAACTCGCCTCCACCGCTCTCGTCCCGGCCAAAAATCCCAGACACGGCCGCTGCCAACGCAATGTAAAGTTCGTATGGGAGCGGCTTTTGCATAAGTGCAATAAAAGAGCATAAAGCAATAAAGGAGGATAAAGGACCTTTGCCCGCAGTGAAAAGATGGGCGTGCCGTGCCGTGCAGGCAGGACATGGCAGGGCTCTGTACCGGGGGAGAAAGGGGAGGATCGCGGCCCGCCGCTGGTGACACCCCCAGAAGCAGCTACCCGGAGCTGAGGTTCTTCTCCAGGTCCTCCAGGCCGGGTTCCTTTTTCTTAGCGCGGGTTTTCTGGGGTAGGAACCTCCTCCGCCCTCCCGCCTCGCGGAGAATTTGCAGTTCAGGCAGATCAAATGAATCCCAATTGCCAGCGATTTCCACCACCTGCTATTTGTCCCCTCTTTTCTTAAATGGATTTGACAGTTCTTCCTTTCCTCCCACAGAGCTGAAAAGCAAAATGCCCGCCTGCCCCATGGCCATCCCCACCACCTTGTCCCTCTTTCTCTCCCCTTTACTTGGCACCACTTTCTCCCTTCTCCTCCTGTCCCTGCCAGCTGCAGCAAAGCCATTTCCCCCACTGGCACCAGCTGCCTCGTGTCCCTCGCTCCCATTTTGCCCACTCTGAACTCCTGGAGCCGCTGAGAGTCACCACATTTTTGGGTGTGTTGCCAGGGCTCAGGAGCATCTGGAAATGGGCCAGTCTAATGCAATGGCACTTAGGGAATATTGCCGGGGAATGCAATGGCACTTAGGGAATATTGCCGGGGATCAGGAGCACCCAGAAAGGAGCCAGGTGCAGAGTGAGAGCATTTGGGGCGTGTTGCCTGGGCTCAGGAGTCACAGCTGGCAAGTGACTCTTCCAAGGGGAGGGACTGTGTTAGAATTATGGTTTGTAAAGAGGAATGGGCTGGTGGGAGCTGTGCTGGTTGGAGGCCTCTTGGGGCATGGTGATAATGAAATTACAGTGTTCTCGATGTTTGTTGATATCACGAGGAACATCAATAATGTTTTTACATTGGACTTCCTGAGGGCAGACTTTGGCCTGTTTAGGAGACTTACTCAGAGTCTTCCTTAGGAAGCAGCACTTGAAAGCAAAGGAGTCCAGGAAAGGTGGGCTTCAAAGCAGAGATCTTGAGGGCACAGGAAAAGACTGTCCCTGTGTGCCCAAAGAGGTGTCAATGAGGCAATGTCCAGCCTGAATGGGCAACCTTAAGAGCCTGATAGGAGAGATGTGGGACTCCAGGCAGTTCTTCATTATGTAGTTTATTATATCCAAGGTGTTACAGCCCAGGGTCCAAGTATCCAAGTCCAGGGTTGTGGGTGACAGAGCTGTGCCTACAGCTGTCAGCTCCGGCTGCAGACAGGCCTGAAGACACTTTAGTTTTGGTTACATTGCATTATAGACTTTGCTGAGCATCTTAATACATAATAACCAATCTATACTTTAACTTTTACCTATAGCCTATCATAACTACTATAATTACCATATACATGTTACTGTTCTCCAGTCACTAAAAGTTAGTGGGTTACAGTTTAAGCTAAAAGTTGTTTTTCAGTTTTCTTCCAGGGGAAAATTCTTTGACCTTTTTTCTACTCACCACATGGACATGCCTTGCTTGCCTGTGGCATCTTACTGTTTCATTAAAACAGTTCTCATTGGAGGCAGGTTTATCCTTTGCTCTGAGTCATAAAACCACTCCTAACTAAGACACCTTTAGCCGGGGGAAGCCGGCACCAGGAAGTCGGCAGAACCCCCCGGCCCTCACCGCGGCCCCTCCGCCCGCAGCGAGCCCCGAGCTGGGGCAGCACCGACCGCGGTCCCACCTGGGCTGGAGCCGCCTCCGAGCTCCGGGTGCCGCAGCAGATTTGAGCGGATTTAATCAATCAAATGCGGAATGCACCAGTCCTGGGGCGGCCGTTTTGCTCCCCGCCCCGCCCCGTCCGCTCTCCCCGGCGCTCCCCGCTGCCTTCTCCGGGATCGGTTCCGTCACCGTTCCGGCGCCTCCCGTCGCTGCCGGCCCGGATTGCGGGATGTGAACCCGAGTCCCTTGGGCCCGGCTGAGCGCAGTGCGAACCCCCTGCGGTGGCGGCAGGCGCGGGGCTGCCCCGCCTCACCCCGAGCCCCGGGCGGGTCCCAGCTCGGCTCTCCCCGCTCGGCTTTGCCCTCGCTGCCGCCGGCGCTTTCCCCGCTCCCGGGGCTCGGCTCTGCCCGGCAGCTCCGCTTGGCCCCGGCCGAACTCACTCCCCCCGTGGCTCCCCAGCCCTGCGGCGGGGCGAACCCCCGGCATTTGCCGAAGGGCTCTGACTGCCCCTGGGCGCTGAAGCCTCACGGAACGTGTCCTAGAATGCCGTAAACATGTGCTGAAATGCTTGTTTGAAGGTAATCTCGTGTTTTTCGTGAACTCTGGTTTCTCCGAGAATTGTTACTGGAGAGATTCAAAGCAGTAAATGGAGTGCCTCATTACTGTTCTTGTTATGTGCAACATAACACAATCGAATTTCTTTAACAGAAATGCTGATAACATTTAGCATATGCTATTACACCAAATACGATCTCGAGAAGCTCCTGCTTTGTTGGACAGTTTGCCAAATTCTATCTTGATATTCCTTTAGGTACAATTGCACTTTAAAAGTTCTTAGTAAATTTATGGTTCCTTAAAATTTGTGGCTACCATGAGTTTTCCTCAATGTGAAATTACATAGGGTCAATATATTTGTCACACTTTTCTAATCCCTCCAGTAATTCCATCAGGCAGCTGTTTCAACCACTTTACATTTTCAGTGCCTTTTGGTATTATTAGTATCAGAATAAGTTACATATTGTAGTACCCAGAACATTTAAGGATATTAATTGTTAGTCCAGATATGTTCTATTTTAATAGGATTGCAGAGTTGGCAAGATTGAGCAAAGCCATGTCTGAGTAATGTTAAACTATGTTTTATAACTCAATTGAGTTAATTTTGCTAAGAGTCATTTACATTGAGGTGGATTTCTGTCAGGTTTGAGTGTGGCTGAGTTGGGATGAGATCAAGTTTCAGTCTCCTTCATTTTAAGCCATTTCATGTTCTATTCCAGTTTTATTAAGATCAGCTTTTACTCGGTATTAGAGATGTAACTTAAATTCTCTTAAGTGTACCTCTAATTCTACTGCGGTGACATTGAATTACACTGCAATTAATTTTAGGCCCTAAGTTCATTTTGTTTAAATATGTTTCTTCACATTGCAAGATGTGGTTATTTTCTTCTAGAGATAAGACAGATCCCAGTGGGGCAGCTGTGATGAAACACTGATAAATACCTGCTTTTGGATAGAAGAAGATACAGTTTGTTGGGCCCTTGATCCTCTCACAGATTGCACAGGTGTCAGTGCTGCACTGCCTGACAGGATCATTGATTGTGATCTCTTCTGGTTTATCTCCCACAGATAACACAGGAGAGTGGGTGGTTGTTCCACATTATGGCTGTTATCCATTGTAAGCTGTTCAGTGTTTCATTGTATGGATGCAGGAATGCTGGAAGAATATTGTCTCCAATTCCTGAGACAGTCACTGCTGATAGATTGGTTCCATCATGTGAATTCACTCATTTTTATAGCAGGCATTATTCATAAGACTCCCTTACCTTATTTATAACTGGCTTTTCATGAACTTTGACATATCTTTGTGTGACTATCTACAAGACATGGTGTCAGTTTGGGATCTCTCTGTTTTGTTCTGCAGCTGCAGGTGCATCTCTTTGAACAGGTGTTACAGGGCTTGCAAGGGTTGCAGGGTGAAGAGAGAGACGAGGATGTTGAATCCATATTCAGAAGGCTTGATTTATTATTTTATGAGATATATTACATTATTTCTATACTAAAAAGAATAGAGAGAAAAGTTCTCCGAAGCTAGCTAAGCTAAGAGTAGAAAAGGAATGAATAACAAAGTTCTGTGTGCAGGCAGAAAGCAAGAACAGCTCTGCTGTGAGTGATCAGTAAATCCAAACATCCACAGGAGACCAATCACGAATCCACCTGTTACATTCCACAGCAGCAAATAACCATTGTTTACATTTGTTGTTGAGGCCACAGCTTCTCAGAAGGGAGAAAAATCCTAAAGAAAGGATTTTTCACAAAAGACGTCTATGACAAACAGGCTGTCTGCAGCCGTTCCCTGCACTGCCTGCTCAGCCTTTAGTCCCTTCTCTTGTTCCAGCAGGGTTGCTGTGCCCTGACCCAGGGCTGTCTCATGGTTTTCCTGTGTTTTCAGAGTTCCAGGATGAGATCTCTGGGCTCTGTTAAAAGCCTCAATCTGAGCTGAGGGTCCTGTGGTGTTTCCCGACCCTTTTGTGCCACATCCTGATGGGACAGGGCTGTGACCTGCTGAGGGCAAGGCTGCTCCTGCTCTGTGGCAATCAGACACAGCCCCAGGTATTCTCACAGGAGCACTCCAGCAGTTTGCTGTGCTTGGGGCATCTCATAGCTGCTATTAGTGAGAGATTTGTTTTTGAGGTATGTGAGGGAGACCCTCCCAATGAGGGTCTGGGCTCTGGCCAGGCCCTGGCTCTACCTGGTTGGAAAATTGCCAACAAACCCAGATGTTTTCTGCCTCAACAGTCTATTCAAGTCTCTTGGACTTGGCAATTTGACCAATCCTATACCAATAGGATAGCTGGATCAAAATCAGTTGAACTTAAACCTAAGATGCTGCGAGTTGATGTACATCTCCCTAAAAGCAGAGAGGACGCCATTATCCCTGTAGATTAATTAGACAGAATTAAATTAAACAGAACAAGAGTAAACGAGGCGAGTAAAGCAGAACTGACCCAGCTCTTGGGTCAGGGGATAAGAGCCGGTTACAGGGATTTAATCGCGTTCTGTCCCACCGGTATCCGGCCGGGACCGGTGTCCAGGAATACCGGCAATGCCGAGAACCATCTCCCATCGGGGACAGGGGGTGACCGGGGCGTCCCGGGGCCCTGCTCGGTGCCGGGGGCAGCGCGGGCGGCAGGCCCGGGAGCGGGGCCGGGGGATCGCGACCGGGACCGCGCTGGGGCTCGGGGCCGCGCCGGGCACCGGGGCAGCGGCGGCCACTCACGGCTGCACCGGTTTCCGCGCGTATCGCGATATCATCCTCAGCGCCGCCGCCCCGCCGCCGCCATCGCGCCGCTCCTCCCCGGGGGCGGAGCGCTTTGGGCCCCGGCGCGATGGAGGCGCTGCGGCGGCCGGCGCTGCCCGAGGACGCGGTGCGCTCCCGCCTGTTCGCGGCGGCGGCGGCGGGCCCGGGCGGCGAGGCGCTGCTGCGGCGCTGCGCTGAGCTGGCCCTGGTGCGCTTGGCCCCGCTCCTGGCCGCCTGCGTGTGGCAGCGGCAGCCGTTCCGCCTGCGCTACGTGCCGGGCCGCGGTGAGCCGGGAGCGGGCCGGGAGGCACGGCGGGAGGAGCGCCCGGAGCCGGGGAGACGGGGAGGGGGATCCGGCGGCCGGGAACCGTGAGAGAGTGAGGGGGATCCTGCGGCGGGGAACCGGGAGCGTGTCAGGGAGATCCGGGGGTGTGTGAGGGGGATCTGGAGGCCGTAATCGAGGAGCATCTGAAGGGGAACCCGGGAGCGTGTGAGGGGGACCCGGCGGCCGGGAACCGAGGGCATGTGAGGGGGAATCGGGAGAGTGTGAGGGACACCTGGCGGCTGGAACCGGGACCTTTTGAGGGTAATCCGGCGTCCGGGAACCGGCAGTGTGTGAGGGGGAGCTGTGCGGTGTGAGGAAGACCCGGTGGCCGGGAGCCCGGAGCCTGTGAGGGGGACCCGGCGGGTTCGAACCGGGAACGAGTGAGGGAGAACCGAGACCATGTGAGGGGCACACGGCGGCCGAGAACCGGGATGTTTGGAGGAGAGACCGGCGGCCGGGAGCTGACGGCGTGTGAGGGGGACCCGGCGGGCTCGAACCGGGAGCGTGTGAGGGGGGACCCGGCGGCTTCCCCGACTCTCGGTGTCACAGCACGGGTTAACCCAGTGAGGCATCTGGTGCCGCCTCCCTGCTGCAGCCGGGCCGTCCCCGAGCACAGGACACAAGATTCTGCCAGCAGGGTCTGGGATATCCGCAGTGAGGGAGACTCCGCAGCCCGTGTGGACAATCTGTTGCCGGGCACGGCGTTGCTGAGCCGCCTCTCCTCTCTGTGCCCCGTGCAGGCGAGATCCCGGCGCACTTGGGCGGCACCACGGAGTTCGGGGATAACGTGGAGGATGAGTGGTTCATTGTGTAGCTGCTGCGGGAGATCAGCAGGGAGTTGCCGGGGCTGGCAGCCAGGTAAGGCGGGTGCTGCTGAGCTGCTTTAGTGGGAGGGCTGCCAAGGGGCAGTGCCAGTGCTCTGAAGGTCCTGTCTTACCATGGCCCATCCTTGGAGGTGTTTCCCCATCCCAGACACGTTGGAAGTGTCCAAGGGCAGGTTGGATGGGGCTTGGAGCAGCCTGGGCTAGTGGAAGGTGTGCCTGGCTGTGGCAAGGGTGTTGGAACCAGGTGTTGATCTTTAAGGTCCCTTCTAACCTTAGACTTTCTATGCGTTTATGAATACTTAAAAACCCCTGCAGACATGGATTCAGAAATGTCCTTGAGGGTAGGGAATGCTTAGGGCTGGAGTGTTGCTGTTTCTGTAAGGACACAGGCTTTGTCGGGTCTAGGTGAAATAATGAGCAGACACCTTCACCTGGTTATGGATGGCTGCTAATGGAATGAACTAAAATGGAAATAATTTATTTGGTCATTAGCAGAAATTTGTTTAATTATTTTCCCCTACTCCAAGATTCTAAAAAGGGCTGGAACACAACACCAAAATGGATTGCAAGTGTGTACCTGGAGTGTCAGGCTCATACTTTCCTTTTGTTTTAGGGAAGAGACAGAGTGAGGGGGTTGAGAACGTTGCATTCAGGGCTTTTCTTAGGATCAGCAACCAGCAGAGGTCGCTTGTGACACCTGAAAAGCTGCTTTTTAATGCCTGGGATGTTCTGAGGCACTTAGGATATCTTGGTTATCCTGAAGCACTTCTCTAGTTGAAGAGAAACGCGGTGTTATTGTTGTTAAGGAAACAAGATATATTTGATGAAAAGTGTTGCAGTTCAAATGGGGAGTTTCCAGACTATCAAGGATTTTTCTAATGTATTTAGAATAACAAAAGTTTATATTTGCTTGGGGATTTCAATTTGGAACAAGCGTTGTATAGCCTGAAAAGCAATTTATCAGAAAAATCTTTCTAAGATGTATTTTGAATGCAGTCTCAGGGAGTGCCTGTAATATGGGTGCCTTCAAAGGCACTCTGGTGACCTGGAGGGAGTTTGCTGGCTGTCCCCAGCCCAGTCCCGCTGCAGGGAGTGTTTGTTTCTGCTCTGGCTGTTGCAGGTGACTTTCACTCGGTGTTTGTATGCACAGCTGGTGCAGCAGCAGTTTGTTCCAGACAGACGCAGTGGATACACCCTGCCCGCCCCAGCTCATCCTCAGTACAGAGCCTGCGAGCTGGGCATGAAGCTGGGAATGATTCCTGGGGCATTTTGGCCTTGGCTCATGCATGTGCAGGGAATGGGTCCTTGTCTGGAGGTTGCCTGCTTGTCCAGAGAAATGTGAGCGAAGTCTGTCCCACCTTGAGAACCTCTTGTTGTTGCATCTTTTGTCTGCAGGCTCATGGCTTTGACGTGTTGTGCTCCAAGAGCAGTAAAGTGGCTCCTGATGCCAAGAGAAACATGTTAAGGGGTCCTCTGTGGGAGAGATTCCTCAGGAGCTTGAAGGAGAAGGATTATTTCAAGGTCTGTTGAGTATTTCAGTGTCTGTGGCTTTTAAATATGCCAAGAAAAATAAATTTTAACCCTTGAACGTGTGTAAGGAGCTTGAATCCTGATCTCTGTGTGAAATGAAGTAATGTGTTTAAATGTGCAGTTTGTTCCCCTTTGAAAGGAATTTGTTTTGGAAATTAAAAAGGAAAAAGCAGGATGTGGGGATTGATTCATTCATCTAAAGCAAGGGGAGAAATACACTTGAGTGAAGAAAACCCCCACATGTGATTGTGTGAGGTGTAACTGATTTCACTGGATTACATTTCATTTCCACCCCTCCAGAATTCAATATTCTTCAAGATCCATACATAACACCATAGACCTATCTGGGCCCATGCAAATGTAATTTTTATGTGTTTGTGGTTTTTGTGACTTCTGGGAGTTTTGGTGAGGTTCTGTGGGGTTTTTTTTTTAAAGATGCCTTTGACTACTTCTTTGAAGTTAATAAATTTGACATAAATTGAGTACTTATTTGAAGGTTATAAAATTGGACAACTCCATTGAAATTCTTAGGTGTATATCCTTTAATATGCTTCAAATACAGGAGTGCCCCTTTGCTGTATTGAGTTCCAAGTGTACATGGCCAAGAGGTTTTAGTTGTTCTGGTTCTCTCAGCATTTCTGTGTGACCAACAGTCACCCTTAGGAAGCCTGGAATTGTTTGGGTTCATGACTGTGACTTGCATTCAATAGGGAGAAATGGAAGGATCAGCCAAGTACCTGGAGCTGTTGCACATGGCAGAAGATCACTTCCAGCAATCTGTTGCAGTGCCAGAAAGGTGAGAGCTGCTTGAAATTCATGAGTGTCATATACCCTACAAATCCTGTAAGTGACCTTTGAAATCCTTGTCACAAACACCTGAACCCTTTTCTCCACTGCACATTGAACATGGGAGCTGTGGCCATGAGATACAAGTACTGATTCCTCTGGAATGCTCCACTGGGAGAAGTTCTGGCTTGAGTAACTCTTTTATCTTGGTTTTGTGAAATGCTGAACTCTTCCAAGTGGATTCCAAGTGGTGACTGCAAAGCAATTTTTGCTTGGTTGACTGTAGAAAGTGTAGAAAAGTTTCATTGAAAAGCAGTGCCAGTGAATAATGAATACAGGGTAATCTGTCTCCTTTGCTCAAGGGGCTGGCTGTGGATTTCTCTGGAAGATCAAATCCAAAAGCTAAATCACTACAGAAATATCTGAGGCTTTGCCAGCCCATAATATCTTGATGTTATTTTTTGAGTTTCCAGTCTGTGCTGTTTCAGATCTGGTAATCTTAATATTTACCAAGGCAAAATAAATGTAAAGGAAAAGAGCCATGACCAATGGGTTTGGAGCCATCAGCTGGGAATTGCAGGGACTGTCTGTGTCCTGTTTTGGCCAATGCTCTGGGTAGTGCTCTGGTACTTCCCCCAGATTCATTTCCCTTTTTGATGTGTTTGCACAGAAGGAAAAATGAAGAATTCAAGTGAAAACCTGAATGCAGAGCATGTGATCCCATTGAGTCCATTTCAGTAAATTGATGATGTTGGTTTTTCTTCCAGCTGTGATGAAGTGAACCCAGGTGATGAAATCCTGGCACTACTACAGACAACCCCCATTGATCTGAAGGAATTGGAGAGAGAAGCAGCTTGTCTTCCTGCAGAGGATGGTGAGCTGGATGGGGGAATTATTCCTATTACAGATGGTTATTTGTGGGGGGAGAGGGGCAATGCTGACAGCTGTGAAGGGAGAGCAAATCCAGCCTTCCTCAAGACTAAACACTGGATTGGCTCTCCCAGTTTAGAGTGAGCCTTTCCTCCTCCACTGAGTGGCCAAAGGCTTCTCAGTGACTGAATGGTCTCTCTGAGTTTGAGCTCTGCAAAGCAGAGTTTGTAAGTAGTGACAAGAAATCTGCACTCAGTTCTTCTCAGCCTCTCTCTGCCTTTGCTGTGTGTGAGCCAGGACCAGCACAAGAGCTGAACTGCAGAACTGAGCTGCAGGATGGCTGCAGCCCTGTCAGTCAGCTGGTTTGGGCCTGTGGGCCAGCAGGCTTGTGCAGAGTAACAGATCTGTGCTGTGTTCTTGCAGATGACAGCTGGCTGGATATGACACCAGGTGCTCTGGATCAGATGCTGAAGGAGACAAGAAATGAGTCCCTTCCTTCCCCAAATGAGGAGGAGCAAAACTATGACTTGGAAACAGTTGCTGAGAGCATGAAGGCTTTTGTGTCCAAAGTGTCCACGCACGAAGGAGCAGAAATGCCATGGTAGTAGCACCTGGAGTTTGGCTCTGGTGTGGAATGTTGCACTGTGCTGCAGCCCTGTGCTTGGTTCTGTGATGCAGAGAATCAGAGTTTGAAGGTGCTGTGCTGAGCAGGGCCTGAAGCAAAGGCAGAGCAGTGACCCTGTACTTGCTTTAAATCAGCTTGGTGCCACTCTGGCACTGGTGCAGGTTCAAGTGCTGCAAGCTGAGCTGCTCTCTGTCCTTCAGTTGGGTTTTGTGGTCTTCACAATTTTTTTCTTTTCTGCCAAGAATTCTTCCACTCACTGTTTGATGTCTAATGCACACAGGCTTCAAAATTCTGAGGACTTTTACATTCAAATGTCCCAACTTCAGTCCTGGCTTGATAGAAATCAGTATGGCTTGTGCCTGTGTCAGGCTTAGGCAAGCATAAAAGTTTCATTTGCTTAAAAATATTTTTATATTTCAGGTCATCTGATGAATCTCATGTTACCTTTGATGTGGATTCTTTTACCAAAGCCCTGGACAGAATTTTAGGTGAGATTTCTTCTGTCTTTGAAACAAAAGCCAGCACTGATTTCTTTGCTGTTGTACTGACACCAAATCATGTGCAGGGGCAGACTCGGAGGAGCTGGATTCTGATGATGTGGATGAAGAGGAGGAGTTTGGTTTCTCAGATGAGGATGATGAAGAGCTGGATGCTGGGAATGGAAGGCAGGAGCAGAAGGTGTCTCCTGAGGAGCTCGTGGGCAGTCTCAAGGCGTACATGGAGGAGATGGACTGATGGAATTAATTAGGGACGACAGGTGGTTTGTGGTTCCCTTTCAATGGATTTCTGTCCAAGTGTATTCTGAAGTTGTTTAACTGGTTAATTTTCCCTTACTGTCTGTGTTTCACCTGGGGGAATCTCAATTCACCTGCAATGCTGAGGGTATCAATGGAAAGAAACCCTGCCTTGGCCATTATTTCAGGGCTATCAATGGAGGGGAAATCCCCATTTTCTTGCTGAAATAGATCAGGGAACACCCTTTATGATGGGATTCAATAGGTTTGAAATGAGAGAAAGCCTTCAATTTTCATCATCTTTCAGTTTAAAAAGACAAGGAATCTTTATTGTACATTAGTTTTTAGAGTTTAAATTGGTAGAAATCCCCACTGATTCCATCATTTGAGGGATTTATATTGTAGGGCAAAAAACGACTGGAAAAAGGTGGCACTGAAGGGCAAGAAAAAAAAAGTGGAAAAAAAGTTTGCAGAAAAGGGTGGGAAATGAAAGTAGGAAAAATAGGTGGCAAAAAAGGCAGAATAAAAAATGAGAAAAAAAAAGTGGCAAAAAAGTGGGGGGAAAAGGCATCAAAAAAAGGGGGGAGAAAAGACAGAAAAAAGCAGGGAAAATAGCACAAATAATGGGGGAAAAAGGGGGAGCAGAAAAAGGGAGGAAGAGTTAAAAACGGAGATCGCATAATGGTGAAATGTGGTGTTTCAGGAAAGTCTAGAAAGGTGAGTGTTGAAAGTGAAGGGAGACGACCCATCTTGTTGATCAGCATCGACTCCGATTTATTGATCAGTCATCTTTTATAATAGTGTTAATTAACTTCATGCATATTGCAAAATCCAAGTTCACGATAGGTTACAGAGAAAACTCTAACCCCTCCTTGTGTTTACAATACCCGTGGTTGTTTATTGAAACCAAAATTAGTGTTCTTACTGTGATATGAAAAGTTCTCAAAACCTTCATATCTGTTCCCAGAGCAGCCAAGGACTGTTATGAGAAGACTGTCTGAGAAGCCTGCTGTTTATAGAAAAGGTGCCTGAGAACCCACTTATTTACAAAATCAAGCCTGGGAACTGCTGCTTTACAGCTGCCTTTTACTTTCCCATCAGCTGTATACCTTCATGGCCTCTTTCTTTAAGCCATGCTCGAACCAGGCTCTCCACAGGTGAGGAGAAAAGGGTGCGAAACATGAGAGAAAAAAGGATGGAAAATATGAGGGGAAAAGAGCAGGAGCCCCAGAGACACCCCCAGAGCTCAGGCCCCCCTCCCCAGTCCCACAGACACCCCCAGGTACCCCCAAGAGAGCCCCTGCAAACCCCACAGACCCCTGGGCCTGGATTCCTGCAGGAACACTGGGGAACAACTGGGCTCCTTGCAGCGGGATGGAAACAACGGCCAGGGCTGGGAATGTGTGCCCACTGTGCTGCCAGGCTGGCAATCAGCTGGGTGGGGCCGTGCCATGGCAAAGGCTCCTGAACAGCTGCCAGGTTTGTGGGCTGCAGCTGGAGCTGAGAAGCAAAGGGATTAGTCCAGGCAGGAGAACATCCCATCGTGGGGCACTGCTGCAAAGTGGGCATGTTTGGAACAGAGCCTCTCCTTCAGCAGGCCAACGCTGCCAGACGGAAATTGCCAAGGGCACGAGGCTGGCAAGTGAAGAGCAGAGCTGCTGTGAAGGGAAAGCTCAGTTCATTCAGAGAGATCACACAGGTCACTTGAGCACTGTTACACGTAGGATGCAGAAAATGAGAGATTTCCAGGAATGCCTTTGTAGTTTGGTGGGGAAAAGGAGTCGTGATACCTAATGGCTGCAGGGATGGTGATCCAAATTACTTCTGAGTAGATTTCTTTTTTTTTTTTTTTTAATTGGTGAGGGTTGTTAACCTTACAACCTGCAGTTATAAGGCCAAACAGGTTTGGAATCTATTCTAGTTTAATCTAGCTGTCCTCCAGGCTGCATACTCACAGCAGCCATATTGAACTGTCATATGATGTGTGAATTTGCTTGTGTCCCTATCCCAAATGTCATCCTTCCTGGGTTTTCAGCTTCTTTTTAACATGCTAGTAAATCTTCTGCGTCCCTCTTGCAGTATTTCCATGGTAAACCGACTGAAGAGCCCAAGCTAAAGGATGCTACCTCCAGCTGAGCACAGGGAGCAGTGGGAAAGGATGTTCTATCAGCATTTTCTGTCCCTGTGCTGATACTGTTCTCCCAGGGAAGAAGCTGGGAAATCCCTATTTCTGCTGCTGTGCTCTTCCTGGTGTTTGTCATAGCTGATGCCAACCCCATTTTCCCCCTGTAACGATGATTCTGGACATCTCTGAGTGTACCTGCTGGCCTTGGAAATGCCACTGATGGTTATTGAGGAGAAGGCAAGTCCCAGCATTTCCATGTGGGAACGTAAACGTGTGGCCGTCCCTCAGTGCAGCTCTTTTAGTGACAGCGGTCGGTGGCCATTCCTGGTACAGTTCTGTTATCATTTTTTCTTATGCCATTCTATTTTATTCCCTTCACACTTCCCACCCTTTCCCATTCCTCACTTCTTTCCCAGCACTGCCCCAATGGTCCCTGGGTGCAGCTCCTTTAGAGGACAGGGCCCGTCCCAACAGGCGGCTGCTGCAGCCAGGGCTGGGGCAGGGCAAGGCACATCACAACACTGGTGGTGCTCAGAGAGTGTTGGCTTTTGCAGTGCAGGCAGATCAAATGAATCCCAATTGTCAGAGATGTCCACCACCTGCTACTTGGCCCCTCTTTTCCTGCATGGATTTGACAGCTCTTTTGTTTCCTCCCAGAGAGCTGGACAGCAAAATGCCCACCTGCCCCATGGCCATCTCCACCACCTTGTCCCTCTTTCTCTCCCCGTTACTTGGCACCACTTTCTCCCTCCTCCTCCTGTCCCTGCCAGCTGCAGCAAAGCCATTTCCCCCACTGGCACCAGCTGCCTCCTGTCCCTCGCTCCCATTTTGCCCACTCTGAACTCCTGGAGCCGCCTGCCCGCGGAGCCGCAGCCGCCGTGGGGCCGGGCAATGGTGCAGGGAATGCTGGCAGGGATTCTGGGGCTGGGCTGGGCCAGGCCAGGTGTCCGGGGCCAGCAAAAGCGCTCTGAGCCTCTGCTCCTGCCCCTGGGCAGGCAACAGAACACAGCAGGAAAGGCTCGGGGCTCTCAATAAAGGCAGCCAGAGATCTCTCACCCATCCTGGGCATAAGAAGCCTGGAGTGGGGCCATTAATTTCCATTGAATGTATTATGAAAGAAATCCCAGCAAGGGAGTGAGTAGGCTGCCAAATCCTAAAAATGCTCCTTCTCCACACTGTTCTCTCCTTCCTGGGCTTCACTTTATCCACAATTCCCTCCCTCCCTCCTTCCCACACAGTGACACAGGGGGGCAGGGGCTACAGACACATCATGTCACTGCTTCCCCCTCAGGGAGACAAATCTGCCGTACTTTGTTATCATCTTATCACAGGGGTTCCATACTGTTGTCTCCTTATCGCAGATGTTTCACACTTTCTTGGTGTTTTCTCCTGGTCAGCTCCTCAGAGCACTGACTCTTCATTGTTGACAAAGCAGCCAACTGACTGCAGTTCCCTTCTCAACCTGCCAGCCCACTCTTTTATAGCACTCTTCTTCTCATTGGTTACAGCTGTGGCCTGTTAAAATCAGGCCTGTTCCTAATCTTTGCTAATTGGCCCAGCTGCAACTCCTTAGGGGCAAGATTACTTTCTACACCATCTTTATTTTCTTATGTTCTATCCCCCTACACTGCTCCAGCCTGGGATTCCTCCCACAGGAGGACAGTCAGATCCTTTGTGACAGTGTCCCGGTTCAGGGCAAATTTGGGCTGCATTAGGAAAGCAGATTATTTGGCCCCTCCCTGCAACCAATCTGGGAGAAAATACCTCCTTGGAGAAAAGTGGAAAAAACCTATTTATTAAACAATAAAACCCCTTGCTGCTCCAAAAGAGATGACAAACTGAGAAAGTCCTCCTCCAGGCTGCAGTTCAGCACACTGAGTCTCCAATCAGTCCCTCTGGTGCTGGAAATGTTGTGCCCCAGGCCCAGCCCGGCAGGCCGCAGGTGTGAGCTGCTGCTGCTCTTCTGGGTGTTCAGTCCAGAGCAGGTTCAAACAGGTCCGACAAAAGGGAAAAAGGAAAAAAACCAGAGTCCAGGGAACTTCCTTGCCTCAGCTAGCCAAACTAACTAAAAGCCAAGGCGAGCTCGATCCCGTTGTCTGTCCATCTGCAGAAAACACAGTCCAGGAGCAGGAATGTGGAGGAGTGAGAGCAGTATCTGAAAACAAAATGTGCGCTTCTTTTCTCCCCTCTTCACTCTCTGGAAGACGTCTTAAACACGCAAAACTTATTATTCAGCATAAACAGAACAAGACGACTGGGGCTAAAAGCATCATATAGTCAGGTTGAACAGACAGACAGACCATTCCCCACAGTCAGGTGCCTGATGCCAAAAGTAGGATTCCCGTTCCGCATATGTCAGCAATTCTTCCTCCTCTTCCGAAGACAGTCCAAAAGTGTCCCATTCTGGCCACTAGTTTACGATGAATTCCAAGACCACAGGGGGATTTGAATTTCCCATTGGAGCTTATTGTTTCATGAGGGCAATGCCCTCACTGCAGGCAGCATCGGTGGCAGGATGGATTGCAGAGACTTTTCCTTTGCAGCCCCAGCCCAGCGCTGGCACTGGGGATGAAGAGGCACTGAGGTGACCCTGAGAGGAAGTGCAAGGCACAGGGCGCAGCTGAGGAAGGACAGCGCTGTGCTGGGCTCAGAGGTGAAGCTGGCACTGCCCAGCGTGGAGAAGGTCCTTTGTGCAGCCCCTGTTACAGGGGAGCTTGGGCCTTGCTGCAGACATACAGCTGCCGATTTGAGCAGTTGTCACTCTTGAATCTCCTGTCAGCCAGGTACACACACTCGGAATTGCCGAACACAGGAACCCTGCAGGGAGGAGCAGAGGCAGCGCTGGCTGCCAGGGGAAGCCCTTGTGCCCCTGTGCCCCCAGGCCCTGCCCGGCTCCCCGGCACTCACCGGGAGCTGTAGCTGCTGCCGTCCCCCCAGTGCAGGCGCTCGCCCCGTCTGCGCAGCCCGAGCCAGAAATCGCCGTTCCCGCGGAGGCGGAAGAGCAAATCCTGCCCAGGAGAGAGGCGTGGGAGCTGCCCCGGCCCCTCGGGGGGACACGTGCCCGGGGCTGCCCCCGCACGCCGGGGCTCCTTCCCTGCAAGGCCCCGGCCCAGGGCTGCAGCCCCGGCCCTGCGAGCACCGAGCCCGGCCCAGGAGCGCCCCCAGGCTGCCCTCAGCCACCCCACAGCGCCCGCAGCCCCTCACTCACCATGGCCTCCTCATCCTGGGCAATGGCCAGGGAGGCATTGAGCCCGGAGCACCGTTCCTGGCCCTGCTCCCACGTGCTGTAATCCCGTGAGAAGCCGTAGCAGACCCCCTTGTGCCCAATCCAGTCCAAGGGACAGCCCAGAACCAACAGCGGAGTCGCAGGTGTGACTGGAACCTGTGGTGCTGCAGGGGGAAGAGGAGAAGCTCTGAGGATTCCCCTGGGCAGGGAGCAGGGAGCCCGCTCTGCCCCGAGGGGCTGGGCCCAGGCTGCTGCCCCTCCCTTACCTGCCAGCACAGCCAAGGCCGCCCCCAAAGCCAGCACCAGCACCAGGAGCAGCAGAATCAGCACCGCCGTGCCCACGGGATGGCACCTGAACCGTTCACCTGGAGCAGGAAAGAGCTGCTGGCTGGCAGAAGCAGAGCCGGCCCTGCAATCTGCTCAGCCCACGGCCAGGGAGCAGAGCAGGGAGCCCTGAGGCAGTGTGGGCCTCCCTCAGCTGGCAGCCAGAGAGCCAAGAGCCTGGCCACAGGCAGGGACACAGCTGTGGGCACAGGCAGGGACACAGCTGTGGGCACAGGCTGCAGCAGGAGAACTGCACAGCCTTGGGGGCAGCTGGGGCTCTTGCTTCCAGCCACGGATGGGGCCCAGCAGAGCACGAGGCCTCTTCCAGACATCGGGAAACGGCCACACACCTGCCAGCCCTGGCCTCGGGAGGGGACACGGGCCCCTGCCTAGAGGGCACCGAGGTGGCCCTGTACTCACCCAGGAATCGTTTGAGGTTCCTTTTGTGTTCATTGATGGATGCTGCTGCTGTGCCCTGGGGAGCCAGGGGCTCCCTCACACTCCCATTCTTGGTGCAGAATCCATTCTCCACATCTGCACTCACTGCACGCTCACAAGTGGCATCCCCCTGCTGATGCCAAGAGGCTTCTTGGGCCCCAGGCAAGTGTGGAAGCGCGGCTGCTGGTTCCTCCTGGAGATGCTGGGGCTCCTTCTCAGCTCCATGACTGGAACAGGATTCACTGTCCTCCTGCTCACAGCCAGAATCACTGTTTGTGGAAGAAACAGTCTTTTGCCTCAGCGACATCAGGAGTGCTGCTGGCAGATCCTTTGGGAGCTCGGCCTCGGGAACAGCTTTGCAGCCGCGCTGATGGCACCCTGAAAGGGACACGGTGAGAGGTCGCTGCTGGTGCCGGCCGTGCGGGGGCTCAGGAGGGCGGTGGCAGCTGTGGCTGCGCTGTCGCCGCTGCCCAGAGGTGCGGCAGCAGGTGCGGAGACAAGCGCAGCCTCCGGGAGCTCTGCGGTGGCCGCAGCCGCGGCCCCTGTGGCTCTGCAGCCGCTGCAGCCCAGCTCCGTGCCGGGCCGGGCGCTGAGAGCGCCTGCGAGCTGCCGGCTGCTGCTGGCCCGGGGCAGCTGCGGCTCGGAGTCCGCCTGCCGAGGGGCGAGAAGCAGCAGCCCCGGGCTGCTCACCCTTGTGCCCCGCATGATTCCCTGCCCCGGCGCCTCGGAGCCCGGGCACACCGAGCGCCGGCACGGCCGCTGCGGCTCCTGCCTGGACACACGGAGCGGCTCCCGGCACAGAGGTGTTTTAATTATATATTATATTGGTGGTTTTTTGCAAATATCAATATGAATGCTACATGTGTGATGTTAAAATAACCTAGTTTTTATTTCTGCTCTTAACAAAAACTTAAAAATTTTAGTAGTGGCTGCAGATATATTTATGAGGGAGCTATCTGTTTGGTCGGGATAAGATCCAGTGAACATGTAATGAGGACAATGCTATTCATATGCCAACTATCAGCATCTGCCGTCTGAAGTATACCAAGGCACAAACGAAAGTGAAATAGACCAAAACCACAACGGGTGGAAATATCAGCGCCCTATAAAAACAGACCCAAAGTAGGCCCATGTAAAATAGTTCCTGCATTATGTGAAGAAGTTAATCAGAAAATATGAATATGTGTAAGATGTTTGAATTTGCAATAGGTTGATGTATCGGAAAAGGTATATAAGGGGTATCTCCAAAGACAAAAGTGTGCACTTAGCTGAATGCCAAGCACCCGGCCGCTCTCAACCCTTTATTTCTGTCTCCTACAGTTTTTATTAAACTTCGTAAATTTTAGCAGGAAAGTGAATCTCGTTTTTCAGAGAGGGCAGCGCCGAGAAGCCTCGGCCCCGGAGCGGGCAGGATGCGCCGCTTTGTGCCCGCACCCGGCGCCTGCAGCGCTTTGGGCTCTGAGGCACTGGGTTCAAGTTCATGCCGTGCCCGCCCCGAGCCGGGCACGGACACCTCCCGCCCGAGCAGCGGCCCCCAGCCCGGTGCCGCACGGGCGGGAACGGTGCCGGGCACGGAGCAGCCGCCTCCGTCCTAGCGAGAGCAGCCGCGATGAGCCAGCGCTGCCGCGGCACCGGCTCCATGCCGGCCATCCGGGCAAGGAGGAGAGCGCGGGCAGCCGCTCCCTCGGCTGCGATCCCAGCGCAGGGGGCACACGGGGGAAGCCGGCACCAGGAACTCGCCAGAACCCCCCGGCCCTCACCGCGGCCCCTCCGCCCGCAGCGAGCCCCGAGCTGGGGCAGCACCGACCGCGGTCCCACCTGGGCTGGAGCCGCCTCCGAGCTCCGCCGCCGCCGCTCCGGAATGACCCGAACGCGCCGCTGCCGCTCCGGTCCCGGCCAGACACAGCGGGCACTGTCGGTGGTGCCGCGGGACGGACTCCGGGCGGTGGAGTCGATCGAGTCTTGCACTGCAGCGCAGCCCACCAGGACACCGGAGCTGACTCGGGCCGGTGCCGCGGGAAGAGCCGATGTGGGAGCGGCTTCTGACCAATCAGCGCGCGGGGCAGCAGCGACAGGGAGACGCGGGAGCATCCAGCGGGGCGGGGACGGGAGGCGGTGCCAAGGGCGGCACCGCCAGTGCCTGGCGGCGTTTGCCGTCCCCAGGGAGAAACTGAGCCCGGCCCGCAGCGCCAGCTCATCCCCACCCTTCTATTGCAATTGCTTTGTTTTGAGTAGAAAAGTTGCCCATTTTTTAAAAAAGTTGCAGAATTCACAGGTTTGCACAGTTGCTGCCAGGGTGGCGCTCTAACTGTTTGTTGTTGTAATCACTTGTGGTTAATACTTTTTCGCTAACTACCTGTTGTTGATGGTTGGGAATTCCCCTTTTTGTTGAGTGGCGCTCTGCGGCTTCCTGGAGGATGGCACCCGGGATGGTGAAGAGGAGGGAACATCGGGGTTGCCATGCAAATGAAGAAAGCCATCACCAAACCTAAAAAAACCCCCTAAAAGCAACGAGCCAACAGGGAATTGAGGGATTGAAGTGATGTCTAGATGTGAGGAACAAATTCCAGTGTCTGCTAATAGCCTTTTTACCCCTCACCCTAACCTGAGAGACGTTGGCTGGACTGAGGACCTCGAATGTCAAACCCAAAATCGAGGAATCTCCTGGTGCTCTCATGAGGACAGAAGCCCCAGCTCCGTCTGCAGACCAGCAGACAAAGCTGCGCTTTTCCTACTCCTCCTCCTCCTCCTCCGGGCCATTCCTGGGAGCAGCGGCGGCGTGAGTGCGATCCCATCGGTTCTTCCCACCCGAGCTGACTTTTAATAAAGGCATTAAAAAAGGAGAAAGATCTCCTGCCCTATTTGCTTCAGCTTCATTAATTAAAACAAGGAAAAACTCCCTCTTGTCGCCAGTTCTAAGCCTTGAATCAAGGAGAGAACAGAGGTTCCCTCTCAATTTAGATCCCTAAAGTATGCATAAGGACGGTCTCCCCTCAGTTTAATCCCAAATAAAAAGTGAATCAGGGAATTTTCCTCAATTTACTCTCCTGAAAATAGGGGAAATGCAGATTCCCTC
>JAVKUW010000082.1:0-54218 GCA_031885435.1 Passerculus sandwichensis | reverse complement strand
TACTGTCACTAGTACTAGAAGGTTGTTACTGTGAGAGGACAGAGAGTTGGCAAAGCTTTGCGAAGCTTCTGCTCCTCCTTCCTCTCCTTGAAAAAACCGAGTCTCACAGTGCAAGGTAACCTCTGTTACTGCCTGCGGAAGTTTAGTTTGTGTGACTCATCTTGAAAGTGTGACTGAGAAAAGATCTGAAATACAGCTTTAATTTCTTTAGCACCTTTTCTGAAATCGTTGGGTTGCAGTTGATTTTGATGCTGAAACCATTCATTGTAGCTGCTCTGCACACAAATCAACCTTTACACATGTTTACTCTTACTGTCAGTATAACAGAATTTTCAGTAAGTTCTGCACTTTGCAATAGTAGTCCTAGGATTTGCGTGTATCAGTAATTGTTGTGGTTTGCAATAGGAGGAAAATTTCTGTCGAATTGCTGAGAAGCTGGACACGGCTCTGTGAAACACAGAAGTTAAAGAAGAAACAACCCAGGAACTTCCTCTTTCTTCCTTTCCCAGTGGGCGAGGAGGCGGCGGGCCCCGGGCCCAGCCCCCGTCTCGGCCGGGCCGGGCCGGGCAGCCCTGCCCCGGGTCGGACCCGTTCCCCCGGGCCGGGCCCTTCCCCCCATCGGCCCCGTTCTGTTCTGGCCGGGCCCAGCAGATCAGGGCAGGAACGGGAGGAAGCTGCAGAGACCAGAAAGGAGCAGGGCTGGCCCGGCTGTGAGATCTCATCAGCAAATCCCCTCCCCCACCACGGCTGGAACCGAAACCCCAACAGCCCACAACAACCCACAGTGTAACCCTGCGGTGAGAATTCAACACAGAAAAAGGAAAGACCAATCATGAAATCAACCTCAACGGTCCCAGCTGCAGCTTCCCGTCACGTAGAGCCCCCAAAAATGCTAACCCTTTCAATATTTCAATCATCCCTCGAGTAAAAGAAAAGCAAACAAACCAAGATACAAGCATGTTAAAAACAACATTAAAAAACATTGCGAAAACCACCAATCACTTGTTTTTCAAATGTCAAAAGTTTAATAGTAATGAAATGGTTATAAAAACAGCCATATAATTAGAGTAATAATAATTTTGGACAATTTGAATTAGGACAATATGAGACAACAGAAACAAAGAGTTACAGAAATAACAACAGGCTGTCCAGGTACCTTTATCTGGGCAAAATAAGCCCAAAAAAGGACCCACGTTAACAGAGGATTAACCCTTAAAAGCTACAGCCTGTTGCATATTCCTACACTTCATACACGATGCATAAATTCCATTCAAACACAGGATTCTGTCTGGGCAGTGTCAGCTTCTGCCTCTGAATCCTAAGTGAGTCTTCAGGGCTGACCAGGCAGGAGGAAGTTCCTTTTTTCTGATAATGGAGCAATAAATTCTCTTTCTCTGGAAGATTCAGGTGTCCTGTGGCCACTATCTTGCTGCGAGTCCTTTCTTTAAAAAAAACTGTCTTATATAGCATAGTTTCTATTTTACAGTTATGTTATATCCTAAAACTGTATTTAACACACTATTTAAGAAAATTAATACAGCATAACTTTCTAACATAAGACATATAAAATTCATTTAAATATTTGCGAAAAGCCAATAATAAAATATACATATGTCACAAATATCAAAATCTGTAAAGAAGTCAAATCCCAAATAAAAAATAGGGAAAAATACCTTAATTTTAAAACTGAAATCCTCTTATTAACTTTGAAGAAAAAAACTCTTTTTCCCCTATAACATTTGAAACTACAAAAAATGAATGTATTCAAATTAATATCAAACAAAAACCTCCATTCTAAAATAAACAAATATTAAAATACTGTAATCCCATTAAAAGTTTAAACAGAAAACGAGAAAAATATTTACAAAAAAGAAAAAAAATTCGAGATGAAAATAATTTAAAAAATAAATAATAAAAATTTTTACTTTTAAACAACTCATCCTAAAGACAATACCCCATAAATCAATGTAACCCATCAACAAACTATAAAAAACTTTAAACATATAAGATAAACTTCACAATTACAAAGTTCCCCAAACAACTACCATTCATAACAAAATAAAAAACCACAAAAAACCTGCTTTCTTTTGTGTTATAAAGAAATCTCCATAACCTTAATAAAAAAGATTTCTCTCGCCAAATAAAACAAAAAATTAAAGTAATAAACTGACTAGAAAATTTAAGTTTAGTTTCTTTACATTATCAGTAAAAAAATGTTGTAAAGGTGTTCAGAAAAGTTTATTTTATTTCTTACTACATTTTTATTTCAGTTACTTTCAATAAAATTTTATACCCTTTAAAAGTTTTAAACTTACTTTACATTTCTCCTAATCCAATCTCACAACAAAAAATAAATACCTTAATAATTAACCAACACTAAAACCCACCACACTCATCAGCACATTAATTTAAAAATATCAAAATTAAAGAAATCTGAAATTAACAAACCAAAACCACTACAATAGTGTTCATCCAGCCACACTTCATGTAAAAAAAAATTGCCAAAAAACAAATGTTTCAAGTTGGAACAAAAGTGTTTCTGTATTTAGTGTTCTTTTGTGTGTCAGAGAAGATTTGGGCTTAAAATATGAGAATCTGCCTCTGTTAAAAACAAAGAGAAATTTTACTTTTATGTGTCACTCATTTTACCTCAGATGTCTGTGATTCCTTATTGGTTTTGCCCCCTGAATGTGAATGCAATTTTCAGCACCAGCTGGGCTTTGTTGGAAATGGTATTGGGAACCCACAAGAAAAGTTTCTCATTTCAGTGGCTGAGACCATGGTGAGGTTTTTAGCATTTCCTTCTCTCAGGTGGGATCTGATGCCCTGAGGTGGCCTTGTCTCCTCAGGGATTTCATGCCCTGAGGAAGCAAAGGCTGATGGAATGTGCTTGATCCTCTCCTGTCTAATGGGGAGGGACAGCACCCAGCAGAGCTGGAATCACCTTCTCCATTCCTGATTTCTGCTGCCAACAGATCACTGGGCTCTCTCAGGGTCCAGAAGTCACTTTTCCTTTTGGATGGATGGCCTGAAGGCACCCAGGGGCTGCAGGCTGGGACTGCTTCAGAAATCCCTTTGGCTTGGAAGGATCCTTCTACCTGAGAGCTGAATGGGCTGTGCCAACCACAGAGCGAGAGGGACTCAGGGCAACAGAATTAAAGGCGGTGAGAGAACCCAAAGAATAGATTGCAACATGCAGAGCAGGTGAGAGAGAACCAAAGCCTGAAGACGTCTGAAAAGTGGAGTTGAGCTTCCACCAGATTGAAGATTATTTTATAACTAACACTTTCGGTGGGGAGTTTGAACTGCATTGTCTACTAATGTAATTGTCCAGTTTCAATAGAGGTTTCCTTATGGGCAGTATCCTTAAGGACCAACAAGCAGAGTGAAACAAGAAATAGAGAACAAAATCAGGTTGGCCCCTGGGTTCACCACCAAGGAGATTCCATAGCCCTGCTGTGGGCAACAATCCCATAGGCATGGCAAGGTGGGAGCAGGAAAGGCACCCCAGACCTCTGTCATTGCTCAGCTGTCTTTTAATACAGCAGGAACTAGAAGGCAAGTTGGCCTCTGTACACACCAGTAAGATACACCTGCTGTGAGTAGCAGCCCCATGGACACGGTAGATGGGGGTAAGAAAGCCAAACCAGACCTCAGTGATCCCATTTTGTCCATTCCAAATATGTCTGTCTAAACAAAACCTGAGATTTTTTTTTTTCCTTCTGTTCCCACTGTCCTCACCCTCATCAACAGATGCTAGTATGATTCATTAAAATTTTTTTGAAAGATTATAAGAATTGAAAATGGCAGTTAATTCTTCATACTAAATGACTAATAGGAAAAGAAATGAGGGTTTTTTTATAGATGAAACAATCAAGATATAGATATTTTGTGTATGTGAGGAGCAGTTTTGTAGATGAATAGTGCTGTTACTGTAATGTGTCCCCCCACAGTCCCCTTTCCCTCCCCCTTGCAGCAGCCTCAGTTCCCAGGGCATTTGGGGAGGGCCGGCTCATTGCCAGGAGGGGCCACAGGACAACACCTGAGCTCCAGTCAAGGTGTGAGGAAGTGATCTCCACCTGTGGAGGGCAGAGCAGGAGCTGACTGACAAAACTCTGGGAGGGGCTGAGGGTATAAAAGGCAGAGCATCCATTTTGTAAATGAGCTCATGGCTGCCAGTCCCAGAGAACCCTCAGAGCTGTAATTTCTCCTTATTCAGTCTGTTGTTGTCTTTTTTTTTAAAAGTGAGGGCCCTTTCTCACATCTTCCAAAATTCTCCCCTTCAGGCCAGTTTGTGATGATTTCCAAGAGCCCAGGGCAATTTGGATTTCCCAGTCGAGCTTGTTCTAGAATGTTATAAATAACAAATATAGGTATTGGCTTTCGCATTTATGTAATAACTTTTGTTTTGCAAATTAGTACTGATCAAAAAAAACCTGATATAGTATAATTTGTAATTACTGCTTTAGATGTAGCATAATCTGTCAGTTCATGTACACACCCTATAGCTTTTATAAATAGTTGTGTAATAGATACTATCTAAGAGTGTAGCATAATAGTGACTGTGAAATGTTGAAATTATTTTCTCATGTAACCAACTCAGAAAATGGTGTAAAATAATTAACTGATTTCCCACACTCAGGGACTTTCTTATCAGAAAGACAAGATAACAGAAACATAAACCAGAGCATGGAAAAAAGAGACTCCATTTACCCTCCTTATCAGGGAGCAAAAATACAAAAAGATAGAACCACAAGAAAACATAAAATATATTAGTTTAAGGGACAAGATGGCCTGAAGACAAGTCAAAAGTTAAAAACAAACAAAACAACATGTAAATTCAAAGTAATGTTTGAATTCTTAAAAATTCCTATAAATAGGCACGTAGCACTAATATGTAACAGCATAAAGAAAACATAGTTTAAGTTAACCCTGTACAAGCAGACAAGCATTCCAGGGCAGGATTTTAACTCTTAATTAACTGTTATAAAAAGTGTAAATAGTGAAACATATTTCCCCATATATTATGAGGGCAATGCCCTCACTGCAGGCAGCATCGGTGGCAGGATGGATGGCAGAGACTTTTCCTTTGCAGCCCCAGCCCAGCGCTGGCACTGGGGATGAAGAGGCACTGAGGTGACCCTGAGAGGAAGTGCAAGGCACAGGGCGCAGCTGAGGAAGGACAGCGCTGTGCTGGGCTCAGAGGTGGAGCTGGCACTGCCCAGCGTGGAGAAGGTCCTTTGTGCAGCCCCTGTTACAGGGGAGCTTGGGCCTTGCTGCAGACATACGGCCGCCGATTTGAGCAGTTCTCACTCCTCAATCTCCTGTCAGACAGGTACACGCACTGGGAAGTGCCGAGGACAGGAACCCTGCAGGGAGGAGCAGAGGCAGCGCTGGTTGCCCTTGTGCCTTAGGTTGGAAATAGAGGGTTTTTATTCCCATCTGTTAGAGGAGGAGCAGTTATCTTCTGTTAACTGGGCAGTTTTCTTTATCTCCTCCACAATCAATCCTCTCTCCAGGACATATATTCTGTTAATGGGCAAGTGAATGCCACTGCATGGCTGATAAAATTCTGCCATGCCATTGGGAGATGTTCCGCCCATGGGGAGGAGCCAAGCATTCCTACCTGGATAGAATCTGAGGTTTGGAACACCACAGCAGCATTTTCCACTGGATTCCCAGAGGAAGGCCAAACCCCTCTACACCACAACTGGACTTTCAAAGGAACACTCCACCCTTCTGCAGGATCACTGATCCAACACAGCCACAACTGTCAGTACAGGAGGGCTGCAGCCACCATTGAATGGGACTGCTACCACCACCCTGACCCAGAGGGTGTCAGGGCATTTTCTGACCCAATCAGTAGGTTTTTTTTTTTGTTTGTTTCTATGATTACATTTGAATTTTTAGTTATCCTAGTCAAGAAGTGTTATTCCTACTCCCATAGTTTTGCCTGAGAGCCTTTTTATTTCAAAATTATAATAATTCAGAGGGAAGGGGTTTACATTTTCCATTTCAGGGAAGGTTCCTGCCTTTCTTAACAGACACCTGTCTTGCCAAACCAAGACACCAGGGGAAGCCCTTGTGCCCCTGTGCCCCCAGGCCCCGCCCGGCTCCCCGGCACTCACCGGGAGCTGTAGCTGCTGCCGTCCCCCCAGTGCAGGCGCTCGCCCCGTCTGCGCAGCCCGAGCCAGAAATCGCCGTTCCCGCGGAGGCGGAAGAGCAAATCCTGCCCAGGAGAGAGGAGTGGGAGCTGCCCCGGCCCCTCGGGGGGACACGTGCCCGGGGCTGCCCCCGCACGCCGGGGCTCCTTCCCTGCAAGGCCCCGGCCCAGGGCTGCAGCCCCGGCCCTGCGAGCACCGAGCCCGGCCCAGGAGCGCCCCCAGGCTGCCCTCAGCCACCCCACAGCGCCCGCAGCCCCTCACTCACCATGGCCTCCTCATCCTGGGCAATGGCCAGGGAGGCATTGAGCCCGGAGCACCGTTCCTGGCCCTGCTCCCACGTGCTGAAATCCCGTGAGAAGTAGTAGCAGACCCCATTGTAGGCAATTCAGTCATGGGGACAGCCCAGAACCAACAGCAGAGTGGCAGGTGTGACTGGAACCTGTGGTGCTGCAGGGGGAAGAGGAGAAGCTCTGAGGATTCCCCTGTGCAGGGAGCAGGGAGCCCGCTCTGCCCCGAGGGGCTGGGCCCAGGCTGCTGCCCCTCCCTTACCTGCCAGCACAGCCCTGGGCAACACCAAAGCCAGCAACTGTTGAGAGTTTTTTGCAGATTGAGGAGTTCTTGCTACACTGGCCATGTTCAGCCGATGCACAATCCAGACTGCTTATACTAATGGACAATGAACACGTTCACAAACAATAAATAATGAACATATCAGAAATGGGGTCAGTATATCCTTGAAAAAGATACAAGAAGAAGAGTCATCAGGACTCAGCAAGTTTGTCAGCAAGCTTGCGAAAGTAAGAAAAAAGTAAGTAATGGGTGGGCCTAACGAGCACAGCAAGACTCGTGAAAAATTACATGATCCAATCAGCATTCTATTTTAGATGTGTGGACAGCTAGGATTAACCAATCATGTATTAGCTAGAGACATGGGGACAGTAGAGATTTATTATAAATAGAGTCTTTTTAGGGGTAATGAATTTGGCTTCACTGGATCATATTGGTTATGGTGTGATGTCCCTGAACCTCCACACCCCTCATTTCTGGTGAGAACGCGGGCAGGCCCAATGCTGTAGCACTAAAGGGACTCGAGGTCGGCAATTTGGCTGCTGTGCAGAGGATCAGAGCCAACCCTCGAGGAGCAGAGAAGCCGTTGAAAGTATCCTCACTGCCCTGGGGAGAGGAAAGGGTTACTGGAGCTCCAGTCGTAGATGACTTGAATCTCACCCTGATCAAGGTGAAGGGCCGAGGAGGAGATGGGGTCTGAACATGAAAGGGAAGGTGTTCAGAAACTCCTCCAACATATCCTCTCTAAGAGAGAACTAAATTATGATGCTTCCACTTTGAAGGGACTATTACACTGGGCTTGGGACCATAATCTCATAGCAGGAGCACAGGTTGCTTTTGAGATTTCAACATGGGAAGCTGTGGGGTGGATGTTGTGGGACAGTATTGCAACTGGCGGGAGTGAGGCAAAAGAGGCATCTAAATATGCTATGTTGTGGAAAATTATCTTTGAAATTGAAACTTAGTGGAAAATTATCATAGTGGAAAATTTTCATGGTGGAAAATTATCATACAAGCCTTAAAGGCAGACAGGAAATCTGCTGCTGCGGCTTGTGCAGCCCTTGCCTCTGAGTCAGAACAGCCTCAGGCATTTCTGACAATTTCAGTTCAGCAACTGTTTTCTACCACCTTAGATATTCCCTCACACAGCCCACAACCCTCAGCTCAGAATTGAGCATTACACCGACTGCTCCTCCAGCTCAGAGCAAGAATGAGGAAGCTGCTGCCTCTTCGGGGAAGTCTGCAGAAAAAAGTACAGTTGTACTCAGAGTGAAAAAACTTCATCGGGGGGATTAGTCTGCAGAACAAAGGACAGTTGTACTCAGAGTGAAGAAACTGTTGATAACAGTAACTTAGAAACTAAATGTGCTGTAAGTGAAACGGATAAGGAAGGAGATGTTATTATGAATAATACTTCTATTGAAGAGGATTTAAAATCTTTAGTGGACAATTTGCAAAAATTGGTAATTCAACAAAAGGATTCAGTTGTCCCCAAAAGAGACTATTCTTTTGAGAAAATGGACTTGCCAATGATAGTAGGTTCAGACAGACAACCAGGAAAGTGGTTACCACTCTCTCAGTTTGTCTCTGAGCCAGCATTCAAGCTGGTTAAACAAAATCCTCCCTCTCACGCTGTAAAGAATGTGGAATTAGAGTTGGAATGTGACCCTGAAATAGGAGCAGCTCAGAAAGGAAAGTGGAAGGGAGTTATTTCAGAAGCTATTGCAGAAGGGACTTTTCTCTCAAATGATGTAGAAGCTTTTCCTGCAGTAACTAATGCTGCAGGTAGAGTTTGGGAACCTTTCCATTGGAAGATTTTAGAAAGGTTAAGAGCTGCAATTTCACAATTTGGTTTCAAATTCCAACTTGCACAGTCACTTCTGCAGTATATTCTGCAGTATATTTTCACATCTAACACATTCATTCCCACTGATGTGTATACCCTAATATGACTTATAATGCCAGCCCATCAGCAGGTGATGTTTCATAAAAGCTGGGAGGAAAAGTGTGCTCAGGAAGCAGCAAGACCTAGAGTGCAGGGTGATCCTCTGTATGGTTTAACAGCACAACAGTTACTTGGCCAAGGGCCCTGGGCTACTGCCACTGTCCAGGCTGGGAGCATTGCTCAAGTCTTACAGATGAGCCAACAACTGGCATGTAATGCTATCCTTGCACTTGCAGATGGGTTACACAGTAAGTCTTTTACACAGATTTGCCAAGGAATGAAAGAGGACTTTGATAAATTTGTAGACAGATTGCATGAAGCTATCTATGATCATCCTGATTTGGATTCAGACACAAAGGTACAATTGTTTAATATGTTTGGTTTTGACAATGCTAAACTCAGCAGATTTTGGGAACATTAAAGAAGGGAGCTGATGTTACAGAAATGCTGGGACTTATGGCTAGAACTACAGAGAGAAAAAGCAGCCTATGTAGCTGCTGCAGTCCAGGATGCAGTAAAACCACTGCTTTCTAAACTGTAAAAGAGCTGAAGGAAAGAACATTAAGTGCTTTGAATGTGGTAAAATTGGACATCTTAGGAGTCAGTGTCACTCTGCAACTATGAAATAAAAAATAATTGTTCTATCTGCAAGAAAGAAACCACAATACTAAAGAATGTCGATTCCAGGGAAATGGGTCTCGGAGCGCCTTCTCTCCAGGTGTCACAAAACAAGTACAGAGAGCTGCCTGGAGAGCTCAGCCTTCCATGACATGACTGAAATCATCATCACTCACTCAGATCATCAACTACTGGCAGCGCTGGAGTGGATGTGGAAACCACAGCAGACGAGACCATCACGGACTCTGCTGTGCACCTGATAGATACCAATGTAAAAGGACCCTGGGGGAATGGGCTTAGTGCTTTTCTGAGAGGGAGATCATCTGCCAGTAAAAAGGGATTGGATGTAATTCCTGGTGTTATTGATGCAGACCATCAAGCGGTTGTTAAAATTATGGTTCAAACATTTTTCCCTCTTGTATCTATTCCCAAAGGTTCACTTTCCTCAGCTTGTTCCTTTTAAATCTTGTGTCCCCTGTACAGGCTACAAGGAATGGGTAACAGGAAGCTTTGGTTCCGTAGGTAGACCAGAAGTATATTGGGCCACAGACATCACAAGAGGTAAACCAGACAAACAGGTAAACCTGACACATCCTAATGGTGATTCTATTACTAAGAAACTCATAATTGACACCGGAGCAGATGTAACCATCATTTAGAACACCATATGGCCAAAAAATTGGGCATTGGTTGATCCTACTTTAGGCGTTGCAGGTATTGGAGGGACTCAGGCAAGTCAGATGAGCAGGGAAGTAATTACTTTCACTTTCCCAGATGGAGTGAATGCATCTACAAGGCCTTATGTCATGCAAACTCCTGGTACTTTAATAGATTTGCTTGGTAGAGATCTGTTAGGCCAGTTAAAAGCTGCCATTGTCACACAGCCTTTTTAGCAGCAGCCACTGCGGGGGCAGACAATCCTCAAAATTACCTGGACCAATGACACACCTGTGTGGATTGATCAGGGGCAACTGTCAAAGGAAAAGCTGCCCATAATCCAACAATTAGTGCAAGAAGAGCTTGAGGAAGGGCACATAAAGCCATCCACTGGTCCTTGGAACACTCCAATTTTTGCCATCCTGAAAAACAGTGGGAAATGGAGGTTGCTGCATGACTTACGTGCTGTTAATGCACTAATTCTAAGTATGGGTGCCTTGCAACCCGGTCTTCCATCTCCTACTATGATACCCGAGTCATGAAATCTATTGACCATTGATCTCAAAGATTGTTTTATCACCATTCTCTTGTATCCACATGACACAAGCCATTTTGCATTTTCTGTTCCATCTATCAATAAGGCAGAAGCCTACAAAAGGTATGAATGGATTTGTTTGCCCCAAGGTATGAAAAACTCCCCTATGATGTGCCAAATGTATGTGGCTTGGGCATTAGAACCTGTTCAACAGCAATTCTCTGCGTATATCATCTATCACTATATGGATGATATATTAGTGGCTGGAAAACAATTAAACTCTGTAACTGTTCTAAAAGCCATGACAGTTTTGCTAGAGGAATTGTCGGGAGTTTAGTTCAAGCATGGCTTAAAGAAAAAGGCCATGAAGGCATACAGTTGAGAGAAAAGTAAAAGGTAGTTGCAAAGCAGTTCCAAAAGCAGTTCCCAGCCTGATTTCTATAAACTATTAGGCTCTCTCATGTATCACTTTATAAACAATAAGGTTCTCAGACAATCTTCCCATAACAAGCAGAACACCCCCTCTGGGAAAAGATGGCACCCTGAGAACAGATGTGGAAGTTTTGGGAACCTTTCACATCACAGTGGGAACACTGGTTTTGTTTTGTGTAAACAATTATAGGTATTGTAAAACAAAAGGAGTGGTTAGAGTTTTCTCTGTTAGCCTATCATGAACTTGGATTTTGGAATATGCATGAAGTTCGTTAACACTGTTATTTAAAGTGGCTGATCAATCAATAAACCTGAGTTTGATGCATTAAAGGATGGTCGTTCTCCCTTCATCTCAATAAGGAAAGAGGTTTGAAAATTGCTCCTGATAAAGTGCAATCTTCTGCTCCTTGGAAATATCTTGGGTGGCAGATTGATCAGTCTGTGAAACCACAGAAACTCACCATTAACACTGAAATTAAAACTGTACATTATGTGCAGAAGTTAATGGGGGATATTCAATGGATTAGAACTATTTGTGGGATAACTAGCGAAGAACTTGAACCATTAATACAGTTATTAGGTACTTCATCTCAGGCAGATGAACACCGGACCCTGGATGAAAGACAGCAGCAGGCCTTGGATCACATTGCCACAAAGGTTGCTACATCGCATGCACAACCTCTGAAAGAGGATGTTCCAGTTCAATTGATGATCATCAATCAGAGCAAGGAGGGTGACAATTATGCCAAGCATCCTTTTGCCTTGATTTGCCAATGGGTTAAAACTTGGGCCAATCCTTTAGTTATTTTGGAATGGGTATTTTTACCTGTAAAACAATCTAGATCTATTACCACTTGAATGCAGCTTTTTGCTCATTTGATTATGAAGGGCAGAGGGGGAATATTGGAAATCTGGGGACATGAACCATATGCAATTGTAGTACCATTGGCTAACTGGTATCTTGAATGGGGAATTAGGCATTCTGTTTCTTTACAGACAGCTTTGGCTGGATATGATGGTAAAGTTCACAATACTTATCCATGGCATCAGGTGTTATCTTTATTGGAGCATCAGCGTCTGGAGGACAGACCCTGGAGATCTGACTGTCCGGTGTCTGGGCTGACAGTATTTACAGATGCAGGTAAAAGGTCAAAAAGGGCTGCCTGCACTTGGCAGCAAGACAAGTGTGGAAAAAGCATGTCATTTTTGGAGAGGTAAAAGATACATTGCAGACATTAGAACTGAAAGCTGTGATATGGGCTTTTGAAAATTGGAATGAGGCCATTAACATTGTTTCTGATTCGCTTTATGTAGTTGGCTGTGTCAAACGCCTTGAAATAGCAGTACTTAAGGAGGTGAGTAATGAGCATTTGTATTCCCTTTTAAGCTGATTGCTTAGAAACCTAAATCAACAAGGGCAGGAACACTTTATTACTCATGTTTGTAGTCATCCAGCTCTCCCTGGTCTGTCTGAAGGTAACGCTCGAGCTGATCGGTTGGTAGCCACTGTCTGGCCAATGTCAAACTCTGACAAATTTCAGCAAGCTAAAATTTCTCATGCATTTCTTCATCAATCTGCAAAAATGTTGGTTAAACAAGTTGGTATTCCCCTTACTGATGCTTCTGGTATTGTGCGATCCTGTCCTGATTGTCAACGAGATGGCATTGGTTTAGGCATGGTGTTAACCCTAGGGGTACTCAACCCTTGCAATTATGGCAAATGGATGTAACTCATGTAGCAGAATTTGGTCAGAAAAAGTTTGTACATGTTTGCATTGATACCTATTCTTGTGTTATATGGGCTACTCCCTCCACAGGTGAGACAGCATGTCATGTTGAGAAACATTTGTACAATTTCTTTGGCATATTAGGTATTCACTTAGCAATTAAGACTGACAATGGTCCTGCTTACTATTCCTTAGGATTCAAATGTTTCTGTAATTTATGGGGTATTTGACGTGACACTGGTATTCCTCACAATGCTACTGGCCAGGCAATTATTGAGCATGCCCATCAGACATTCAAGGGCATGCTGCAAAAACAAAAAGGGGGAACTACAGGTTATCCCCTGAGGAAAAACAGCTAAAGCCATTTTTGTGCTTAATTACCTTAGAACAACAGGAGATAGGGATGATCCATCTATTCTTGTGCATCATGCCCTCACACGTAATCCAAGTGAGGAATTGCCTGATGGCATTCAGGTCATGTTCAAAACTCCAGAAACAGGGAAAGACCAGCTACAGTAAAATTAACAGGAAGAGGTTTTATGTGCTTACTTACAGATAAAGGCATTTGTTGGATTCCAGCCACGTGGGTGAAGCCCTATCTGAAACCATCATCATCAACGCATGCTGTGTCCAGAGGCTGAGAATTGGCAAAAGCACCGATTCCAGACAGCCCTGAATCCGATTCTTCAACACCTGACAGCTGAAACAACGGTCGGAATATCTACCAAGTTTGCTGGAGTATGCTAAGGAAGCACGAGCAACTCCACATAGGCTTAATACACACAGGTTAGATATACACAGACTTCTTTTACCTTCACTTTCATCACAAGTTCTAAATCAGACAGCAAATGCTTGTTATCTGCATGGTTGTGCATGTAAGCCATGGCTTAAGGTTCATTGTATAAAGTGTAACTTAAAAACTTGGCGACAAGTTCAGCAAGAACATAATTTAGCAGTGGTTTGAGGGAAAAAGCAAAAATTTAGGCCTATTAACCTAATATGCAGTAACTGCTCTTACACAATTAACACTATTACCCTGAGAGCAGCATTACCTAAATTTTTCGGGCGTAACTCAGGAGGATATCAGAGTTTTCTCCAGGATGTATCTTTGATAGAAGTACATGAGCAAAGATTGTTACTGTGGGTGCAGTTTAATCTTGCTTTAATTGCTATAGTAAACCAAATTATACTAGAGAGTAAGATAATAGCTACTGAATGAGGAGCAGGAATAGCAATACCACAAAGACACCACTTTAGAGATTTTGTGTGGGAACAGGCTAAAGCAATTTGGGCAAAGCGCAGGCGGGATTGATGACAATGTCAACAATGGCAGCAGTCTGGCAAATATTGACAGTGTTGCTTAGTGGAGTGATAAAGGAAATTTAGAAAGTACACAATATAGAGCAGCAAGCCAACACGTGGGTTACATGGGCTAACAGAACAAGACAAGAATCTTTTTGCTTATCACCAGCTACACCTTCTGATCCATTTCACACCTATTTAATTGGAATTCCCTTAGACTCAATGGAAGAATTGAAAGATTGGACCAGAGTTCAAATTTATGGCAACTTAAGTAAGGTCTGATCAAATTGGTGTACTAATCAAAATGGGATGATCACAGAAAATTGGTGTAAAAAAAAATCCTTAGAAATCCTTTAGGAGCTCAGACATTTACAATCACTCAAGGTTTAAATACTATAAGTCAGGAACCACAGGAACTGGATATTTGGAACTGGATATTTTGGGATCAGAGCCAGGAAATTATTGTTTGTTCTTTGAGTACTACAAGGGTAAAGAGCTGATTAGGGAGAAGTCAGGATAACCCAGAGATGATAGCACTTGGATATCTCCTATTTCTTCTTGGTATTACAATACCACGGGATACTGGGCCAATTGGACATTGTCTGTGTCCCTAAAACAAAAATCAGCAAGGATGTTACCTCCTGGACTTTTTCTCATTTGTGGAGATAGAGCTTAGCCTGCGATTGCTCAGAAGGCATGAGGAGGACCATGCTATTTTTTATTTTATATTTTCGGGAAATTGACACTGTTTGCCCCAGCATTCAACAGATGCTTGACATCAGGCACAAATTCCAACATCCAAAATGTAGTGTGCATCTATTAGGCTCAGACTGTAAGGATAATGTAGAATTGTGGAATAGGACTTTGGTTATACTGGCATCACTTTTTACACCAGGAGTAGCTTCCTCACAGGCCCTTACACAATTCAAACAATTGGCTTGTTGGAGAGGAAAACAAATTAACATGACATCTGCAATACTGAATGAGCTTACCACTGATGCAGGTAGCATACGCCACGCTGTGTTACAGGACAGGGCTGCTATAGACTTTTTGTTGCTAGCACAAGGATATGGGTGTGAAGATTTTGAAGGGATGTGTTGCATGAATCTCTCTGACCACTCTGAATCTACTTACAAGAAGCTGTCATTGCTTAAGGAGAATATGAAAAGGCTCACAGTTGAGAATTCTTTTGATGTGTGGATAAAATCCTGGGGAATAACAGGCTGGCTAAAAAACTTAGTATCTTTTGTATTGTGATACTTTTTATTCTTTTTTCAATTCTGCTTATAGCGCCTTGCTCAGTACACCGTGTGCAAAAAATAATTGACTGTGCTTTTAAATCAGTCTGGCCTGTGCAAAAACAAAAGCACGGAACTGTTGAGAGTTTTTTGCAGATTGAGGAGTTCTTGCTACACAATGGCCATACTGAGCCAATGCACAATCCAGCCTCCTTGTACTAATGCACAATGGACATGTTCACAAACAATGAATAATGGACATATTCAGAAATAGGGTTGGTATATCCTTGAAAAAGATACAAGAAGAAGAGTCGTCAGGACTCAGCAAGTTTGTCAGCAAGCTTGGGAAAGTAAGAAAAAAGAGAGTTAGGGGCAGGTCAGATGACCACAGCAAGATGCATGAAAAATTAGATGATCCAATCAGCATTCTATTTTAGACCTGTGAACAGCCAGGATTAAGCAATTGTGTATTACCTAGAGATGTGTGGACAGTGGAGATTCATTATAAATAGAGTCTTTTTAGGGATAATAAATTTGGCTTCACTGGATCATATTGGTTATGGTGTGATGTCCCTGAACCTCCTCACCCTGCAAGCACCAGCACCAGGAGCAGCAGAATCAGCACCGCCGTGCCCACGGGATGGCACCTGAACCATTCACCTGGAGCAGGAAAGAGCTGCTGGCTGCCAGAAGCAGAGCCGGCCCTGCAATCTGCTCAGCCCATGGCCAGGGAGCAGAGCAGGGAGCCCTGAGGCAGTGTGGGCCTCCCTCAGCTGGCAGCCAGAGAGCCAAGAGCCTGGCCACAGGCAGGGACACAGCTGTGGGCACAGGCAGGGACACAGCTGTGGGCACAGGCTGCAGCAGGAGAACTGCACAGCCTTGGGGGCAGCTGGGGCTCTTGCTTCCAGCCACGGATGGGGCCCAGCAGAGCACGAGGCCTCTTCCAGACATCGGGAAACAGCCACACACCTGCCAGCCCTGGCCTTGGGAGGGGACACGGGCCCCTGTCTAGAGGGCACAGGGGTGGCCCTGTACTCACCCAGGAATCTTCTGAGGTTCCTTTTGCGTTCATTGCCCGGTGCTGCTGTGCCTTGGGGAGCCAGGGGCTCCCTCACACTCCCATCCCTGGTGCAGAATCCATTCTCCACATCTGCGCTCGCTGCACGCTCACAAGTGGCATCCCCCTGCTGATGCCAAGAGGCTTCTTGGGCCCCAGGCAAGTGCGGAACTGCGGCTGCTGGTCCCTCCCGGAGATGCTGGGGCTCATTCGCAACTCTGCTCATGGAGCAGAATTCACTCTCCTCCAGCTCACAGGCGCCATCTCTCTGCCCAGAACAGACAGCACCTTGCTCTCGAGACATCATGAGTGCTGCTGGCAGATCCTTTGGGAGCTCGGCGTCGGGAACAGCTTTGCAGACGCGCTGATGGCACCCTGAAAGGGACACGGTGAGAGGTCGCTGCTGGTGCCGGCCGTGCGGGGGCTCAGGAGGGCGGTGGCAGCTGTGGCTGCGCTGTCGCCGCTGCCCAGAGGTGCGGCAGCAGGTGCGGAGACAAGCGCAGCCTCCGGGAGCTCTGCGGTGGCCGCAGCCGCGGCCCCTGTGGCTCTGCAGCCGCTGCAGCCCAGCTCCGTGCCGGGCCGGGCGCTGAGAGCGCCTGCGAGCTGCCGGCTGCTGCTGGCCCGGGGCAGCTGCGGCTCGGAGTCCGCCTGCCGAGGGGCGAGAAGCAGCAGCCCCGGGCTGCTCACCATTGTGCCCCGCATGATTCCCTGCCCCGGCGCCTCGGAGCCCGGGCACACCGAGCGCCGGCACGGCCGCCGCGGCTCCTGCCTGGGCACACGGAGCGGCTGCCGGCACAGAGCGCAGCGCCGAGAAGCCTCGGCCCCGGAGCGGGCAGGATGCGCCGCTTTGTGCCCGCACCCGGCGCCTGCAGCGCTTTGGGCTCTGAGGCACTGGGTTCAAGTTCATGCCGTGCCAGCCCCGAGCCGGGCACCGACACCTCCCGCCCGAGCAGCGGCCCCCAGCCCGGTGCCGCACGGGCGGGAACGGTGCCGGGCACGGAGCAGCCGCCTCCGTCCTAGCGAGAGCAGCCGCGATGAGCCATCGCTGCCGCGGCACCGGCTCCATGCCGGCCATCCGGGCAAGGAGGAGAGCGCGGGCAGCCGCTCCCTCGGCTGCGATCCCAGCGCAGGGGGCACACGGGGGAAGCCGGCACCGGGAACTCGCCAGAACCCCCCGGCCCTCACCGCGGCCCCCTCCGCCCGCAGCGAGCCCCGAGCTGGGGCAGCACCGACCGCGGGTCCCACCTGGGCTGGAACCGCCTCCGAGATCCCCCATCGTCCCGCCGGGCTTCGGGTGCCTCCGCCTTTTCGGTCCTGGACAAACAGACCGGGCGTGTTCCGTGCTACAGCATTTTAAAGCCGATATGGGTGTGGCAGTGCTCTTTCAGCAATCAGCGCGCCTTGTGGAAGCAGCGAGGGGTGGTCCGCGTACCGCGGCGGGACAGGGTCCAGGGAGAGCCCCAGAAGCAGCTCTCCTGGGGGCTGAGATTGTTCCAGGTCCTCTGGCGTGGGTCCCTTTTTGTTAGCGCGGGTTTTCCCGGACCACCACGCCCCTCCCCCCCCCCCCCCCCCCCGGCGGAATCTTTGCATTTCAGGCAGATATAATGATTCCAAATGGTCAGCGACGTCCACCACCTGCTGAATTATGATATTAAAAATTTAAGATTTTAGCTGAGGGTTAGAACCAATTTGTATTGAAGTTAGATACACCAACGATAAGTTAATGAATATTTGATGCTTAAGCTAAAGCTAATTGCTATATTTTGAGCTTATTTGTAGAAGGAAGTGGCACAAATTAACTATTATAGGAACATATTGAGATAGGCAGAACAATGCCCAGCACCTGGGCTCTGTGTTAATCCATCATGAAGCAGGGGGCCTTGGATTGTGCCCGAGGGTCACAGAGACCTGACAAAGACCTTCCTGACTTCATCCCTGGGACCACCGACCCAATTCGAGTCCCCTGACCCAATTCAAGAGAGGAATTGTGCATGCGTGAAGGACTAATAGCCTTATTTTATTACACAGTGGCGATGGGAGTTGCTGGGATTGTGCATAAGTATTATTTTGGGAAATAAATAGAAGGCAAAAATCCTTGCGCAACGCAGTCACGCTTTTTGGGAACAACCCCTCCCATGTCACTCACCAGCATAATAAAGATACCACTTTCTAACTTGGACTACTGAGAGAGTCTTTGTCAGTGATTTTCAGTTTTACTGATTCAGTGGCGAACCAGCCAGGGGGAGACTCTGCCTGGCTGTGAGACCAGCTCAGGACGTGGACCCCCTCGGGGATATTCCTGGAAGAGTGGGCTCCACTGCCCGGCTGTTCATCCAGCAGCAGACAAGGACCCCTGACTACTAAAACTCCAGAAAAAACAGTAGTTTTAAAAATTGAAACACTTTTAAATAGTGACCTGTAAAGCATATGTGGGTCAGGAAGGGCTGTTTGGTAAGTGTGGAAGATGTCCCACACGCAACTTGTGCCTCTGGAGTGTGCTTGCAGCTGAAGTTGCAGTTGAAATCTGGTTACCAGCAGAAAGAGTTGTTGAACTGTTGTAGCAAGCTTGGGCTTTTGTCGCTGGCAGAAGGGGATTTTGCCATTTGTTTTGCCGTAGAAGGCTCAGTTTGCTAGCAATTTGGGGCTGTCAGTCATAAAGGCAAATCCTGGTCTAACGTTGTTATAATTAAGTTTATGTGTGTGGAAAGAAATGCCCTTTCCCAGTGAATTTGTGTGTGTAGAAAGAGATAACCCCTTTCCCAGTGATTTTATGTGTGTGGAAAAAATACCTCTTTCCCAGTGAAGTTTGTATGTAGAAAGAGATATCCCTTTTCCCAGTGAGATTATGTGTGTGGAAAGAAATACCCCTTTTCTGGAGAGTTTGTGTGTGTGAACTTGCTAGTTGCAGGGAACAGTATTCCCTGTGACACTTAATATTGGATTATAACCAGTCTTTCTTAACTCTTTGTGTTCAGGTATTAACCAGTCCTTTGCCTGCAGGACCTGAGAAGCAAGGGTCGAACACTGTAACATGGTACCTTTGTGGTCCCTCTCCTTGTGGAGTTTACAAAGTTGCAACTTTAGATTCATCTGGTAGGGTGACATTTTGCTGGTTATTGTGTAAAAATTATAATTGCAACAAACTGGTAATTTTTCTTTTGTGTTAACTGTCTTATTAAGCTGTACATTAAGCTTGAGCCTGAGTTTAAAAGATTAAGCAACCATTTTAGAAGGGTTTTAACTTGAACCCATGTGTGTGGGCTGTGAGAACTGTAATGGAGACAGCTTGTTATAAGTTGATTCCTGAGATTTGAGGTAAGAGAGAGTTGCGTGGGTTTTCCCCACATTGTGATAAGTTGATTCTCAGGACTGTATAGTTGTGTTTGAAGAGATTTTAAAAATTTATTTGCAACAAGCGCAACATTTTATGTAAAAAATACTACAGTTTAGTGATTTACATACATTTAAAAATGAGTTAAAAGAATTCCAAGAATTTTCCCCTTCCCCCATTTGTTTATGGGCATATCAGAATTTTTGCTGTAACAGGGACAGCCTTTTCATTTTAATGGTGGCTAGACAGATCAAAGGGGACCCTTTGCCTCAATAGTTTGGATTTGATCTTTAGGAATTTGTGCAAGACAATGTTATTGTTATTCTGCAAGGCAGCAAAATGACTGTGCCCTGTATCAGTAGAAATAATACTTTAATCAAGTATATTTTGAACCAGAGATTTAAAGTTAGTGTGTTTGAAGTCATACTTAGTACTTGAAGATTAGATTGTGCAGAAAAAACTAAGAAAAGACTGTAATATTTTGTGAAACACAGTTTAGATGGAGTAAATAAAAGCAAGTAACTGATGTGTCCTATAAATAAAATTAAAAATCAGAAGAGACCAAATTTGGTAGAGGTTGCTTGTTCGAAGGGCTGCCCTTGTGAACCCTAGGTTTGTTTTTGCTGTATTCATTGTGAAAAGCTGTGGTATAGACAGACATTTAGGTAGAAAAGGCCGAGACAGGCACCTTGTCATTTTAAAGAAACAAAGGGGACTCAGAGAGTTAAAAGGATTTTAGTAGCAATTAGTTGTGAGGAGCAAGGAAATAAGTTATTTGAGAAAAATGGAAACTAAAAAGAATAGAATTTTAGTAGAGATGGGAGCAACCTACTCAGTGTTAAATTAAGCCTTAATGTCTATAACAGATGATTATGTTATGGTAAGGGGAGCAACTGGCCAATCTGAAAAAGCATGTTTTTGCAAACTATCAAAGTATAAACTTGGAAAACAAGTGGGCATTTATAAGTTTGTGTTGCAGTTAAAAGCAAAAGATAAAGAGAATATTTTAGAAGTAAAGGAAAATAATGGATCAGGTATCTCATAATGTGTGGGCTTCTAATAAACCAGGGAGAGCAAAGAATGCACCCCCAGTGCAAATTAAGTTTCAAAAAAGGAAACAACCAGTTAAAGTTAAACAACATCTCTTAAAAAAGAAGACAGAAAAGAGATTAGCCTGATGATTAAAAATTTTTTTACAGACAGAACTATTAAAAGGGTGTCAGTTTGAGTTCAATACACCTGTTTTATCTATTAAAAAGCCTGCTATTTCTCTCCTCTTTTCCTGCATGGATTTGACAGCTCTTGGTTTTCTCCCACAGAGCTGGAAAGTAAAATGCCCACCTGCCCCATGGCCATCTCCACCACCTTGTGCCTTTTTCTCCCACCTTTACTTTGCAGCACTTTCTCCCTCCTCCTCCTCTCCCTGCCAGCTCAAGCAGAGCCATTTCCCCCACTGGCACCAGCTGCCTCCTGTCCCTCGCTCCCATTTTGCCCACTCTGAACTCCTGGAGCCACTGACAGTCACCACATTTTTGGGTGTGTTGCCAGGGCTCAGGGGCTTCCGGGAATGGGCCAGCTCGAAAGCAGTGGCACTTGGGAATATCGCCGGGGAATGCAATGGCACTTAGGGAATATTGCCAGGGATCAGGGGCACCCAGAAAGGAGCCAGGTGCAGAGTGAGAGCATTTAGGGCTTTGCCTGGGCTCATGAGTCACAACCAAGTCACCCTCACAGGGTGAGTGACCCTTCCAGGGGAGGGGCTGTGTTGGAATGGTGGTTTGTAAAGAGGAATGGGCTGATGAGAGCTGTGTTGGTTGGAGGCCTCTTGGGGTATGGTGATAATGAAATTACAGTGTTCTTGATGTTTGCTGGTATCAGGAGGAACATCAATAAAATTTTTACATTAGACATCCTGAGGGCAGACTTTGGCCTGTTTAGGAGACTTACTCAGAGACTTCATTGTGATGCAGCCCTTGAAAACAAAGGACTCCAGGAAAGGTGGGCATGTTTCAAAGCAGAGATGGTGAGGAACAGGAACAGATGGTCCCTGTGTGCCCAAAGAGGAGTCAATGAGGCAAACATCCAGCCTGGATGGGCAACCTTAAGAGCCTGATAGGAGAGATGTGGGACTCCAGGCAGTTCTTCATAATGCAATTTATTGTATCCAAGATGTTACAGCCCAGGTCCCAAGTATCCAAGTCCAGGGGTGTGGGTGACAGAGCTGTGCCTACAGCTGTCAGCTCCAGCTGCAGACAGGCCTGAAGACACTTTAGTTTTGGTTACATTGCATTAAATACTTTGCTGAGTATCTTAATACATAAGAACCAATCTATACTTTAACTTTTAAATATAGCCTATCATAACTACTATAATTACCATATTCACGTTACTATTCTCCAGTCTCTAAAAGTTAGTAGGTTACAGTTTAAGCTAGAAGTTGTTTTTCAGTTTTCTTGCAGGGGAAAATTCTTTGACCATTTTTCTACTCACCACATCGACATGCCTTGCTTGCCTGTGGTATCTTTCTCTCTGGTAAAAACAGTTCTAGTTGGAGGCAAGTTTATACTTTGCTCTAAGTCGTAAAACCACTCCTAACATACCCTTTGCCTTCTTAGTTATGCAGTAAGACTAGCTCAGCAATTCTTTTCTCTATCAAAACTTGCTTTCATTTCTCTTCCTTCTTCAGATTCTACATTCAAAAATCATTCTGTCAAGCATACATATCTGTGAGACTTTCTTGTCAAATTTTCATCCTTCCCAATAGGCAACGAGGTTTTGAAGGAGCTTAGGAATAAAAGGAGGACGTATCATCTTTGGAAGGAGGGTCAGGTCTCTGATGAAATATTTAAGGGGGCTGCTAGGGTACATAGGAAAAAAATTAGGGAGGCCAAAGCTCAGTTTGAACTTAATTTGGCATTTTTTGGAAGGGATAAATAAAAAAGTTTTTACAAATATATTAATGGTAAAAGGAAGGGTAAAACCAGCCTTTGTTCTCTTTTCAATGTGGGAGAGAACTTAGTAACTGCAGATGAGGAAAAGGTGGAGGTGCTCAATGGTTTCAATATTGGGTCAATGACAGATGATGGACTTTGGACATGGTTAGCATAAGAAATTTGATAACAGGGTGCCTTGGCAATAGCAAACAGAACTTTGAGGACTAAATCAGGATTAGAAGAAGATTCAATCAGATGAGTTTACAGGAAAAAGAAAATTACATAGGACTTCTGCAAGCAAGAGATGTTTGTTTATGTGATGATTAACCCAATCACTGCAGTAAAACGTTACACATCTTCTACACATCTATCTAAGTATATAAGCATTTATATCTGACAATAAAATCCTTCCATGAGCAGGTGACCCTGCTGGTGGGTGCAGGAGAGGCTGTGGATGTGTCTGTCTGGGCTCCAGCAAGGCCTTTGGCAGTGTCTGCCACAGCTCCCTCCTGGAAAAGATGCAGCCCAGGGCTGGCACAGGAGCACTCTGTGCTGGGCTCAGCCCTGGCTGGATGGGCCAGAGAGTGGTGCTGAGGGTGCTGCATCCAGCTGGGGCCAGGCACCAGGGGTGTCCCTCAGGGCTCTGTGCTGGGCCAGCTCTGTTCAGTGTTTGCACTGACCCCATGGATGAGGGCATTGAGGCTTTCATTAGTGAATCTGCAGAGGGCTCTGAGCTGGGAGCTGTGTCCATCTGTGGGAAGGTAGGAGGGCTCTGCAGAGAGACCTGGAACTGTTGGATGGATGGGCAGAGTCCAGGAAGATGAAGTTTAATAAATCCAAGTGCCCAGTGCTGCATTTTGGCCACAATAACCCCTGCCATGCTCTGGGCTGGGGACGGTGTGGCTGGGCAGTGCCCTGGCAGAAAGGGACCTGGGGGTGCTGGTGACAGCCGGCTGAACGTGAGCCAGCAGAGTGTCCTGGTGGCCAGGAAGGCCAAGGGCTCCTGGCCTGGATCAGGAATGGTGTGGCCAGCAGGAGCAGGGAGGTCACTGTGCCCCTGTGCCTGGCCCTGGTGAGGCCACACCTGCAGTGCTGTGTCCAGCTCTGGCCCCTCAGCTTGGGAAGGACGTTGGGACGCTGGAGCGCGTCCAGAGGAGGCAACGAGGCTGGAGAGGGGCTGGGAACACAAAGCCTGTGAGGAACCCCTGAGGGAGCTGGGGGTGCTCAGCCTGGAGAAAAGGAGACTCAGGGGTGCCCTCATCACTCTCTACAGCTCCTGAAAGGTACCTGTGCTCATGTGGGGCTGGGCTCTTTCTCCAGGCAGCACTGACAGAACCAGAGGACACAGCCTTAACCTGCACCAAGGGAAATATAGGTTGGATATTAGGAAGTTTTTTACATAAAGAGTGCCAAAGAACTGAAATGGCCTGCCCTGGTAGGTGGTGGAGTCACCATCCCTGGAGGGCTTTAAAAACAGACTGGATGTGGCACAGGGCGGCAGGGTTTAGTTGAGGTGTTGAGTTGGGGCTGAGTTGGACTCGGTGATCTTGGAGGTCTCTGGCAACCCAGCCCAGAGATTCTGTGATTCTGTGAGCGCGGGCAGCCGCTCCCTCGGTGATCCCAGCGCAGGGGGCACACGGGGGAAGCCGGCACCAGGAACTCGCCAGAACCCCCCGGCCCTCACCGCGGCCCCTCCGCCCGCAGCGAGCCCCGAGCTGGGGCAGCACCGACCGCGGTCCCACCTGGGCTGGAGCCGCCTCCGAGCTCCGCCGCCTCTCCGCAATGTCCCGAACACGCCGCCGCCGCTCTGGTCCCGGTCAGACACTTCGGGCTCGGTCACTGGCACATCAAGGAGGAGTCGCTGCGGGGTCCGAGCGGCTTTTGGCTGTTTTGAACAATCAGAGCTCGCACAAACAGCCGAGAGCGGTGCAGGGAGGGGGCGTGGGAGGGAGCAAGTCAAGAGTGGATGCGAACAGGACAGGTTTTCAGGGAGCCTGAGAACAGCAAGAAGAGCCAGGTTGGGAGTAATTGCACACAGGACCAGTTGGCATGTTAGCCCTAGAACCCAAAAAAGAGCCAGGCTGAAGGCAATTGTAGACAGGACGAATTGGCAAGGAGCCCAGGAACCGTCAGGAGAGCCAGGCCTAAAGAAATTGCATCCAGGAACAGTTGGTAGGGAGCCTGAGAACTCAGAAATGACAAATGATATCCCCAGCATTCCGGACCTGTTCCAGGGCTTATGAGTCACAGAGGGTTGTGAGCCTTCCAGGGGAGGGATATCATTAGAATTGTTTGTGAATAGAGATGGGCTGGTTGGAGATGTGCTGGTTGAAGGCCTCCTGGGGCATGGTGATCATGAAATTACAGTGTTTTCAATATTTGGTGATGTCAGGAGGAACATCAATAAAACCTTTACATTGGACGTCCTGAGGGCAGACTTTGGCCTATTGAGGAGACTTATTCAGAAAGTCCCTTGGGAAGCAGCCCTTGAAAAGAAAGGAGATCAGGAAAGGTGGACATGCTTCAAGGCAGAGATGGTGAGGGCACAGGAACAGACTGTCCCTGTGTGCCCAAAGAGGAGTCAATGAGGAAAACGTCCATCCTGGATGGGCAACGAGGTTTCCAAGGCATTTAGGAATAAAAGGAGGATGTATCATCTTTGGAAGGAGGGTCAGGTTTCTCAGGAAGTATTTAAGGGGATTGCCAGGGTATATAGGGAAAAAATTAGGGAGGCCAAAACTCAGTTTGCACTTAAATTGGCAACTTCTGTAAAGGATAATGAAAACTGTTTTTACAAGTGTATTAATGGTAAAAGGAAGGGTAAGACCAGCTTTTGTTCTCTTCTCCATGCGGGAGGGAACTCAGTAACTGCAGATGAGGAGAAGGCAGAGGTGCTCAATGCCTTCTTTGCCTCAGCCTTTAGTGGGAACACAGCTTGTCCCCAGGACAAGTGTCCTCCTGGGCTGGTGGATGGTGCCAGGGAGCAGAATGGGCCCCTTGTTATCCAGGAGGAGGCAGCCAGAGAACTGCTGAGCTGCTTGGATGTTCATAAATCTGTGGGCCCAGAGGGGATCCACCCCAGGGGGATGAGGGAGCTGGCAGATGAGCTTGGGAACCTGCTCTCCATCATTTACCAACAAATCTCTCACCCTTCATAGGCATAACAAGCCTGGAGTGGGAACATTAATTTTAGTTGAATTTATTATCAAACAAATCAGAGCAAGGGAATGAGGAGTACACGAAATCCTAAACATGCACCTTGCCCACAGTGCTTTCTCTTTCCTGAGCTTCACTTTACCCCCGATTCCCTCCCTCCTCCCCACACAGTGACACAGAGGAATGGGGGTGTTTTGGTTTGAAGGACAGGGATCTACTAAGGAAGGCAGGAGCCTCCCTGGCTATGGAAAATGAAATCACCATCGATCCAAATTATTATAATTCTGAAATGAAGGGCTCCTCAGGCAGAGATATGAGAATGGAATAACAGTTCTTTAATGGTGTGTATAAGAAAGCAAACAAACTACAAGAAACTTTTTTGAGGCCTTATTTATTATTTGTTGTATACAGTGAAGTATATAAGGTACTATTACCAGTACTGTTATTATAATAATTATTATGTGGAAATTTACTCTGTAAACTTTTTTAGATAAGGTCTGAAGTTGTATTTTTACACAAATTGTTTATCTAAGATTTAATGGTTTTTATAATTGGGTTTGTTAATTTTTTTCATTTTTGAATTTTTTTAATGGATTTTGAGTGTTGACATAAGTTTATGTAATATAATTTTGAAAAAATTTTGTATTTATGAAATAAATTCATTGTAATTTGTTTTGTAGAGTTTTAGGCTTTAAAGCTGTTATTGCAATTTTTAAAAATAATGGTGAATTGATGTTTTTATGTCTTTTTGATTTTTTTCAATATTAGGTGTTATTGTAGTGAGTTGTTTGATGTTATGTGGGGTATTTTAAAATTTGGAGGGAATATTTTGCTAGGTTTTATTTTTATCAGTCAGTTACGTTTTTTTTTGTAATTTCTGTGGGAATTTGTAAGATTAATAGCTTTATTTTTAGGGGGCACAGGAGTGGTAAAAGGGTACTAAATCTTGAGTTTTTCTATATAGGATGATGGGGAGTAATATTTAATTGTAGGTTTCTTTGATACTGAAACTTAGTACAAAATGTGATTGTTAAAGAATTCAGAGTGTTTAATTTTTGAGGTTTAAAGGGTGTTTTAAGAAGATTGGGGGTTCAGTGACATAATTGGTTACAGGATTGGTTTGGTTGGTGACTGTACGCTCAGAGCTGTCAGGGTTTGGTGTTGGTTATTTTTGGGTTGGTATCAGTGTAGTGATTAAACAGGTTGTAAAGGGTTTGTTTGGGTTCAAATGGGTTAAATATTTAGTGTTTGAACTTGTTGACTCGGTTAGAGTAACTAAACATTTGGTTTTGGTTGATTTATAGGCATATTTGTGTTGTAAAAGGAAGTAAACCTAATAACTACTACTATATTTCTTGATTTAATTTTATGTTCTTGTTTAGTTTCTCTTGGTAAAATGTTTTTCAATGCATTTTAATTTCAAAATAAATTTATTGGAGTATTTAGTTGTTGCAGTTTTTCAAATTTATTTAGGGACTGGTTAATTCTAAGGCAATAAATTTGTTTTTTATACTTATTGTTTAAAGTCGTGTATTTAGGGATTTTTTTAACATGATGGATACTCTGCTTTTGCTAAAAGAGGTCTATGGTATTAAAGATCTTTACAGTTTTACATTGAGATGAATTTGAGGTTTGCAGTTTGTGCAGGTTGGGGAGGGGATGCTGGGTGTGAGCTGTAGTTTTTCTGTGTGCCCTATGTCTGTGTGGTTGTGGTTTTGTTTGTGGAATTGTTAGTGTGCTTTGATGCGTGATATGGTTTTATGGTTTTTGTTGGAATCTACTTAGGTTTAGTATTTGTGGAAATACAAGTAAATTTCTTGTCTTGGGTTATTAAGTGAAATGGATTTTTCATTTGTCTTTTCTCAACGTTTTAAATTAAAACTGGAGGAGAAGTTGTTGTAAATTTCGTAAGGTCTTGACACTGGTTGGGAGCTGTATTTTCTGTGGCTTGATTGTTTTGTTACCTTCTATCTTAAATATTTGTAAGGTGGGATTTCTTGTATTTTTGATGTAAAAGTTTTTATTTTCTGTGATGTAGAACTTTTTAATTTAGTGTTTTGAATGTCTGTGATGATGATGTTTTGAATCAGTTTTATTTCTTTTTGAGTTGGTGCTGTAGTGAGTAAATTGTCTCTGTAATGTGAAATTCTTGACCGTGGCTGTTTCTGTTGTGATGTAGATAAAGCTCCTGTTATAAAATATTGACAAATAGCAGCTGATTGTTTTATTTTTTGCAGTAAAACTGACCAGTGATATTTTTGTAATGTTTTTTTTTAATTGGTGGCTGGAACTGAAAAGGCAAAAGGAGGAGTATTTTTGGATGTAGTGGAATGTTGAAAAACCAGTCTCAAATTGATGACAATAAAATGCCAGTTTCTGGAATTATTGAAAGAAAAAGAAGTCTAGATTGCAGGGGTCTCACATTTTCTATTGTTTTGTTGATTTTTTTAAGTTGTGGAGTAATTTCTAGTAATCACACATTTTCTTGTGAATAACAAACACTGGAGAATTCTAAGGGCTCTTTGTGATTTTGATGTGATTCTTTGGTAATTGTTCATTTATTAATTTTTTGAGGATATTCAGTTTTTTCCCTGGAGCCTGCTGGAGGCTCCTGACTCCCTTAGACAGGGTTGCTAGTTTTTGATGATAACTTTGGAGTGCTCGGTGCTGCTGTGGCTCTCATTAAAAACTCCCTTCTGTTTCTGTTCTGTACTGGGCCAGCGAGTCTCCCTTCTCTGCTGGGATGGGTTTGTGCCCCACGAGGGGCCGGGTGATCCTTGGCTCACCCTCAGCACTGGTGGCAGTCCCCATGAGCTCACTGTGCACACTCAGTGTGACTGTTCTGGCTCTTGGGAGAGCCCCCATGGGCGCTGCCAGATTGTAATGGCTGGGCTGAAGCACAGCAGGAATTGCAGTGCCCTCTGTGCCAGTGCCCAGCACAGCTGTGACATTCACTGTTCCACTGCCCTGGCTCAGGCTGCCAGGGGGCTGTGGCTGCTCACTGGGGACACCTCCCACCCAAAGGCCATCAGCTGTGGGCTACAGCTCTCGGGGCTGTTCCTTGGTGCACAGCTGGCTTAGTTAAAAGCACAGGCTCTCCATGGATGTCTTGCTCAGTTACAGTCCCTGGCAATGCAGCAGTGATAGCTCTGAGTGGTTTGGGTTGAATTACTGCTGGAGTGCTGTAAGCAAGAGCTAAAGCTATCAGCTCTTGGTTACAGTGTACTGAAATAATAGTTGGGAACACTGAAAATCTAAGAATTATATTTTTGTTTCTGCTGAGAATGAAAAAGTCCTGTCTCTGTTGTGAAGTACTAGTAACCCCTGTGGGCAGAAATTGATGACAAAAGTTTGTTTAGAGGTATGTCAATGTAGAAGTTGTTAGTTTGCATCATGCCCCTGGGGGTAATTTGTCGGGGTTGCTCGGGAGATTTCTGGTGATTCTACAAATTGCATCTGCTCTAAGTTTGTTTGTGATGGAGCCGCCGTTCTTTGTTTTGTGACACGGTGGCGCTGTGAGCTCTTGTTGAAGTTCCCGACAGAGGCTTTTCTGTTTTGTTAAATTTGGAGCGACAGCCATCGGTATAATGCCTCTTTTTTTTTTTTGTACTGAGGCTAAGTATTAGGTAATTTTGTATTTTTCTCTTCTTGAGAGCAGTCTTTTTTTAAATGACTAAATTTTTTACAGTTAAAACATGGCTCTTTAATGGACTCTACCTGGAAAGCAGTGAGGGTCTCTTCAATACTTTTGGTTTGAGCCTCAATAACTCTTTGGAATGAATTTCCCAGCAGATCTCGGGACTTTGTAAATAGTTCTCCCAGAGCAGCAGCTTGTATGGTCACGATGTGCTGTGGAGTGCTGAGCTCACCACAAGCTGAGAGCATTCGTGGCACTGTTGGTGGCTGGGCTGGTAAAAGAACCCTTTTACATTTGTTGTTTGTATCAGTAAAGGCAAGGCTTTAATTCCATGAGGATGTGCTGTTTCCTTAGGACACTGCTTTTCAACTGCTTGTGCCAAGTGATCTAAAAAGGCAAGAGAAGGTTTAGTTGTGGCTTGTTGAATCAGAGAATCAGCATTTTCATGGGTTCTTGCAGTTGTGCAGTTAAAAGAGTCTTTCTGGCTGCATTTCTAATATCTCTTATTCCTGCTCTAGAAAGGGATTCGGCTTGGTCTTCAACTTTATGGTTTGGAGCATCTCCAGCTATTTGACTGATTGTTAGTTGGGCTTTAGGACTTCTAGCGGAGCTCTCCGTTGATCTGTGAAGATGCTTTCACTGTTCCAAGTCCTACAGAGTATATTGTGAGTTTGTTAAAATTACAGATGAAATGTTACAGCAGTCTGAAGGTGTGAGGTGATAAGAATCATATCTACTTCTCACCACGTCGTTATTAAAATACTGAGAGTTTAGCTGTTGTCATTAAATCTTTTCTTAACTTTTGAATATCCCAATGTTCTATAGGCTCCCACCGAGGATTAGCATTATTTTCCTTATATCGAACTGGCACAGCAAGGAGTTTTCTCTATGGTGAATTAAAATCTTTATCTTGCATGAGTTTAGGTCTAATCTCAGCCCAATCAGTCAGTTCCCGTTGTGAGTTCACGGGGCTGGGATGGAACGGGTTAAACTCTTCCTCTGATCCAGAGTCCGTGCCCCGCTTCATTTCCCCGTGGAGGAGTTTGCCAATCGCGGGTTTTTCTCTCGTTCCCCTCTTTCCCGCAGCCAGAGCTCGGGTTTTGCAGCGCTGGCGGAGCAGCCTCGCTCCTTTAGCTGGGCAGAGCTGCCCTCGCTGCCGGCCGGGCAGGGCTGGAAGATGCCGGGCGGGCCGGGGATGGCAGCGGGGGCTGAGCCGGGAGAGCGGCGGGGGCTGCGGGGCAGCGCCGGGGGCAGCACACAATACTACTATATTACTTCTAACACCAATCACCTCCATCCGTACCTCACATAGTCCTATTACTATGCATCTATCAGAGTTCTAATTCGCTAAAATACCTACTCTTTTTATAAAGCATCTTTATATATATATATGTATACACGCTTATATACACTTTTTATATTTTAAAACTTATTTCTAATTCAATCTCTCAACAATATCATCTCTATTCCATAGCTTTCCTAAGACAACACACCTTATCTCAATATTTGCACACAGAAATACAAGACCGTGTGTACATTCTATCAATGTTTAAAGACTCTGCCCAAATCCGTTCCTCGCAGCTCCGGAGCAGCCAAAGCTCGGAGCAGCGCCCGAGGGGCAGCGGGGGCGCGGCAGCGGCAGCCGGGTGTGAGCAGGGCAGGGAGAGGCGAGCTCAGGATCCCGGGCACCCGAGCAGGGGGGACAGGGCCCTGCGGCACTGAGGGGTGACACTGAGGGGCCCGTGCAGGGGCTGCTCTCACCAGCACAGGCTCAGCCCACAGCCCCACAGCAGGAGAAGCAGCTCTGGGCTGGGTTGTGGCGGTGGCAGCGAATTCCCTTCCCCAAGCAGCAGCTCCGACCATCGACCTCTGAACGCGACAGACAAAGAGCCAGCAGCTGACAGACAGACAGATAGACAGATGATGCCAAATTTTGCCCCAAACAGGCAGAGTGACTGCCTAATCAGACTCAGCTTAAGTCAATTAAGCAGGAGGTATTTTTATTAGCGACGCGTCGGAGAAATCACAAAATGGATTTCTGAGTTCACATAGCAAAAGCAAGCCTTATATACAATTTTGGTATAGGATTACATCAGATCAGATACATAATCATGCATATTCATATGGGGCGTGGTGTAGGCGGAGCGTGGGCGGAGCGTAGGTGGAGACATCTCTTTTGGGGAATTTTCAGGTGGTCGTTCCTGTTGCCTTCATTATAGACGGGGTCTTTCCGATGAGTCTTCCTCTTTAAACTTTTGAACTCTTTTCCTAATTTGGTCAATTCCCGGTGTGTTTGGCTTAGATCCCGTGGCTTGGCAAAACCCTTAGGGTCGTTTTGACATTGCTGGCTCTAAACCTGCTTAGCTTATTAGTTTCTCCTATACCTATCTCTTCCCCTATCATGATGCTCTACCTTTTATCTAATTTATTGCTCTGTTTTCCTAGTGCTGTGCTTTCTCTGTGTGTTCTAGTGCTAGGCCCTTCTTTACATGCCTCTCATTCCATGTTTTAACCCATTACTTCTGGAAGGCTATCTGCTTTAGGGCTTCATTTCCCCCCTTTTTCTTGTAACTTACGAATTCTTTCGTCAAGTTCTGGTCCCACAGGACGCTGATAGGCTCGTACCATTGCCCAAATCATTTGGGTCCTTTTCATTATGCCCCTTAGTCTCCACCACAAACAAATGTTTGTAAGAGTTAGTAATAACAAAGCTACAATTACTACTAGCATTGGGTGCACCAGGTAATGGAAGACCTGTGTAGCTGTTGGGGAGTATCCTGTAAAGATGTCCCACCAGTGATGCTGGCCTACTTGTTCTACTTCGGTCAGGACATTCTTTATTCTTTTTGAATTGTGTTCTATCTGCCATACCATTCGTTTAGTTGTTTGATTCACCTTTTGCACCAATTTCTTTACTTCAGGGTGTGCAAGCATTGCTTTGAGAATTTTGACGTCCATCCCTATTTGTAATTTCGGTATCTCTTGATATAGGTTGAAATTTGCGTTAATTAGCTGTTGGGTAGTTATTGGGACAGTGTAATGAAAATCACAACCTATGATCTTGGTAAAGTTGCATACACAAAAGTTAGTATTGTTAGTCTCTTCTAGGCAATTATCTATAGTGACGTTGTCACAAGCTGTCCTTACGCAAGCACACCCATTTCCTATATAGTAAACTTGTGATTGTGTTCTATCATGCGGAAGCATTTCTAAGGTACATACACTATTTTCAGCATCTAAGCATAAATCTTCGGCTTCTACCACAGCATTTTTGCAAACATAGCCTAATTGTCCTCTAGGGATGCATGCTTCTGTGCTAACCGATTGCCACCTATTTTTGGTGTAATCATAACTGGCCCAGACGTTATGGTTTATTGGCCTAACAACGACTTCTTGGTGTGTTGTCCCTAGAGTGAGGATGGGAAAGATAGCTCTTTCCTCTGCCGCACTAATGGTGAGGACATAAGCTTCAATGTGTTCTTGTTGAGGCTCATAGGTGAAGTTCACTAGTTGCCACCAAGCCTGATGGTCCCTCTCAAATTGTGTAGTGTGATTGTCCTTTAATATTGTTTCCCTTATTTCTTGAGGTAATATACCTGACGTTCCTTCTCTCATTATTCCTGCCGCTACTGATTGTACCCATTGTTGCGTCTGAGAGCATTGGATAGCGAGTGCAACGTCTCTGCTGAGTTCCCCTGTGTAGTCAGTGAGCTTTACAAAATCCTCTGCAGTATGGTTTGCTACCATGGTTAGTAATTTCACCACTAGCGATTGTGTTTCAGCTAATGTAAGCATGGATGTACTGAGGGGCACCTTAAGCTTTCCTAAGCTCGATGTGACGGTACTTAATTTGTTTACTAATACCTCTTGATCTATTGTGTTTACTATGCCAAATCCGGTGCCAATCCACCCACTTAGATCTCTTTTTGTTTTTCTGTGATGAGACCTTGTCGCTAGCCATGCATTCCATCCCTTAAGGCTTTGCTGTATAAATGGTCGGCAATCCTTTTGCAAATAAGTAATATCGGTGTGAATGTTCATTTGCACCTTTTTCAGGGAATAAGTGGGGTCTAACAATAATTTTAGTTCGTTAGATTTTCTTATCACCTGAGGCCCTATAAAGGTTAGGTTGTGTACTGCTTTACACTCCACTGGTAGGGTGGTTTCTTGAGGCAAGTCTAGATCTGGATACAATGGGATCACGTCTCCTGGTAATTGTATCCTATATTCGACAGCACGCCCGAGAGCACGCCCGAGGGAGCTAAAACCCTGTCTCAGTGTTTTCAACTCCCTTTCACATGTGAACGTCATTGACTGATCCAATCTAAATGCCATCTCACACAGTGCTTTTCCTCCCTCAGGACCACTAGATGCTACAATTTCTCCCGGAGAATGGAGAAGGGGGTGAGGGTCATAGGTTATGTTTTGAGGGTGTAGCTCCCCAAGTGAATCTTCTCTATAAATCACCGAGTTTCGGGGTTGTGATCCAGGTGGATCTTCCCTGAAGTCGCTCCACTGACATGAAATTGGGCCCTTTTGTTGAGTCCAGGCAATAGGCTTGCCCATTTTCACTAGACTAAAGGTAATTAGGTTTTGTTTAGAGGCTGGCATCGAGGGTTGAATTGTTAATACCAGCCGCCTTGTTTTTCCTTCTCTTTCTCCTGCTGGGTCAAGCTCTCGACACCCAATTTGGATTTGGTCTCCCTTGTATGCTATCATGGAGGGCTGATCCCATACTTCACTTGCATATGGCTGATTGTTACGTAAGGCATAAACCTCGAAATAGGGTCCGCTCATTCCTAATTCCGGGTGGATACACTGATGTGCATGAGACCATGGGTCTATTGGGGAAGAGTCTTGGGGAAGAGCTATACTTATCGAGAGTCCAATGATCAGAGTTGTAAAGGTTTGGGGTGGAGTCGGGGTCATAATGTCTGGCTGTCAATTTTGTTTCTTTTGGCGTTCTCGTTGCTTGATGTGAATTTGTTCTACTCGTAAAATAGCCTTTTCTAGTTCAGTGTCTAAATCTCTTTGTTTTTTAAAGGGTCCAATTTGGTCACTTGTTAGTGGATGTCGTGGGACAGAAGAATAGCAACGGGTCGATAAAACCTTAGAACGACTAAGTTTCAAACAATACTGTAACCAGCGGTGTACTTTCCAATGGCACCACCCTAATACAATTTGTTCGGGGGCTTCAAACAATTCCCTAGCCTCTAAAATGGGTCTGTTGGCGAATTTCTCTAAGGCCAAATAGTCGTCATTTTCCCTTGCTTCTTTGCAGCTACACTCATAACATTGGAGGTCCAGTAAACAACTTTGTACGTTCCAAAATTTTCTATCACAACCTCCACAAAGAAATCCAATTAGTCCCACACAATTTCTTTCCCCACACCCAAAACACGGCTGATCGTGAATAGGGTCCTGTGGGTCAGGTCCTTGTTGACTGTATGTTTCAACCCACCCTGTCCACTGTATTGGCGTGCTACGCAATGCAGCTCTAGCTTCGGCATTAAATTCTGCTATGAGAGATAAAGGTTTTGGCAAAGTCAATGTTAGTTTATGTTGGATTCTCACGTGATCCTGCAGAGACAGCTGACTCAGAAGTCTGTACATCTAGGGCAGGTTTAATCTCCTCTTGTTTGTTTTCCGGAGCTCTCTTGACCCGTGAATAGTGGATCCACGTAGGTCGTTCCTTGATCCGAACCGCGGTGAAGGTAGTCAGCAGCACTTGGAAAGGTCCCTCCCACTTTTCTTGTAGGGGTTTTCCTAAAAGATTCTTAACATACACCCAATCACCGGGGTTAAACGGATGCAATTTGCAATCAGGTTGCTTAGGTTGGTGCTCTATCATCACAGCAGCATTCTTATCAAACTGTTTCCCCACCGCAATTACATAATCGTAAATGTCTTGATTACCAATCTGGTCTATGACATCCCCATTTACAGCTTGCATAGCATAAGGTCTACCATATAGAATTTCAAAAGGACTTAACTTTTCCTTCGATCTTGGCTTGACTCTCAGTCTCAGCAGAGCAATAGGCAAAGCTTGATACCACTGCAAATTAGTCTCTTGGCATATTTTAGCAATTTGCTGTTTGATAAGATGATTCATCTTTTCCACTTGCCCACTGGCCTGTGGACGGTAGGGCGTGTGCAATTGCCAATTGATTTGTAATGCTTTGCTTATTGCTTTCACTACTTTTGCACAGAAATGTGTACCTCTATCTGAAGAAATGCTCTTCGGTACCCCAAACCGTGGAATAATTTCATTCAACAGTACTCTAGTTACCTCTCTTTCCTTATTTGTCCTACAGGGGAATGCTTCAGGCCACCCAGAAAATGTGTCAGTTAATACCAACAGGTACCGAAACCCCCCTTTTCTTGGGAGTTCAGAAAAATCAATTTGCCATATCTCACCTGGGAATTTACCTCGGTTTATATCTCCTAGGTGTACTTTGGTTCCTGTGTTTGGGTTGTTCTTCAGACACCGTTCACACTGGGACGTAACGTGTTTTATAGTAGTAAATAATTTTGGTCCTGCTATTCTGGTCTGCAAATATTGGTAAAGCGAATCTAGGCCCCAATGGGCCTTCTCATGTTCTGCCTTCACAAACTGCCACATCACGTTTCCTGGTATCACTAACTGTCCTGTTTCTAATCGACCCCAACCATTTTCTAGTATTTTGCCCTTATTCCTTTGAATCCACCTATGATCTGATTCTTGGTAATCTGGCTGGATATTGATATCCAGCTCCCCTGGTATTAGGGCCGCTATTTCCGCTTCCCTATTTCTTGTGGCCGCCAATTTAGCTTCTGTATCTGCCTTCCTGTTCCCTATTTCTGGAATAGTATTGCCTTTCAAGTGCCCCTTGCAATGCATTATGGCCACCTGTGTTGGGAGTTGGACTGCCTCCAGCAGTCGCAGAACCTCTTCTGCATGTTTGACTGTTTTTCCTTGTGTAGTCAACAGTCCTCTTTCTTTCCAGATGGCTCCATGAGCATGTACGACAGAAAAGGCATATTTAGAGTCTGTCCATATATTAATTTGCATGTTCTCTGCTAATTCCAGGGCTCGGGTCAGGGCTATCAGCTCTGCTTTTTGAGCTGAAGTCCCTGCAGGCAGGGGGTTTGACTCAATTACCCTCTCTGTAGTGGTGACTGCATAGCCAGCCATTCTTACTCCTTGCCTCACGAAGCTGCTGCCATCTGAAAACCAGTTGTCCGCGTCTTCGAACAGCTCTTCCTTGAGATCTGGGCGACTGGAGTAGACGGCTTCAATTGTTTCCAGGCAGTCATGTTCGATGGGTTCTGCTGGAGCTCTTCCTTCTAAGAATGAAGCTGGGTTCACAATATTAGTTACCTGAATGGTTACATCATCTGATTCAGCCAGGATGGCCTGGTACTTTAAAAATCTGGAAGGCGACAACCAATGGTTGCCTTTCTGTTCCAGCACAGCTGACACAGTGTGGGATACTAACACAGTCACCTTTTGGCCCAGCGTAAGCTTCCTGGCCTCTTCTATGTTAATTATCACTGCGGCCACTGCCCTCAGACAGCCTGGCCATCCTTTACTTACTTCATCCAATCGCTTGGAGAAGTAGGCCACAGCTCTCTTGTGTGGTCCCAACTGCTGTGCTAGTACTCCTAGGGCCATCCCTTGCCACTCATGGGAAAATAGCCAGAATGGTTTTGACACATCTGGGAGACCTAAGGCTGGTGCTCTCATCAGCTCCCGCTTCAGCCTCTTAAAGGCCCCTTCCGCCTCAGGAGTCCAAACTAGGACATTCTTGGTTTCTTTTAGCAAATCATACAATGGTTTAGCGAGTATCCCATACTGGTAGATCCATAGCCGGCACCAACCTGTCATCCCCAGAAAGGCGCGCAGGTCTCTCACCGTCTCTGGTTTGGGCATCTGGCAGATGGCCTCTTTCCTGGCTGCTCCCAGGGATCGCTGTCCTCTGGAGATTTCGTATCCCAGGTACACCACTTCCTTTTGCACCAGTTGTGCTTTCTGTTGAGAGACTCGATATCCACTTAAACCCAGGAAATTCAACAAGGAAATAGTCCATTCAATGCATTCTTCCTCCGTCACTGTCGCTATTAGGAGGTCGTCTACGTACTGCAGGAGAGCGCCATCTCCCGGCGGCCCTTCCCATTGTTCTAATTATTTGGCTAACTGATTCCCAAAGATCGTGGGCGAGTTAGACCAGCCTTGGGGCAACCGTGTCCAGGTAAGTTGGGTCTTTCTCCCCCTATCTACTGATTCCCACTCAAAGGCAAAAATCCTTTGACTCTCGGGGGCTAAGGGAAGGCAGAAGAATGCGTCTTTCAAATCTAATACGGTGAACCAGGCCAGGCTATCCTTTAGCCTAGTTAAAAGCGTATATGGATTAGCAACCACCGGGTGTAATGTCTTGGTTATTTCGTTTACTGCCCTCAGATCCTGAACGAGCCTATACGTTCCATTAGGTTTCTTTACTGGCAAGATCGGTGTATTAAAATCCGATTCACATTCTACCAATAACCCCAGTTCTAAAAACCTTTTGATTATGGGCTCAATTCCCTTTCTGTCTTCCATCTTCAGAGGGTATTGTTTTCTTACCACCGGTCTTGCCCCGACCTTAAGTTCGACAACAATCGGTGTCGCTCGTTTTGATTTTCCAGGTATATCCGTAGCCCATACCAATGGATAAGTCTTGCTCAGGATTCGCTCGAAATTGTGGTTCTCAGGTTTGGGTTCCACACAACTGATTGTTAGGCTTAGGGCTGTAATCAGTTGTTCATCGTTTACTTGAAATTCCAATTTGTCCTTGTTGAACTTTATTATGGCTCCCAGGTTTTCCAATAGGTCTCTTCCCAATAAGGGCTTTGGCGAATTTGGTAAATACAGGAACTGATGTATTCCCATTTGTTTCCCAATTTTGTATTTAATGGGTTTCAAAAAGTAAGCTTTTTCTGGTTGGCCTGTTGCTCCCACAACTTGTACAAATTCATCACTTTTAGGTACCAATTCCTGATTTAAAACTGAAAAAGTTGCTCCCGTATCAATTAAAAAGCTCAATTCCTTTTTACCTTCCCCTAGCTCCATTTTAACCAGTGGGTCTGCTAGGGTACGGCCCACCGGTCCCCGTCATTCACTATCCTGATGTGTGGTGGTGGTAGTGGCCATAAATCTTTCCCTCAGTTGGGGACATTCTCGCCTCCAGTGCCCCATCTGTAGGCAGTGCGCACATTGATTTGGCCCTACCCTAGTGGGGTGGGGCTGGAGTCTTCCTCCCCTTCCCATTGGGTTGCCTCTACCCCTTCCTCGAGTTCCAGGTTCCGGGTAACCTGTCTTTTGAGCTGCCACTGCTACAGCCACCACTCGAGCTATCCTCCTGTCTTCCTTTTTCTTCTCTTCTGCTTCTCTATTATTATATACCTTCCATGCCTCGTTTAGCAGTGTCTCTAGGTTTTTGTTTGCTGGGTGCTCAAGCTTTTGTAACTTCTTCCTGATGTCTGGGTTACTCTGTCCCATCATTAACCCTAGCAAGTGCTGTTTCCCTTCTTCCGTTGCCGGGTCTAGGGGTGTGTATTGTCTCATTGCCGCCCTGAGTCTGTCCAAGAACTCCGATGGGGTCTCATCCTTTCCCTGCCTGATGTTATATAGCACTGACCAGTTGATAGCCTTAGGGATTGCATTACGCAAGCCCATCGCTATCAGTTTCCTATACTGCACTAACCGTTGATAATGATCCGCGTTACCTGGGTCCCATTCTGGTTTACTGCTGGGAAAACTATCTTCTATTCTCCCCGGTAACACTTGAGCATGTTGTCTCCCTGTTTCCAACACAAGCTCCCTTTCTGTATCTGTCAGCTCCGACAGCATCACTTCTATATCCTCCCAATCAATATCTAAATTCTTCGCCATTAGTTCAAATCTCTTTGCTACTCCCTCCGGATTTCTCCTAAAATTTTTTGCTTCATCCCTCCAATTGTTCAAATCACTTGTCGAGAACGGCACCTTTACTCTAGTCTTCTCCCCTACCATTGGCATAATTTGTCGGAGAGGAGCTATCGTATGGTTCCCCTCCTCTCTTCGCTTTGCTTCCCCCCGTGCCACAGATCTGGTATAATACGAGTGACTGGTCCTTGCCCCGGGGTCCTCTTCCTGTGCCTCTATGTCCAGTTCCTCATTTTCACCTCCTATCTCTATTACACAGTCCGTCCGACTCCCGTCCTGGGTCTGTCGTCCCCCTAATATCTGTCGACTCTTATCCTGCCCCGGGCTACTACCCCTCTCATCCTCTGCTGCTTTCCCATCTCTTTTATCCTCTATCTGTATTATTATACTCAATCTCTGCAAGTTGTTCTCTGTCTCCTTTTCGCATGTCACATTACCACTCCCCTTACTATATTTTAATTCAGGGACGTCGCCCCCCAATGAGTCGCTCTTGTCCCCAGCCTTTGGTGTGCTGGTTTCCATTCTGCAAACACCAGTCCTTGGTGTGCTAGTTTCCATTCTACAGTCACCCCCATTTCTGGATGTGTTACTATCCCCGTATGGACTAAGCTCGGGCGGGCTGCGTGTCTCCCCCCGGCTCTCTACTCCCAACGGACTGCCTTCTTCCCTTTCGAGTTCCAGTCTGGGTGGGCCGTCAGCATAGCTCCCCGACCCCTGTGGGCTACCTGGTTCCTGAGGGCTGCCCTTTCCCTCGCTAATCCCCGATTTTGATGGGCTACCCTCCTCCCAGCCGTTGTCTAGCTTCTGAGGACTGTATCCAAACTTAGATTTCCACCACTGCTCCAATTCCTTTAATGGGCTAGGATCCCCTTGTTCCTCTTTTGGTCTGGGAAGGGGTCCTTCCCGCCCTGAAGCGAATGGATGGTATTCCCACAAGCTTATTTCGCTCTCCTTTCCACTATCCCTCCTTGTTAACTTGAGACACTGCTGTCCAATACTGCATGCATCACAGCAACGGTCCTTTGACTTCGGACCTTTCTTATCTCTTTCCAAAGCCAATACTAGGGGGTCCTGAGGGGCTACATTAATTCCACATTCCTTTTGCCACTCAGGTTTATTCCTTAGGGTGAAAAACATGTCTGCGTATATTACCTCATCCCATTTATTGAGCCGCCGGAGGAAGAGCATAAGTTGTAAAATGGTATTATAGTTAGTTGTCCCCTCTGGTGGCCATTTTTCTCCGTCATCAAGACGGTACAGGGGCCACCATTGTGTGCAATACTTAAGAAGTGTTTTTTTACTTATGTTTCCCCCTGGAATCCCTCCCAGGTCCTTCCAGTGTTTTAGGATACATCCTAAAGGGGTTTTCATATTTATATCTTTACTTTGTTGGCTTCCCATGGCTATTCTCTGTATTCGTGCTCTTTTCCACAAGTACTATATGCCAATATACCTTAACACTTCATTCACACAATTTCCATTCGCTTCGTCCAGGAAATGTGGATCGGGACTCCGCTCTCGTTTCGCAGCGATGCTGCGTCTCACTTACTCCACACACACTCGTACAGTGAAAGGTTCCTACCTTATGGCCTTGGTCGCCGATAGACCGTGAAATACCGGGTTCCCAAGTTCATGCACATACATTTCCAATCTGTTTACATAGAAAGTAATAAAAGCGTCCCCTATAAGATTTTACAACGGACACATAAAACAGACACATAAAACCACCAATTAACACATCTTTCTCCCGTTCTCAAAGAACAGTAGGCAATCTCCCATACAGCAAAACAAACCAAAGATACCAAGTTCAACTCTTCTCTACCATAACCTAGTCGTTTCCTTTTGTACTCTTTTTACGGGACTTTAACCCGTATTTACGGGACTTTAACCCGTACCGTATTTACGGGACTTTAACCCGTAAAATCAGGGATTTTTACCGAGGCGTCCCTCCGGCTTACCCTGCGAGCGGTCACGTCTGACCCTCGTTTTCCAAACAAAGCGCTTTATCCCAAAACCAACAAACAATTCAAATACCTCTTAAAGCCAATAGGCAATTAAAATACCTCTTAATTGAGCAGGAGATGCAGCCAGCGTCCATCCGAGAGCACCGGTCCAGGGAAGGAGCTTCTCCCGACGAAAAGCCGTCAGAGGCGCCCAGAAGACCCCGACCCCAGACCCGGCTCGGGAGAGGACCCTTAAGGCTTGGATCTCCTGTCTGGTGCCATATCTCCTACCTGGCTCGCCAGAAAATGATGCCAAATTTTGCCCCAAACAGGCAGAGTGACTGCCTAATCAGACTCAGCTTAAGTCAATTAAGCAGGAGGTATTTTTATTAGCGACGCGTCGGAGAAATCACAAAATGGATTTCTGAGTTCACATAGCAAAAGCAAGCCTTATATACAATTTTGGTATAGGATTACATCAGATCAGATACATAATCATGCATATTCATATGGGGCGTGGTGTAGGCGGAGCGTGGGCGGAGCGTAGGTGGAGACATCTCTTTTGGGGAATTTTCAGGTGGTCGTTCCTGTTGCCTTCATCATAGACGGGGTCTTTCCGATGAGTCTTCCTCTTTAAACTTTTGAACTCTTTTCCTAATTTGGTCAATTCCCGGTGTATTTGGCTTAGATCCCGTGGCTTGGCAAAACCCTTAGGGTCGTTTTGACATTGCTGGCTCTAAACCTGCTTAGCTTATTAGTTTCTCCTATACCTATCTCTTCCCCTGTCATGATGCTCTACCTTTTATCTAATTTATTGCTCTGTTTTCCTAGTGCTGTGCTTTCTCCGTGTGTTCTAGTGCTAGGCCCTTCTTTACATGCCTCTCATTCCATGTTTTAACCCATTACTTCTGGAAGGCTATCTGCTTTAGGGCTTCACAGACAGACAGAAAGACCCTTCTTCACAGTCAGGTGCCTGATGCCAAAAATGGGATTCCTCCTCAGCATGTGTCAGCGGTTCTTCCTCCTCTTCCAGGGGCAGTCCAATAGTGCCACGTTCCGGCCACTTTGTGATGATTTCCCGGAGCCCAGGGAGATCTGGATTTCCCATTGGAGCTCCTTGTGTCAATGCACTCACTGCAGGCAGCATCGGTGGCAGGATGGATTGCAGAGACTTTTCCTTTGCAGCCCCAGCCCAGCGCTGGCACCGGGGATGAAGAGGCACTGAGGTGACCCTGAGAGGAAGTGCAAGGCACAGGGCGCAGCTGAGGAAGGACAGCGCTGTGCTGGGCTCAGAGGTGAAGCTGGCACTGCCCAGTGTGGAGAAGGTCCTTTCTCGCCAGAACCCCCCGGCCCTCACCGCGGCCCCCTCCGCCCGCAGCGAGCCCCGAGCTGGGGCAGCACCGACCGCGGGTCCCACCTGGGCTGGAGCCGCCTCCGAGCTCCGCCGCCGCCTCGCCGGTCTCCGGTGCCGCCGCTCCGCTCCCGGGCAGACACAGCGGGCACGGCTGCTGCTGTCACCGCATTTCTGCACAGCAGGGAAACGGGAGACGCCGCTTTGGCCCATTCAGCGTGTGGGGAAAGCGGCGAGGAGCTCCCTGGCCACTGCCAGGAGAGGAGATCGCATGGATGTGCAATTAATATCAGGAAAGATGTTCTCAGATGTTCATGAGAACGTAGGAAATAGGATGGAGTATTGAGATAAGCAATATCCTAAAACAGAATCAGTCTCGGGATGAGCAAAATTGGGACGATTCCAAATATGGAATCTGTAATAGTAGTCTTATCTATAAAATAATACGGCTTAGTTCGAACAGAATGCTTACTTACATATCACAAAGGTTAATGCACATGCCCAACCTGCCAGGCTATTCAGAGGACAGCGAGGAAGACAGTGAGCCTTCCTCTGAAGAGACCCCAAAAAGCCAAAAGCATGTGCAGTGCAGTGCAGTGACATAGATTTAAAGAATCAAAATTAGGAGGAGATTTAAAGGAAAGTACTGATGAATATGTGTTAGCATACAGTATATAAGTTGTGTTTGGATCCTTTTGTCCTTTGTATGTGAGGCAGGGTGAGAAAAGCCCTCCCCGTACCCCGATCAATCTGTTTTGGTTACTCTTTATCCAAAGCACTGCCAATTTTTTTTTTGCATCTGCTTGATTATTTTTAATTGTATTATTTTATATAAAATTGCTGCTGAATTAAAACTGGTGCTAAAATCTAATTTTGTGGTTTATTAAATTAGACGTACGGGGACTTCATTCATAAAAATTTGGTACCCAAACCCAGGAAATCCAGCCCTGGGAAGGATGGCCAGCTTTGGGAAGGAGCTCCACAGCAGTTTGTAGGTGGTTCTGAGGTCAAACCGGACTCCCTTGGAGAAGGAGTTCACTTTTGACAAAGCATAAGCAAAAGAAGCTAGTGGTAGGAAGCCTCAAAGGGGCTGCTTTAAGAGTGCCAGCTAAAGGTGAGAGCACCCATAAAACTTCTGTGTGCATAAAAATCCTTGTGAGAAAAGGAGTCTGTGAGTATCCCAAGGTGGGGTGAAGGCAGATGTGTGCTTGCATTTGTGTTTGTGTGTATGTGTGGGGTGCTTATGACGTGACCTCACACTCTGAGTGCCGCGGTAGTCGCAGTCCTGCAATGGGCTTGGCTAGGGAGAGGTGTTTGTGTGTTTGTGTGAGAGTTTGAGATGTGACCTAGTCACAGAGAGAGTGGGGACCTCTGTTTGTGTGTCTGTGTGAGTGTTTGAGACTGACCTTGTCACAGAGCAGGTGGGGACCTGTGTTTGTGTGTTTGAGATGTGACCTCATCACAGAGCAAGTGGGCACCGCCGAGGGTCGCGGTTCCGCAGTCCTGGCTAAGGAAGGAAGGGACAGTTTTGTTGTGTTAAGGGTTTTGACCAGGCTTTGTAATTCCTGTGAGAAGGGGGTGAGCAGATGAGCTGACCCAGCTGTGCCGTGCATGGATAAAGAGTGGGTGAGTGTGGTTTAATTTTAGAAAAAGTAATTTAAAAAGGGCTTAGTAAGCGAGAAAGGAGGATTGTGGGGACTGAAGCCAGAAAGAGTGAGAGGCAGGAGCTTGTCAGGGTGGGTGGAATCAGGCAGGAGCAAGTGGCTGACAAGAGATGAGCAAGTATTAGAGGGGATTAAACCGAGTGAAAATAGTGAGTGAGGATTTCCCAGGTACCTGGAACTCCTGGTTATTTACCTGCCAGAAACGAGGGCAAGAGAGGTGGCATCTTGTACCTGGGAGCGAGTGCTCAGGAGGGAGGCTTGCAGGGTTAGGCAGAAACAAGGGGATTTCTGAACAGCATGGGGAGCAATTCTCTGGGACAGTCCCCTGGGGATGGTAGTGAAGTTCTAACTGTTGCAACATTTTTAAGAGGTTTGCATTAGCTTTCAGAAATGAACCCCAGTACTAGATCTTGGGGAGACGTGATGAGCATATTAGATGACTAGGGAAATTTAGAGGAAGAGCTTCAGAAAGTTGTAGAAAAAGTGCAGGAATTGTTTGTGTGCAAAGATTCTATGTGTATGAGTGCGGGCTGTGGAGGTTCAGGGATATCACACCATAACCAATATGATCCAGGGAAGCCAAATTCATTATCCCTAAAAAGACTCTATTTATAATAAATCTCTACTGTCCACGTCTCTCTAGCTAATACATGATTGGTTAATCCTAGCTGTTCACACATCTAAAATAGAATGCTGATGGGATCATCTAATTTTTCATGTGTCTTGCTGTGGTCATCTGGCCCACTCATGGCTCACTTTCCCAAGCTTGCTGATAAACTTGCTGAGTCCTGTTGACTCTTCTTCTTGTATCTTTTTCAAGGATATACCGACCCCATTTCTGAATATGTCCATTATTCATTGTTTGTGAATGTGTCCATTGTCCATTTAGAACAAGCAGGCAGGATTGTGCATTGGCTGAATATGGCCACTGTCTAGCAAGAATTCCTCAATCTGCAAAAAACTGGTATTTTTACAGGTAAAAATACCCTTTCCAAAATATTTAAAGGATTGGCCAGGGTTTTAACCCATTGACAAATCAAGGCAAAAGGATGCTTGGCATAGTTGTCACCCTCCTTGCTCTGATTGGTGGTCATCAATCGAACTGGAACATCCTCGATCTGAGGATGTGCATGCCATGTAGCAACCTTTGTGGCAATGTGATCCTAAAAAGGCTGTGTGACAATGGTAGCTTTGAACTGGCCTAACAGATCCCTACCAAGCAAACCTAGTAAAGTACCGGGCATTTGCATGACATAAGAGCTTGTAGACACATTCACTCCATCTGGGAAAGTAAAAGTAATTACTTCCCTGCTCATCTGAGTTGCCTGAGTCCCTCCAATCCCTGCAATGCCTAAAGCAGGATCTACCAATGCCCAATTTTCTGGCCATATTGTGTTTGAAATGATGGTTACATCTGCTCCAGTGTCAATTATGAGTTTCTTTGTAATAGAATCACCATCAGGATGTGTCAGGGTTACCTGTTTGTCTGGTTTACCTCTTGTGATGTCTGTGACCCAATATACTTCTGGTCTACCTGTGGAACCAAAGCTTCCTATTCCCCGTTCCTTGTAGCCTGTACAGGGGACACAAGACTTAAAAGGAACAAGCTGAGCAATTCGTCAACCTTTGGGAATAGATACAGGAGGGAAAAATGTTCTAACCATAATTTTAACAACCCCTTGATAGTCTGCGTCAATAACCCCAGGAATTTCATCCAATCCCTTTTTACTGGCAGATGATCTCCCTCACAGAAAAGCACTAAGCCCATCCCCCAAGGGTCCTTTTACATTGGTATCTCTCAGGTGCACAGCAGAGCCCGTGACGGTCACGTCTGCTGCGGTTTCCATGTCCACTCCAGCGCTTCCAGTAGTTGATGATCTGAGTGAGTAAAGTCCATCTCCTCCTCTGTGGGAGGCTGAGCTCTCCAGGCAGCTCTCTGTACTCGTTTTGTGACACCTGGAGAGAAGGTGTTCCGAGACCCATTTCCCTGAAACCGACATTCTTTAGTATTGTGATTATCTTTCTTGCAGGTGGAACAAAATTTTTTCACATTTGCATAGTGACACTGACTCCTAACATGTCCTATTTTACCACATCCAAAGCACTTAATGTTCTTTCCTTCAGCTCTTTTACAGTTTAGAAAGCAATGGTTTTACTGCATCCTGTACTGAAGCAGCTACATAGGCTGCTTTTTCTCTCTCTGTAGTTCTAGCCATAAGTTCCAGCATTTCTGAAACATCAGCTCCCTTCTTTAATGTTCCCCAAATCTGCTGAGTTTTATCATTAGCATTGTCAAAAACACACATATTAAACAATTGTACCTTTGTGTCTGAATCCAAATCAGCATGATCATAGATAGCTTCATGCAATCAGTCTACAAATTTATCAAAGTCATCATTGATTCCTTGGCAAATCTGTGTAAAAGACTTGGTGTGTAACCCATCTGCAAGTGCAAGGATAGCATTATATGCCAGTTGTTGGCTCATCTGCAAGACTTGAGCAATGCTCCCAGCCTGGGCAGTGGCAGTAGCTCAGGGCCCTTGGCCAAGTAAATGTTGTGCTGTTAAACCATACAGAGGATCACCCTGCACTCTAGGTCTTGCTGCTTCCTGAGCACACTTTTCCTCCCAGCTTTTATGAAACATCACCTGCTGATGGGGTGGCATTATAAGTCGTATTAGGGTATACACATCAGTGGGAATTAATGTGTTAGATGTGAAAATATACTGCAGAAGTGACTGTGCAAGTTGGGATTATAAACCAAATTGTGAAATTGCAGCTCTTAACCTTTCTAAAATCTCCCAATGGAAAGGTTCCCAAACTCTACCTGCAGCATTAGTTACTGCAGGAAAAGCTTCTACATCATTTAAGAGAAAAGTCCCTTTGACAATAGCTTCTGTAATAACTCCCTCCCACTTTCATTTCTGAGCTGCTTCTATTTCAGGGTCACATTCCAACTGTAATTTCACATTTTTTACAGCATGAGAGGGAGGATTTTGTTTAACTGGCTCAAATGCTGACTCGGAGACAAACTGAGAGAGTGGTAATTGCTTTCCTGGTTGTCTGTCTGAATCTACTATCATTGGCAAGTCCATTTTCTCAAAAGAAGAGTCTCTTTTGGGGACAACTGAATCCTTTTGTTGAATTACCAATTTTTGCAAATTGTCCACTAAAGATTTTAAATCCCCTTTGATAGAAATATTATTCATAATAACATCTCCTTCCTTATCCTTTTCACTTTCAGCATGTTTAGTTTCTAAGTTATGTGACCAACAGTTTCTTCACTCTGAGTACAACTGTCCTTTGGTACTGCAGGACACAATGACAGTTGTACTCAGAGTGTAATCTCTGAGCTAATCTCCCTGAAGAAGTTTTTTCATTCTGAGTGAAGCTGTACTTTCGTCTGCAGGCTGACCCCCACAAGGAGGCAGCAGCTTCCTCATTCTCACTCTGAGCTGGAGGAGCAGCCGGTGTCATGCTCGATTCTGAGCTGAGAGGTTGTGGGCTGTGTGAGGGAATATCTGAGGTGGTAGAAAACAGTTGCTGAACTGAAGTTCCTGGAAATGCCTGAGGCTGTTCTGACTCAGAGGCAAGGGCTGCACAAGCTGCAGCAGCAGATTTCCTGTCTGCCTTTAAGGCTTGTGACACTTCAATGATAATTTTCCCCAAAGTAGCAGATTTAGATGCCTGTTTTGCCTCATTCCCGCCAGATGTAATGCAGTCCCACAACATCTGTCCCACAGCTTCCAATGTCAAAATCTCAAAAGCAACCTGTGCTCCTGCTATGAGATTATGGTCCCAAGCCCAGTGCAATAATCCCTTCAACTTGGAAGCATCATACTTTAGTTCTCTGTTCGAGAGGATATGTTGGAGGAGTTTCTGACACCTTCCCTTTCATGTTCAGACCCCATCTCCTCCCCGGCCACTCACCTTGATCAGGGCAAGATTCAAGTCATCTACAACTGGAGCTCCAGTAACCTTTTCCTCTCCCCAGGGTAGTGAGGATACTTTGGACGGCTTCTCCGCTCCTCGAGGGTTGGCTCTGATCCTCTGCACAGCAGCCAAATTGCCGACCTCGAGTCCCTTTATTTCTACAGCATTGGGCCTGCCCGCGTTCTCCACCAGAAATGCAGGGTGCAGAGGTTCAGGGACATCACACCATGATCAATATGATCCAGTGAAGCCAAATTCATTATCCCTAACAAGACTCTATTTGTAATACATCTCTACTGTCCACGTGTCTCTAGCTAATACACGATTGGTTAATCCTGGCTGTTTTACGCATAAATTAGAATGCTGATTGGATCATCTAATTTTGAACGCATCTTGCTGTGGTCATCTGGCCCACCCAAGATTCGCTTTTTTCTTACTTTGCCAAACTTGCTGACAAACTTGCTGAGCCCTGATGACTTTTCTTGTTGTATCTTTTTCAAGAATATCCCGACCCCATTACTGAATAATCATTATTCATTGTTTGTGAATGTGTCCATTAGTACAAGCAGGCTGGATTCTGCATTGGCTGAATATGGCCATTGTCTAGCAAGAACTCCTCAATCTGCAAAAAACTCTCAACATATGAGGGTCAAGCATAGGGGAAGGGAAAGGAGTAGAGGGAGAGAAGGTTTTAAAACAATGAGGAAAATGCAGAAGGGTTCACAAAAGCATTGAGACATCAGGGTAATCTAAATTCTACCCCTAATGACTCGAGACCCACCTGTTTTTATTGCCATGAGAAGGGACACCTGTGGAAATTTTGCAGGAAAAGGAAGCAGGATGAAAAGAGGTTTCAGGAGGAGTAGGGGTGTCAGGGACTCTATTTAATGAGGACTGAAACGCCACAAGAGCCCTGGATAAAATTAAGAATTGGTCCTCACAAGGTCAAGCACTTTGTGATCATTTTTTAAAAATGTTATGGGTATATAGGAATATTGGAAATTAGAAAAGAAATTACTCAGGGATGTTTCACATGTTAAAAAGTGAACAAAAAGGTGTGGAGGACTCATACCTATGGGGGCTGCTATATAGTGGCTGCTATAGGCCACTTAAAAGGATCCAGGTTGATTTTACCAATTTCCCAGAGTGGGCAGGTGGAAATATCTATTAATTGACTCAGTGGGTAAAAGCATTCCCTGCAGCTCGGGCTACAGCTCAAGCAGCAGCCAAAATTTTGTTGAAGCATATTATTCCAAGATTTGGATTAGAACTTGAAATGATAAAACCAAATAATTTGGGGTAAAAGGTTTTATAGTAATGAATGTATGTTTTATGTAGTTTGGCCAAACTGAGTGTGTGAGTGTTTGATGAGTGATTTGTTTTGATTGTCAAAGTGATTGTGTTACAGTAAAGAGAAAATATGCAATGTGTACCAAAGGCTGGCTCAAAAGTATCATTTATGTCAACCAGAATTTTTCTTTATACAAACCACTAATTATAAGCTTGCAACTACTTCCTTACAGTTGTTACTTGAATGTGACTATTGTAAGGAGAAGTTGTATAAACATTGCCACAGGGGTTATCCACCAGCAGGGTTATGTCTGGAGCATAAACACACTGATAAATCATACAGTAGTGAGCTCAGTTGGAAATACAAACGGCTTGACTACAGATGAAAAACTTGGTAATTTCATAAAATTTTAACATTTGCTCAAACACCAGCTTGCCATTAATTCTGGAATCACTGAGGCGAGTAACCCCACTGTGTTTGCACGCCAAACAACATCACGAAGAACAAATTCAGCGTCTCCTGAGACACTGGGATCAGGGACTAATGCCAGCAGCAGAGGTCCAGAAAGAAAGAGAGCACTGGACGTGCTGGGCATGGCCTAGGCTGTGCCCCGTGGGCTTGTATTGTCTGTACAGTTAAACTCGTGGGGGAAGGTAACCAAAATAGAAGAAGGGGGAAATCAAGTGCTTTGTTTAACCTGCTTAAATGGCTTATGTGACCAGCTTACAATAGCATGACTTCAGTGATTTTATAGGAACGCCTTTAAGTAAGAGAGATAGAACCTTTAATGCAGCTGTTCAATGAATAGAACACAGAGACAAACGAGTTTTAGCTGTAACAGCCTATGAACAGGCAAGAGAGCAAGTGTGCCATTCTGTGATTGATAGGTGTGTTATCGCCGACAGCTGTTGGGGGAAGGAAATCTATGAGTCGCACCATAGATTTGTTTCTGCTACAGATGGGCATAGCAGGTGTGTTTACTGGTGGCAAAGATTATTTAGCAATTATTCCCAACATCAGAGTGCAAAGCAAACAGTCAGATCTTGTAAGATTTTTTTTTATTGCTTAACTAAATAATTTTGGTATTTGTTTTATAGAAAAGAGTGTTAAAACATTTCCTGTGGTTGGCACATCTCCGAAGCCCTTTTTACTTAATTAAAAAGAACTGTCAATTAACCCAGGGAAAGGGATAGGACTGTGCCTCCAGACTGTAAGGATCCTGGGCCATCATCCTTGTACCCAGGTAGGCTACACAGAAATAGTATCCTGTGCTATAATCACTGTATTGAGGGGTGCACGCAGAAATAGTATCCTGTGCTATAATCATTGTATTGAGGGGTGCACACAGAAATAGTATCCTGTGCTATAATCATTGTATTGAGGGGTGCACACAGAAATAGTATCCTGTGCTATAATCACTGTATTGAGGGGTGCACGCAGAAATAGTATCCTGTGCTATAATCATTGTATTGAGGGGTGCACACAGAAATAGTATCCTGTGCTATAATCATTGTATCCAAGGGGTAAGAGTGGAGATTGGCTCAGCAGAAATGGTACCAGCAATGAGGTTCCAGGACACAAACTCTGCTCCTGAGAAGACAATCTCAGCCTTTGGCTGCAGCCCAAGGGGCCGTGAGAGAGGTGGAGAGTCCAGACTCCTGAGGTACCTGCTCCTGACATGGATCCTGGTACCCTGTGCATCTGCAACCCCTGCAATAAATGCTGCCAACTCATAGGGGACAGTCCCAATGTTACAACCAGAAAAATTTACAAACTTGCCACAGAAATGGCTGAGCCTATTGGGGGGGAGTTAATCTAGGATTGGGCCAATGGATGCCAGACTGCCCCACAGAGGGAGAATTCCTTTATTTCCCAAAAAGAGCAGAGTGGGGAAATTCGGAACAAAACCAGCAAGGTCAGAATAAAGGGAAAAATCCAAGGGCATTGTATAACCAGTGAAGGCAGAAAGACAGCGACTGGGATTTGCCAACCTCAAGTAGAAATCTTTTTGTAGACTTAATGCAAAACATCACAACCGAGTAGGATTTATGAAGTTTGGATTTCTGAGGGAACTCAAAGGGCTGAAAAATGGTCATGGAAGGCTGCAGTTCTAGCTCCAGAACACTTGTAAAAAGGGAAATGCACCTAAATTTCTGAGAAAATAAAATGGCCTGAAGGGTGGACTTTAGGTCACCAGGTAATTGGAACAATTTGTACAACTTGAGAAGGAAAGAACTATTCCAAAGAGGTGGGACATGCCCCCTGTGAATCTACCTTAAATGTAAATTCAGATAATAGAACTATGACCTGGTGGCCAAACAAAACCAATGGATATTGGAGAACAACAAAGAGAAATGATTGAAAGTGGGACAGTCAAATTAATCTGTGCTGGTATAATAGTTCTGCAGCTGGCCCTTACCATTCCATAGAAAACAGATCTCTATTGGAATCAACCAGACAATATAAGTAGAACATGGAAGGCCCCTGATGGGCTATATTGGATTTGTGGACAGCGAGTGTGCAGTCAGTTACCCCAGAGATGGAAAGGGACCTGCAGGTTAGGAGTTATCCAACCCTCCTCCTGCACCCTGCCCTGGTCCAAGGGAAATCCACTGGAGAAAGCCCCACTTGATAAAGCCATGGGCAATAACAAGGCAAACCTAAACCTTTTGATTAGGGGCAGCTATAAATGGAGTGAAAATGAATGGCACACAGAAAGGATCATAAACTTTTACGATCCAGCTGTTTGGGCTCAGAAAAGATCTGGGGAATATAGAACTCTAAACTATATGTTAAATCAGTTGCTAAGACTGCAAAATGTAATTGAGGTCAGTTTGAACAAAACAGCTACCCAACAAAGCATGCACCTGCTAGTAACAGTCTATCAGAGCAGACTGGCCTTGGACTATCTAATGGCTGAAAAAGGAGGAGTTTGTGAAAAATATAACACATCAAAATGCTGTCTAAAACCAAAAATCAATGGAAAAGTGTTGATCAAAAGAAGCTAATTGTACCTGTTAAAAGTTGGAACCTCTTTGGGGAAATCTGGTGGTTTATACTAGCTGGACTCATTATTGGAACTGTTGCCTACACCATTTTTTTATCTCCTGTGTTATGTAAGTGAAAATACCACATATTAAATTTAATCAAAAAGAGAAATGAGGGAATGTGAAAACCTGTATTTTTGGGGATGTAGAAGATACTGAGATTCAGTCTTTTAATAGAAAGCATGAATCAATATGATCAAAAGAGAAAATGGGAGAAATTGTGCTAAATGGATATGATTTGTGCTAACAATTGTAACTATATTGTTATTGTAGAAAATATTTATTAAAAAGTAATAGAGGAAGAGGATATGTAATTAGTGTCATGAACCAGATGTTTTCAGATGTTCATGAGAAAGTAGGATACAGGATGGAGTATTGAGAGAAACAATATCCTAAAACAGAATTGGTCTTGGGATGAGCAAAGTTGGGATGATTCCAAGTATGGAATCTGAAATACCAGTCTTAGCTATGAAATAATAAGGCTTAGTTGGAACATAATGCTGACTTATATAACACAAAGCTTAATGCACATGCCCAACCTGTCAGGTTTTTCAGAGGGCAGTGAGGAAGACAGTGAGCTTTCCTCTGAAGAGACCCCCGAAAGGCCAAAAGACCCCTCAGCAACAGGCAGAGCATGCACTGTGCAGTGCAGTGAATCAGATTTCAATAATCAAAAACAGGAGGGGATTTACAGGAAATTACAAGTATGTGTTAGCATACAGTATATAAGTTGTGTTTGGATCCTTTTGCCTTTTGTACGTGAGGCAGGGTGAGAAAAACCCTCCCCGTACCCTGAGTGATTGGTTTTGCTTATGCTTTATCCAAACCGCTGCCAAATTATTTTATATCTGCAGCCTGATATATTATAATATATAATATTGATTATATTTGATTTTTATATTTTATAATCAATATATAATATTGATTATATTTGATTGTATTATTTTATATAAAATTGCTGCTCAATAAAAATTGGTGCTAAATTCTAATTTTGTGGTTTATTAAATTAGACATATAGGGACCTCATTCATAACAGTGTAGTCACTTTTGTTTTATTCTGTGTGAGAGGACACAAAGTTGGCAAAGCTTTGGTTAGATTCTGCTCCTCCCTCCTCTGCCAGAAAAATCCAAGTCTTACAGTGCCCTGTGTAGTGGTTTTGGTACAGGTCAATCACTCGTGCACTCATTTCGTGCTGTGAGATAGGGTTAGGACAAAGTTAAAGCAGGGTTAAAACTTTAAAAGGGTATAAAGAAACTTTTATTAATAGCAACTAAAAGAAAAATAGTAGAAAGAATTAAAGCAAACCTTTTAGAACACTTCTAAAATTTTTCCTCACACAACTTTTTCTTTTACACTGACAATATAAAGAAACAAAACCAAAAATTTCCACTTAGTTTACTACCTCTAAAATAGTCTTTCTTCAGTTCATTTAGGGAGAGAAGTCCCTCTTGTTAGTGTTATGGAGACATCTCCATGAGAGGAAAGAGTTTTCTCCTGGTTCCTAATTTGGTCACAAATCCCAGCTGCCCGGGAGAAATTTATCATGAAGCTTCTGTCATTTTCTACATCCTTCCTACAGATCACTGGGCTCTCTCAGGGTCCAGAAGTCACTTTTCCTTTTGGATGGATGGCCTGAAGGCACCCAGGGGCTGCAGGTTAGGACTGCTTCAGAAATCCCTTTGGCTTGGAAGGATCCTTCTACCTGAGAGCTGAATGGGCTGTGCCAGCCACAGAGCGAGAGGAACT
>JAVKUW010000092.1:52500-89528 GCA_031885435.1 Passerculus sandwichensis | reverse complement strand
TTATTAGGGATTTAAAGGGGAATTTTTAGGGATATAAAGGGGAGATTTTAGGGATTTAAAGGTGGATTTTTAGGGATATAAAGGGGAGATTTTAGGGATATAAAGGGGAATTTTTAGGGATTTAAAGGGGAATTTTTAGGGATTTAAAGGGGTTTTTAGGGATTTAAAGGGGAATTTTTAGGGATATAAAGGGGAATTTTTAGGGAAAGAAACACGCCCAGCCCCAGTGAGGCTGCAGGAACCTGGGGCAGCAGAGAGGGGATTGAGGAGTTTTTAGGGATGTGAAGGGGAATTTTTAGGGATATAAAGGGGGATTTTTAGAGATTTAAAGGGGGATTTTTAGGGATATAAAGGGGAATTTTTAGGGAAAGAAACACGCCCAGCCCCAGTGAGGCTGCAGGAACCTGGGGCAGCAGAGAGGGGATTGAGGAGTTTTTAGGGATGTGAAGGGGAATTTTTAGGGATATAAAGGGGGATTTTTAGAGATTTAAAGGGGGATTTTTAGGGATATAAAGGGGAATTTTTAGGGATTTAAAGGGGGATTTTTAGGGATATAAAGGGGAATTATTAGGGATATAAAGGGGAATTATTAGGGATATAAAGGGGAATTTTTAGGGATTTAAAGGGGAATTTTTAGGGACCGAAGTGGAACTTTTAGGGATATAAAGGGGAATTATTCGGGATTTAAAGGGGAATTTTTAGGGATATAAAGGGGAGATTTTAAGGATTTAAAGGGGAATTTTTAGGGATAGAAACACACCCAGCCCAGTGAGGCTGCAGGAACCTGGGGCAGCAGAGAGGGGATTGAGGAGTTTTTAGCGATGTGAAGGGGAATTTTTAGGGATGTGAAGTGGAACTTTTAGGGATATAAAGGGGAATTTTTAGGATTTAAAGGGGGATTTTTAGGGATATAAAGGGGAGATTTTAGGGATTTAAAGGGGAATTTTTAGGGATTTAAAGGGGATTTTTAGGGATAGAAACACACCCAGCCCAGTGAGGCTGCAGGAACCTGGGGCAGCAGAGAGGGGATTGAGGAGTTTTTAGGGATGTGAAGGGGAATTTTTAGGGATTTAAAGGGGAATTTTTAGGGAAAGAAACACGCCCAGCCCCAGTGAGGCTGCAGGAATCCAGGTCCCCCCAAACTCCCCCCAGGAGCAGCACTGAGATGGCCCCAGAGCCCGGGTGAGACAGAGCTGGGAATGCTGGGGGGGTTCCTGCCTGGCACAGGGGACAATGCTGGGGCCAGGTGGGCTCGGTGTGCCAAGGCCTGGAGGGTTCCAGCTGCTCAGAGAGGGTTGGGAAGGGAGCAGGGACAGGGACAAGGGATGGGGACACCCTCAGGGCTGTGGCTCACCTGCATGCAGCAGTTGTCGATGATCTTGGTGTCGAATTTGATCTTGGGGTACAGCTCGGCCACCTCCTTACAGCACTGCAGGAACAGCCCATCCCCCAGCTTCCTGCACAGGGAACACCAGCGAGGGTTGGGGACAGCAGGGAAATCCCAAAGGCTGCAGGGATCCAGCAGGAACTGCAGGGATCCAGCAGGAATTGGGGTCTCGGACACCCTTTGGGGCTCCTCATGCTGCTTCCCCCGCCCTCTCCCTGATGGGAAGGGGATTTGTCCCAGGTGGAGCTGTCCAGGGGCTCCCATCAATGATTCCAGAGCTTGGGATTCTGCAGGGATGTCCCAAGCCAATGATCTCACAATCCATGGGGACAGGGTTGTTATGGAGATGCTGCCCTGGGAATATCTGGGCACTGATTGATCAATAAATCTGATCAGCAGCAGGGCAGGGTCTGCTCTCTCCTGGCTGGGAGCAGAGTGAGGGAAAAACCCCAATCCCAAGGAAATCCTCATCTCCCTCACTCCAATCCCCAATGTCCAGCCTGGCCTTGGGCACTGCCAGGGATCCACAGATTCTCTGGGAATGCCAGCCCAGCAATTCCTTGCCAAGATCCCAGCCCAATCTGCCCTTTCCCAGTGGGAGCCATTCCTGGCTCCTGTCCCTGCAGGCCTTGTCCCCAGTCCCTCTCCAGCTCTCCTGGAGCCACTCCAGGCACTCTGAGCATTCCCTGGAATTTTCCTTTCTCCAGATGAACATTCCCAGCTCTCCCAGAGCAGAGGGCTCCACAGTCCTGGAGTGCTTTGGGTGGAGAGGGACCTTGAAATTCATTGACACTTTCCACCATGCCAGGCTGCTCCAGCCTGGCCTTGGGCACTGCCAGGGATCCAGGGGCAGCCACAGCAAATCTGGCAATTCCAGCCCAGCCAGGAATTCCTTGCCAAGCCCTCACCCCGATCTTTTATTTCCACCTTGCAGCCCTTGCCCCTCTCCTCCCCTGCAGGTCCCTCCCAGGTGTCCTGGAGCACTGGCAGGTGACACTGGCAGGTGACGCTGCGGTCACAGCGCACGGCTGAAGGTGACAGTGGCACTCACATGATGTTGGCCTTGTGCACAGCCGTCACCTTGGCCCGGCCCTTCTTGGTGGCGTAGTCGAAGGCGAACTTGGCGATGCGCTGGGACTTGGCCCTGGTGATGATCTTGAGGCACTCGATCACCCCCTTGGCACTCTGGGGACACGGGGGTGTCACAGGTGGCACGGGCACCCAGCCTGGGCACGGCCACCCTGCCTGGGTATAGCCACCCCTGCCTGGGCACGGCCACCCTGCCTGGGCACGGCCACCCTGCCTGGGTACAGCCATCCCAGCCTGGGCACAGCCATCCCAGCCTGGGTACAGCCATTCCAGCCTGGGCACGGCCACCCTGCCTGGGTACAGCCATTTCCAGCCTGGGCACGGCCACCCTGCCTGGGTACAGCCATCCCAGCCTGGGCACGGCCACCCTGCCTGGCACAGCCATCCAGCCAGCTGGGCACAGCCATCCCAGCCTGGGTACAGCCATCCCAGCCTGGGCACAGCCATCCCAGCCTGGGCACAGCCATCCCAGCCTGGGTACAGCCACCCAGCCTGGGCACGGCCACCCAGCCTGGGCACGGCCACCCTGCCTGGGTACAGCCACCCAGCCTGGGCACGGCCACCTCAGCCCTGGCTCCTGTCCCTGCAGGCCTTGTCCCCAGTCCCTCTCCAGCTCTCCTGGAGCCCTTCAGGCCCTGCAAGGGGCTCTGAGGATTCCCTGGATTTTCCCTTCTCCAGGGGAACATCCCCAGCTCTCCCAAACAAAAGAGCTCCACAACCCTGGAATGGTTTGGGTTGGAAAAGACCTTAAATCCCAAAAATTCCCACCCCATCCATGGGCAGGGACACCTCCCACTGTCCCAGGTGATCCAGCCTGGCCTTGGGCACTGCCAGGGATCCAGGGGCAGCCACAGCAAATCTGGCAATTCCAGCCCAGCCCCTGCCCACCCTCCCAGCCAGCAATTCCTTGCCAGATCCCAGCCCAATCTCCCCTTTCCCAGTGGGAGCCATTCCCTGGCTCCTGTCCCTGCAGGCCTTGTCCCCTGTTTTATAATCCCTGACCCCTATCCCCAAAACCCAACCATTCCTTTTTACATTTTTTCCCCTTTTTCCCCTTTCCTCTCCAGCTCTCCTGGAGCCCCTTTAGGACTCTGAGGACTCCCTGGAGCCCCTCTGGGGTCTCTGAGGACCCCCTGGAGCCCTTTGGGGACTCTGAGGACTCCCTGGAGCCCTTTTGGGGTCTCTGAGGACTCTCTGGAGCCCTCTGGGGATCTCTGAGGACTCCCTGGTGCCCCTTTGGGGTCTCTGAGGATCCCCTGGAGCCCTTTTGGGACTCTGAGGACCCCCTGGTGCCCTTGGGGACTCTGAGGACCCCCTGGAGCCCCTCTGGGGACTCTGAGGACTCCTGGAGCCCCTTTGGGGACTCTGAGGACCCCCTGGAGCCCTCTGGGGACTCTGAGGACCCCTTGGAGCCCTTTGGGTCTCTGAGGACTCCCTGGAGCCCTTTTGGGGTCTCTAAGGACCCCCTGGTGCCCCTTTGGGGACTCTGAGGACCCCCTGGAGCCCTTTGGGGACTCTGGAGGACCCCCTGGAGCTGTCCCCTGCGCAGGTGGCACTGCAGCTGTCCCAGGCTGTCCCCATGTCCCCACCTCGTGCTCCAGGGAGCTGTACTCGCCCTCGGTCTGCTCGCGGATGATCACCAGGTCCAGGTTGTTGTGGCGGGTCTGGTAGCCCGAGAGGCTCTTGACGTGCACCACGTTGGCAAACAGGTCCAGCTTCCTCCTGGGGACATCATGGGGACATGGGGACATCATGGGGACAGGGTCACCGGGGTCACCGTGTCTCCTCTGGGCACTGGGGACACGGCGGGGCCACCCCCCCTCTGCAGGAGGCCCAGGGTGAGCAGGAGAGCTCCTGGATATGGATGGTCCCTCAGGACCCAATAACTCATTAATAAGTAATTAACAGGGTTTTGGCTTCCCAATAACTCATTAATTATAGTAATTAACAGGGTTTTGGCTTCCCAATAACTCATTAATTAGTAATTAACAGGGTTCTCCCAGTGACAGATTCTGGGATCCACCCCAGCATCTCCAGAATTTCCAGAGAAGAAGGATGAGTTAACAGGGGCAGCTCTTGGCCTCAGGAGTTTGGCTTCCCAATAACTCGTTAATTATTAATTAATGGGGTTTTTCCAGTGAGGAGTTTCTGGGATCCACCCCAGCATCTCCAGAATTTCCAGGAAGAAGGATCAGTCAATAACTCATTAATTATTAATTAACAGGGTTCTCCCAGTGACAAATGCTGGGATCCACCCCAGCATCTCCAGAACTTCCAGAGAAGCACAGGGGCAGCTCCAGGCTATGGAGTTTTGCCTCCCAATAACTCATTAATTATTAATTAATGGGGTTTGTCCAGTGAGGAGTTCTGGATTTCCAGGGAAGAAGGATCAGTCAGCAGGGACAGCTCTTGGCCACAGAGTTTAGTTTCCCAATAACTCATTAATTATTAATTAACAGGGTTCTCCCAGTGACAAATGCCTGGGATCCACCCAGCATCTCCAGAACTTCCAGGAAGCACAGGGGCAGCTCCAGGCTATGGAGTTTTGTCTCCCAATAACTCGTTAATTAATAATTAATGTTTTTTCCCAGTGACTGTCCCCTCCAAGTGCCAGGGGACACAACTGGGTCACCCCCCCCTGCAGGACCCCAGGGTGAGCTCCCTCAGGAGTTTGGCTTCCCAATAACTCATTAATTATTAATTAATGGGCTTTGTCCAGTGAGGAGTTCTGGGATCCACCCCAGCATCTCCAGAATTTCCAGGGAAGAAGGATCAGTCAGCAGGACAGCTCTTGGCCACAGAGTTTTGTTTCCCAATAACTCATTAATTATTAATTAACAGGGTTTCCCCAGTGACAAATTCTGAAAGCCACTTCACCACTCCAGAATTTCCATGGAAAAAGGATGAGTCAGCAGGGGCAGCTCTTGGCTATGGAGTTTTGCCTCCCAATAACTCATAAATTAATAATGCCATTAATAATAACATTAAGTAATGTTTTATCCACAGTGACTGCCCCCTGCAAGTCCCTGGGGTCACCCCTCTCTGCAGGACCCCAGGGTGAGCAGGGACAGCTCCTGGCCAGGGATGCTCCTCAGCAGTTCTGCCTCCCAATGACTCATTAATTAATAATGACATTACTAATAACAATAATAATGTTTTTTCCCCAGTGACTGTCCCCTCCAAGCGCCAGGGGACACAACTGGGGCCACCCCCCCTGCAGAATTCCCTCAGGGTCCCACTGAAATTTTGTTTCCCAGCCCACACAGAATCCCTCAGCCTTTTCCTCTCCCCCTAACTCAGTAATGATGGTAACTCAGTAATGATGGTAACTCATTAATGATGGATGGATGGATGGATGGATGTGGAAAGGAAAGAAAGGAAAGGAGAAAGGAAAGGAAAGGAAAGGAAAGGAAAGGAAAGGAAAGGAAAGGAAAGGAAAGGAAAGGAAAGGAAAGGAAAAGGAAAGGAAAGGAAAGAAAGGAAAGGAAAGGAAAGGAAAGGAAAGGAAAGGAAAGGAAAGGAAAGGAAAGGAAAGGAAAGGAAAGGAAAGGAAAGGAAAGGAAAGGAAAGGAAAGGAAAGGAAAGGAAAGGAAAGGAAAGGAAAGGAAAAGGAAAGGAGAAAGGAAAGGGGAGGGAGGGGAGATGAGGGAGGGGAGGGGAGGGGAGGGAGGGGAGGGGAGGGGAGGGGAGGAAGGGAAGGGAAGGGAAGGGAAGGGAAGGAAGGGAAGGAAGGAAGGGAAGGGAAGGGAAGGAGGGAAGGGAAGGGAAGGGAAGGGAAGGGAAGGGAAGGGAAGGGAGGGAAGGAAGGGAAGGGAAGGGAGGGAAGGGGAAGGGAAGGGAAGGGAAGGAGGGAAGGAGGGAAGGGAAGGGAAGGGAAGGGAAGGGAAGGAAGGGGAAGGGAAGGGAGGAAGGGAGGGAAGGGAAGGGAAGGGAAGGGGAAGGAAGGGAAGGGAAGGGAAGGAAGGGAGGAAGGGAAGGGAAGGGAAGGGAAGGGCTGGAAGGGAAGGGAAGGAAGGGAAGGGAAGGGAAGGGAAGGGAGGAATTTCCCCCTCCTGAGCCCCTCATCGTCGTAGGACGCCAGGTCTCCTTGTACTCCCATGGGCGTGTGGATCTTCCCTGCAGGACACGGCGCGGGGTCAGGACAGAGGGGACTGTCCCAATGTCCCACAGAACCCTCCCCTGGCACAGCCTGAGGGGACGAGGGGTGACAAGGACAGGGACAAGGCCACGCTGCCCAGGTGCTCACCAATGAGGGCCACCTTGCTCTCCTTCATGGAGTCCACCACCCGGTCCAGCTTCTCCTCGGACGCCGTGTTCTGCACCTCGCTCAGGTGGTGCTCGTCAAAGATCACGGGGACGTTGCCAGCCTGGGACAGGGACAGGGACAGGGCCACCACGGTCACACAGGGGACACCACAGGAGCCCTGAGGGCAGCCAGGCCCAGGCTCAGGGACAGGAGGGGTCACCTCAGTGGCACTGATGGAACTGTGGGACATTTCCCTTGGGAAACCCCTCTGAGTGTGACCCCGGCACTGCCAAGGCCACCCTTGGGATGTCCCCAAGTGTCACATGCACAGGGCTGGCAATCCCCTCCAGGGACGGGGATTCCCCCACTGCCTTGGAGAGCCATTTTGAGGAGGAATTACCCCAAATTCCCAAATCCCTGCAGGCATGGGGACCCACCCTCTGCCTGTGGGAGACCACGCGGGGACACTCAGGGACAGTCAGGGACAGTCAGGGACATTTAGGGACACTCAGAGACGGGCAGGAACACACAGGGACACACAGGGACAGGGCAGGGACACTAAGTGACACACAGGGACAGGCAGGGACACACAGGGACACACAGGGACATGCAGGGACACTAAGTGACACACAGGGACAGGCAGGGATGAGCAGGGACACTCAGGGACAGGCAGGGATAAGCAGGGACGCTCAGGGACAGGCAGGGACACCAGGACATTTAGGGACGCTCAGGGGTACACACAGACACCAAGTGACACACAGGGACAAGCAGGGACACACAGGGACATTTAGGGACATATAGGGACACTCAAGGACATTTAGGGACACTAAGTGACACACAGGGACATGCAGGGACAAGCAGGGACACCAGGGACACTTAGGGATGCTCAGGGGGACACGGGGACAAGCAGGGACACACAGGGATATTCAGGGACACTCAGGAACACGCAGGGACATTTAGGAACACTCAGGGACATTTAGGGATGCTCAAGGACACTAAGTGACACAGAGGGACATTGGGGACACTCAGGAACACACAGGGACACTCAGGAATGCTCAGAGACACAACAGGGACATGCAGGGACACTCAGGGACACACAGGGACAGGCAGGGATGAGCAGGGACACTCAGGGATAGGCAGGATACTCGGGGACAAGCAGGGACAGGCCGGGACACCAGGGACATTTAGGGACACTCAGGGGGACACAGGGACACTAAGTGACACACAGAGACATGCAGGGACACTTAGGAACATGCAGGGACGCTCAGGAACACAAAGGGACACTTAGGGATGCTCAGGGACACTAAGTGACACACAGGGACAGGCAGGGACACTCAGGGACATTTAGGGACACTAAGTGGCACACAGTGACAGTTAGGGACACTTAGGGACACACATGGATGCTCAGGGACACTCAGGGACAGGCAGGAACATTTAGGGACACTAAGTAACACACAGGGACAGGCAGGGACATTTAGTGACACTCAGGGATACTCAGGAACATGCAGGGACAAGCAGGGAGATTTAGGGACACTCAGGGACACACAGGGACATTGAGGGACACTGAGGAACTCACAGGGACATTGAGGGACACTAAGTGACACACAGGGACAGGCAGGGACATTTAGGGACACTCAGGGACACTGAGGAACTCACAGGGACATTTAGGGACACTCGGGGACACTCAGGGAGATTTAGACACACTTAGGGACACTCAGGGACACACAGAGACACTCAGTGACACACAGGGACATTTAGGGACACTCAGGGACAGGCAGGAACACACAGGGACACACTTAGGGACACACAGTCTTGCTCAGGGACATGCAGGGACACTCAGGGACATTTAGGGACACTAAGTGGCACACAGTGACAGTTAGGGACACTTAGGGACACACATGGATGCTCAGGGACACTCAGGGACAGGCAGGAACATTTAGGGACACTAAGTGACACATAGGGACAGGCAGGGACATTTAGTGACACTCAGGGATACTCAGGAACATGCAGGGACAAGCAGGGAGATTTAGGGACACTCAGGGACACACAGGGACATTGAGGGACACTGAGGAACTCACAGGGACATTGAGGGACACTAAGTGACACACAGGGACAGGCAGGGACATTTAGGGACACTCAGGGACACTGAGGAACTCACAGGGACATTTAGGGACACTCGGGGACACTCAGGGAGATTTAGACACACTTAGGGACACTCAGGGACACACAGAGACACTCAGTGACACACAGGGACATTTAGGGACACTCAGGGACAGGCAGGAACACACAGGGACATTTAGACACACTTAGGGACACACAGTCTTGCTCAGGGACATGCAGGGACACTCAGGGACATTTAGGGACACTAAGTAACACACAGGGACAAGCAGGGAGATTTAGGGACGCCCAGGACACACAGGGACATTGAGGGACACTAAGTGACACACTGGGACAGGCAGGGACATTTAGGGACACTCAGGAACATGCAGGGACAAGCAGGGAGATTTAGGGACACTCAGGGACACACAGGGACATTTAGGGACACTCAGGACACACAGGGACATTGAGGGACACTCAGGGACACTGAGGAACTCCCCGGGACATTTGGGGACACTCAAGGACACTCAGGGACATTGAGGGACACTAAGTGACACACAGGGACAAGCACGGAGATTTAGGGACGCCCAGGACATACAGGGACACTCAGGACACACAGGGACATTTGGGGACACTCAGGGACACTCAGGACACACAGGGACATTGAGGGACACTCAGGGACACTGAGGAACTCCCAGGGACATTTGGGGACACTCAAGGACACTCGGGGACACTCGGGGCCAGCTGCTGCTGGTGTCCCCAGGCCAGGCCATACCTTGAAGACCTCCTTGACAGCGTGCATGAGCTCCGGGCCCACGCCGTCCCCCGGCAGCATTGTCACCTGGAATGTCCCCTCAGCCCTGTGGGACTGCAGGGACACAGCGGGGTCACCCCAAAGCCCTCTGGCACCGGGGAGGGGACAGCAGGGTCACCCCAAAATGGGACAAAGTGACCCCCCGGGGACCTGAGCCGCGTCACACCCACGGGGACACGGAGCGATGGGGACTTGGGGACATGGGATGTTTGGGTTGGGAGAGCCCTGCAGGGCCAAGGCCACCACTGAGCGTTGTCCCCAAGTGTCACAGGGCTGGGAAATGCCCCCAGGGATGGAGGCTCCACAGCTGGGCAGGGCTGGACAGGAGGAAAATCCCCACAATGTCCCCACAAGGGACCCTTGGGGACACCCAAACCTCTGCTGGCCCAGCCTGGGGCCGTGTCCCTTTGTCCTTGTCCCTGTCCCCAGCTGTCCCCTCCTGGCAGAGCCACAGGGTCCCCCCTGGTCCCCCCTTTTCTCCAGGCTGAGCCCCCTCCCCAAATCCATCCTGGACGTGCTGCACACCCTAGAGCCTGGGGGGGCCCAGAGCCAGCACAGGACAGAGCTGTCCCTGTCCCTGTCCTGAGGGGCCCAGAGCCAGCCCAGGACAGAGCTGTCCCTGTCCCTGTCCCTGTCCTGAGGGGCCCAGAGCCAGCCCAGGACAGAGCTGTCCCTGTCCCTGTCCCTGTCCCTGTCTCTGTCCCTGTCCTGAGGGGCCCAAAGCCAGCCCAGGACAGAGCTGTCCCTGTCCCTGTCCCTGTCCCTGTCCCTGTCCCTGTCCCTGTCCTGAGGGGCCCAAAGCCAGCCCAGGATAGAGCTGTCCCTGTCCCTGTCCCTGTCCCTGTCCCTGTCCCTGTCCCTGTCCTGAGGGGCCCAGAGCCAGCCCAGGACGGAGCTGTCCCTGTCCCTGTCCCTGTCCCTGTCCCTGTCCCTGTCCCTGTCCCTGTCCTGAGGGGCCCAGAGCCAGCCCAGGACGGAGCTGTCCCTGTCCCTGTCCCTGTCCCTGTCCCTGTCCCTGTCCCTGTCCCTGTCCTGAGGGGCCCAGAGCCAGCCCAGGACGGAGCTGTCCCTGTCCCTGTCCCTGTCCCCCAGGGGTGACACCCCCCAACACCACGTTGGGACCCTGTCATGCCCAGCACTTGCAGCAATGTCCTGGAGGGATTGCTGAGAGCTCCCAGCACAGCCCGGGCTCCTAAATCCCCTCATTCCTTCTCCCCGCCCTCAGGATCCCAGGGAATTTTGGACAGGCATTTCAGGAGGAATATCCCAAATATCCCACCCAGATCTCTCCAAGGTTGGGGACTCCCCATTTCTCTTCCCAGGAGGAATTTCCCCAATATCCCAGCACAGCCTGGTGTTCCTAAATCCCCTCACCCATCCCTGCCCTCAGGATCTCCTGGAATTTTGGACAGCCATTTTAGGAGGAATTTCCCCAATATCCCACCCAGATCTCTCCAAGGATGGCAACTCCCCACTTCTTCCAAGAGGAATTTCCCCAATATCCAGGGACACCCCAGTGCTCCTAAATCCCTGAATTCCTTCTCCCCGCCCTCAGGATCCCATGGAATTTCTGGACAGCCATTTTTAGCAGGAATTTCCCTAATAATCCACCCAAATCCAGGGATGAGGATTCCCCATTTCTCTTTCCAGGAGGAATTTCCCCAATACCCAATTTTCCCCAATATCCCAGCACAGCCTGGTATTCCTTAATCCCCTCACCCATCCCTGCCCTCAGGATCTCCTGGAATTTTGGACAGGCATTTTAAGAGGAATTTCCCCAACATCTCACTCAGATCTCTCCAAGGTTGGCAACTCCCCACTTCTCTTTTCAGGAGGAATTTCTCCAATATCCAATTTTCCCCAATATCCCAGCACAGTCGGTGTTCCTAAATCCCCTCATTCCTTCTCCCTGCCCTCAGGATCCCATGGAATTTTGGACAGGCATTTTAGGAGGAATTTCCCCAATATCCCACCCAGATCTCTCAAGGGATGAGGTCTCCCCATTTCTCTTTCCAGGAGGAATTTTCCCAATATCCCAGCACAGCCCTGCTTTCCTAAATCCCCTCACTCCTTCTCCCTGCTCTCAGGAACTCCTGGAATTTTGCCAAGCCCCGTTTTCACGGCCCAGACCACAACAGAACCTCACTGATCACTCCTGGGATGTCCCAGCCACCCCTCCCCTCCTTCCCCAGCCTGGAATTCCCTGTGGGATCCCCCCCCAATCCCAGCCCAGGGAATTCCCTGCCAGCAATGCCAGGGAAACTCCAACCCCCAGAGGGAACGGGGAAGGAGGGATGGGAGGGAGGGAGGGAAGGAAAGCTGAGAGTCACAAATGAGGAGCTTTAAATAAGCTGGAATCAAATGTCCAGGGCACAAATATGAAATGCCAGGAGGCAGAGCTGAGGGAAGGGCAGCGCCTCAAGGTCACACTGAGCCCTTCCCTCAGCCATATTCCCACGGAATCAGGGAATTTCCTGGCTGGGAAAAACCTCAGAGACCCCCCCAGCACCGCCAGGGCCACCACCGGCCACGTCCCCAGGGGATGTCACACCCCAGTGCCCTTCCCAGGACTATCCCAATTGCCAACATCCCACCCAAACCTCCCCCGAGGCCTTTCCCCAAACCTCCCCCATCCTCTCAGGGGGTTCGGGGGGTTCAGAAGTTCCCCCCTGAGCCTCTTTGGTCCCCCCAAACCCCCAGATCCCCTGCTCACCTTGGCCTGTGCCTGCTGCAGGAGGGTGGCCGAGGTGCCCAGCGCCCGCCATGCCCCGAGGCTCTGGGCACGCAGGAGCCCCTGGGGGTGCCACAGGTCAGAGAGGGGATCCCCAATCCCCACAGGTTAGAGAGGGAGCCCCCCAATCCCCACAGGTCAGAGAGGGGATCCCCGATCCCCCACAGGTCAGAGAGGGGGATCCCCAACCCCACAGGTTAGAGAGGGAGCCCCCCAATCCCCACAGGTCAGAGAGGGGATCCCCAATCCCCACAGGTCAGAGAGGGGATCCCCAACCCCACAGGTTAGAGAGGGGATCCCCAATCCCCACAGGTCAGAGAGGGGCCCCCCAATCCCCACAGGTCAGAGAGGGTGCCCCCCAATCCCCACAGGTCACAGAGCCCCATCAGGGGGTGCCCCCCAATCCCCACAGGTCACAGAGCCCCATCACGGGGTGCCCCCCAATCCCCACAGGTCACAGAGTCCCAACAGGGGGTGCCCCCCCCCACCCCCAAAATTCCCCCCCAAGCCAAAAGTGTCACCCCCAAAATGACACCCCCACAAGCCAGCATGAAACTCCTCCACCCCAAAGCGAAGCCCCCCGGCTCTCACCTCACACTCTGCCCCACACCGAGCCCCCAGACCCGACTGAACCCCGCGACCCGTCTGAACCACCCAGACCCGTCTGAACCACCCAGACTGACCCTCCCGGACACATCTGAGCCCTCACTGTCCCCTCACGGACCCCCCCAGACCTATTTGAACCACTCAGACCCGTCTGACCCCTCACTGACCCCTCCAACCCTCACTGTCCCCTCACGGACCCCCCCAGACCTATTTGAACCACTCAGACCCGTCTGACCCCTCACTGACCCCTCCAACCCTCACTGTCCCCTCACGGACCCCCCCAGCCCTCGCTGACCCCTCACGGACCCCCCCAGACCGTCCCAGCCCTCACTGACCCCTCCTAGCCCAGAGAACGAAGAGGTCAGACCCCGTTTGACCCCCCTGACCCTGCCCGACGCCCCCACACCCGGTGTCCCCCCCCCAGAGCGATGTCCCCGCCCGTTCCGTGCCCTCAGTCCCCGCGGCTGAGCCCGCTGTCCCCTCGCTGCCCGTGCCCCGTCCCCCCGCTCACCGCCGCCGCCGCCCGGCCCGCGCTGAGCGCCGCCATCCCTGCCAGCCCAGAGTGCACCGCGGGCAGGGGGCGGGGCGCGGAGTGACGTCATGGGGCGGGGCCTCGCTGGGCATGTGGCGCCCCCTGGCGGACGAGCGAGGTAGCGCGGGAACGGGAACCCCCCCCAATGTCCCACAGTGTCCCCCGGGGACACCCCAGTGTCCCACAGTGTCCCCCGGGGACCCCCCAGTGTCCCACAGTGTCCCCTGGGACACCCTCAGTGTCCCACAGTGTCCCCCGGGGACCCTCCAGTGTCCCACAGTGTCCCCTGGGACACCCTCAGTGTCCCACAGTATCCCCCGGGGACCTCCCAGTGTCCCACTGGGACACCCTCAGTGTCCCACAGTGTCCCACTGGGACCCCCCAGTGTCCCACAGTGTCCCAATGGGACCCCTAAAATGTCCCCTCAATGTCCCCCAGGGATCCCCCAGTGTCCCCCTGGGACTCACCCAATGTCCCCCCAGGGAGTCCCCAGTATAACTACAAGGACCTTCCCCAATGTCCCCTCAGGGACTCCCCAGTGTCCCCTCTGGGACATCCTCAATGTCCCCCCAGTGTCCCCCTGGGACCCCCACAATATCTCTCCAGTGTCCCCCTTGGAACCTCCTCAATGTCCCCCCAGTGTCCCCCTGGGACCCTCCCAACGTCTCCCCAATGTGCCCCCTGGGACCTCCTCAATATCCCCCCAGTGTCCCCATGGACCCCTCCAATGTCCCCCAGTGTCCCGCCACGGACCCCACAATGTCCCCCCAGGGATCCCGAATGTCCCCCCAATGACCCCGACAATGTCCCCCCAAGTGACCCTTGGGGACACCCAGTGACCTTCCAGGTCCCTGGAGCCGCTCCTGAACCCCGCTGTGTCTCCTCCCGTCCCCTCCCACCCATCCCGGTGTCCCCAGTGCCCCCAGCCCTCCTTGGTGACACGGGACACAGAGCTCTTCTCTTTATTGAACAGGCAGGGAAGGGACCCTGCTGTCCCCAGCGGCGCCACCTCTGCCACCCATCCAGCAGGGACACGGCCGGGAGCAGCTGCCAGGGGACAGGGACACACCAGGGGGGCTGGGGCTGTCCACGGAGTGTCCCCAGGGTGTCCTTGGGGGTGTCCTTGGGGTGTCCCTGGTGTGTCCATGGGGGTATCCATGGGGTAGCCCTGGGTGTCCTTGGGGGTGTCCTTGGGAGTGTCCTTGGGGGTGTCCTTGGTGGTGTCCATGGGGGTGTCCCCGGGATATCCATGGGGTGTCCCTGGGGTGTCCCTGGGGTGTCCTTGGGGCATCCCTGCAGTGTCCCTGGGGTGTCCCTGGGCTGTCCCTGGTGGTGTCCCTAGGATGTCCAGGGGGGTATCCATGGGGGTGTCATTGGGGTGTCCATGGGGTGTCCCCAGGGTGTCCATGGACTGTCCCTGGTGTGTCCCCAGGGTGTCCATGGAGTATCCCTGTGGTGTCCCTGCAGTGTCCCTGGGGGTGTCCTTGGGGTGTCCATGCAGTGTCCCTGGGGTGTCCATGAGGTGTCCCTGGGGTATCCATGGAATATCCCCATAGTGTCCATGGGGGTGTCCCTGGCGTGTCCCTGTGGTGTCCCTGTGGTGTCCCTGGGGTGTCCCTGCAGTGTCCTGGCGGTGTCCCCGGGCTGTCTCCGGCGTGTCCCCGGTGTCACTTTTTGAGGAGCTGCGCCCGGGCGCGGTTCAGCCTCTCAGCCAGGGCGCCGTCGGTGCCGGGGGAGCACCGGGACAGCACCAGGCTCATCTCGGCCTCGTTCTTGCGCTCCATGGCCGCCTCGGCCGCCTGCTCCAGGTCCCTGCGACACCACACGGCCGTGAGGGGACAGCGCAGAGGGGACAGCACAGAGGGGACACAGGGCAGCTCCGCCTTCCCGTCGCTGTCCCACTGCCCCGGCAGCTCCCGGTGTCCCCAAAGCTTCCCAGTGTCACCCCCAAATCCCCACTGCTGCCCCACAGGGAGTTCCACTGCGTGCTGCCACATCCCCTGTCCCCACGAGGGTCCCCTGCATGTCCCCCTGAGGGTCCCTGGGATGTCCCCCTGAGGGTCCCCTGCATGTCCCCCTGAGTATCCCTGGGATGTCCCCTGAGGGTCCCTGGGATGTCCCCCTGAGGGTCCCTGGGATGTCCCCTGAGGGTCCCTGGGATGCCCCCGGAGTATCCCTGGGATGTCCCCCTGAGGGTCCCCTGGATGCCCCCTGAGGGTCCCTGGGACGATCCCCTGGATGTCCCCACAAAGGTCCCTTGGACATCCCCACAAGGATCCCCTGGATGTCCCTGCAAAGGTCCCCAGGATGTCCCCTCCCGAGGGTTCCTGGATGTCCCCTGAATGTCCTCGGGATCTCCCCACCAGGGTCCCCAGGATGTCCCCCTGATGGTCCCCAGATGTCCCCTGAAGGTCCCTGGGATGTCCACCTGAGAGTCCCCAGGATGTCCCCCTGAAGGTCCCCAGGATGTCCCCCAAGGATCCCCTGGATGTCTCCCTGAAGGTCCTGTGCATGTCCCCCTGAGAGTCCCCAAGATGTCCCCCCAAGGGTCCCCTGGATGTCCCACCAAGTGTCCTCAGGATGTCCCCCCCAAGGGTCCCTGGTTGCCACCCCAAGAGTCCCCTGCATGTCTCCCTGAGTATGTCGGGGATGTCCCCTGAGGATTCTCTGGATGTCCCCTGAGGGTCCCCTGCATGTCCCCCCCTAAGTATCCCTGGTATGTCCCCTGAGAGTCCCCAAGATGTCCCCCCAAGGGTCCCCAGGATGTCCCACTGAGTGTCCTCAGGATGTCCCCCCCAAGGGTCCCCTGCATGTCCCCCCCTAAGTATCCCTGGCATGTCCCCTGAGGCTCCCAGGATGTCCCCTGAGTGTCCCTAGGGTGTCCTCCAAGGATCCCCTGCATGTCCCCTCACTGAGGGTCCCCTGGATGTACTCCCTGAGCATCCCCTGGATGTCCCCCAGGATGTCCCCTCAGGTCCCTGGCTGTCCCCCAGGATGTCCCCCAGGATGTCCCCTCGGGTCCCTGGACGTCCCCCAGGATGTCCCCTCGGGTCCCTGGCTGTCCCCCAGGGTGTCCCCTCGGGTCCCTGGCTGTCCCCACGCACCCCACGAGGACGAAGGCCTTGACGCGCTGCTCGGGCGGCACTCGCGGCGCGTATTTCTTGGCCTCGTAGCGGTTGTGGTGCTTCACCGCCACCTCCACGAAGGGCTGGGGGGGAGGAAGAGCAGGGAGAGGTGAGGAAGGGCAGGGAGAGGTGAGGAAGAGCAGGGAGAGGGCAGGAAGGGCAGGGAGAGGGGAGGAAGAGAAGGGAGAGGGGAGGAAGAGCAGGGAGAGGGAGAAGGAAGGAAAATGGTGGAAAAGCAGGAATGGGAAGGGAATGGGAGAGATGGAGAAGGGAGGAAGAGGAGGGAGATGGGAGGGTTGGAGAAGGGAGGAAGAGGATGGGAATGCAAGGATGGGAGGGTTGGGGAAGGAGGAAGAGGATGGTGGAGATGGAGAAGGGAGGAAAACAGTGGAAGGGCTGGAGAGAGGATGATGAGGGTGGGAATGGGGAGGAAGGAGTGGGAGAACTGGAATGGGGAGGAAGAGGATGGGAGGGGGTGACTGAGGCAGCCCAAGCTCTCACCAGGTACCCAATGGGCGACTTCTTGCTCTTGGAGAACTTCTCCATCTCCTCCCAGTCCCCGCGGGTGGCCAGGGCGTTGATCTTCAGCCACCAGTACCTGGCACAGGGGCACAGGGGGTCAGGGCTGTCCCTGAGTGCCCCAGAGCTGTCCCTGAGCCCCCCCAGGGCTGTCCCTGAGCCCCCCAGTGCTGACCCTGACCCCCCCAGGGCTGTCCCTGAGTGCCCCCAGCTCCCCCAGGGCTGTCCCTGAGTGCCCCAGGGCTGTCCCTGAGTGCCCCAGGGCTGTCCCTGAGCCCCCAGGGCTGTCCCTGACCCCCCCAGGGCTGTCCCTGACCCCCCCAGGGCTGTCCCTGAGCCCCCCAGGGCTGTCCCTGAGTGCCTCAGCACCCCCAGGGCTGTCCCTGACCTCTCCAGGGCTGTCCCTGACCCCCCCAGGGCTGTCCCTGACCCCCCCAGGGCTGTCCCTGAGCCCCCCAGGGCTGTCCCTGAGTGCCTCAGCACCCCCAGGGCTGTCCCTGACCTCTCCAGGGCTGTCCCTGACCCCTCCAGGGCTGTCCCAGCTCCCCCAGGGCTGTCCCTGAGCCCCCCAGGGCTGTCCCTGACCCCTCCAGGGCTGTCCCTGACCCCTCCAGGTCTATCCCTGAGCCCCCAGGGCTGTCCCTGACCCCCCCAGGGCTGTCCCTGACCCCCCCAGGGCTGTCCCTGAGCCCCCCAGGGCTGTCCCTGAGTGCCTCAGCACCCCCAGGGCTGTCCCTGACCCCTCCAGGGCTGTCCCTGACCCCTCCAGGGCTGTCCCTGAGCCCCCCAGGGCTGTCCCTGAGTGCCCCAGGGCTGTCCCTGACCCCTCCAGGGCTGTCCCTGAGCCCTCCAGGGCTGTCCCTGAGCCCCCAGGGCTGTCCCTGACCCCCCCAGCGCTGTCCCCACCTCTTGTCCGGGATCCTGAAGTCCCGGTAGAGCTGCTCGGCGCGCTTGTGGTGCCCGTCCAGGATGAGGGTGGCCACGGTGTCGTGCAGGGACAGGTCCAGGTAGGGCTTGTCCAGCTCCTCCTGCAGGTGCCGCTGCAGCCGCAGCAGCTTGATCTGCTCCTCGGTGGCCTGGGGACACGGGGACAGCTGAGGGGTCCCTGGCCCAGCCTCGATGTCCCTGTCCCATCCCTGAGTTCCCTGGCCCAGCCCCAGAGTCCCTGTCCCAGCCTCGATGTCCCTGGCCTAGCTCCAGAGTCCCCATCCCATTCTGAGGTTCCTGTCCCAGTCTCGATGTCCCTGTCCCAGCCCTGAGGTCCCTGATCTAACCTTGATGTCCTTGTCCCAGCTTCAACATCCCCTGTCCCAGCCCCAGAGTCCCTGTCCCAGCCTTGATATCCCTGTCCCAGCCTCAATGTCCCTGTGTCAGCCCCAGAGTCCCCGTCCCATCCCTGAGGTCCCTGTCCCAGCCTCAATGTCCCTGTCCCAGCCTTGATATCCCTGTCCCAGCCTCAATGTCCCTGTGTCAGCCTCGATGTCCCTGTCCCAGCCCCAGAGTCCCCATCCCATCCCCGAGGTCCCTGTCCCAGCCTCAATGTCCCTGTCCCAGCCTCAATGTCCCTGTCCCAGCCCCAGAGTCCCCATCCCATCCCTGAGGTCCCTGTTCCAGCCTCAATGTCCCTGTGTCAGCCCCAGAGTCCCCAGCCCTGCCCTGAGGTCCCTGTCCCAGCCCCAGAGTCCCCATCCCATCCCCAAGGTCCCTGTCCCAGCCCCAGAGTCCCCATCCCATCCCCGAGGTCCCTGTCCCAGCCTCGATGTCCCTGTCCCAGCCCCAGAGCTCCTGGCCCAGCCTCAATGTCCCCACCCCCGGAGGTCCCTTCCTCGGCCCTGTTCCACCCTTGGGGTCCCTTTTCCAGCTCTGTCACAGCCTTGCAGTGGCTGTACCAGCCCAGTCCCCATCCCAGCCCTGAGGTCCCCAATCCAGCCTTGGTGTCCCTGTCCCAACCTCAATGTCCCCAGCCCAGCCCCAGGGTCCCTGTCCCAGCCCCAGGGTCCCTGTCACAGTCCCAGGGTCTCCAATCCAGCCTTGGTGTCCCTGTCCCAACCTTGGTGTCCCTGTCCCAACCTCAATGTCCCCAGCCCAGCCCCAGGGTCCCTGTCACAGTCCCAGGATCTCCATCCCAGCTTTGGGGTCCCTGTACAAGTCCTGAGGTCCCCAATCCAGCCTTGGTGTCCCTGTCCCAACCTTGATGTCCCTGTCTCAGCCTCAATGTCCCCATCCCAGCCCCAGAGTCCCCATCCCAACCTGAGGTCCCTTTCCCAGCCCTGTCCCACCCTTGGGGTCCCTGTCCCACCCTTGGGGTCCCTGTCCCAATTCCAGGGTCTCCATCCCAGCCCTGTCCCATCCTTGATGTCCCTGTCCCAGCCTCAATGTCCCCACTCCAGCCATGCCCCTGGACAGGCAGCCACTGCCCCAGCCTTGTCCCCAGGGCAGGCACAGGTGACCTTGTCCCTGGTGTCCCCGGTGTCCCCAGTGTCCCCAGTGTCCCTGGTGTCCCCGGTGTCCCCGGTGTCCCCTGGTGTCCCCGGTGTCCCCAGTGTCCCTGGTGTCCCCGGTGTGCCCAGTGTCCCTGGTGTCCCTGGTGTCCCCAGTGTCCCTGGTGTCCCCGGTGTCCCTGGTGTCCCCGGTGTCCCCGGTGTCCCCTGGGCACTCTCACCTTGGCAGCAAAGTCGTTCTTGGCCTTGTAGAACTCATCCAGGGCGTTCTGCAGGGCGGCCACGCGGCCCTCGATCCGCTGGGATGGCACAGGGATGGCATGGGGACATGGGGACATGGCACGGACATGGCACAGGGATGGCATGGGGACATGGGGACATGGCATGGGGATGGCACAGGGATGGCACAGGACACGGGGACATGGCACAGGACATGGTACAGACATGGCACATGGGGACATGGGGACATGGCACGGACATGGGGACATGCCATGGAGACACAGACAAGAAATGGCATGGACATGGCACAGGACATGGTACAGACATGGCACAGGGATGGCAGGGGGAATGGGGACATGGTACAGACATGGCACAGGGACACGGGGACATGGCACAGGACATGGCACAGACATGGCACAGGGATGGCACGGGGACATGGGGACATGGCACGGGGATGGCATGGGGATGGCACAGGACACGGTCCAGACATGGCACAGGGACATGGCACAGACACGTCATTCCCTGGGTGGGATCCCTGGATAGACCCTGACTCCCTGGGCAGGATCCCAAACCTGGCACAGGTGGCACGGGATGGGCACGGTCCCCCACAGCCCTGGGGGTCCCCATTCCCACACCCAGAGCCCCATTCCCACATCCCCAATCCCACAATTCCCAGATCCATCCCAATCCCCACATTCCCACATCCCAAATCCCACAATTCCCAGATCCATCCCAATCCCCACATTCCCAAATCCCAAATCCCACAATTCCCAGATCCATCCCAATCCCCACATTCCCAAATCCTACAATTCCCAGATCCATCCCAATCCTGCCATTCCCACATCCCCAATCCCACAATTCCCAGATCCATCCCAATCCCCACATTCCCACATCCCAAATCCCACAATTCCCAGATCCATCCCAATCCCCACATTCCCAAATCCCAAATCCCACAATTCCCAGATCCATCCCAATCCCCACATTCCCAAATCCTACAATTCCCAGATCCATCCCAATCCCCACATTCCCACCATCCCAAATCCCACAATTCTCAGATCCATCCCAATCCCCACATTCCCACATCCCAAATCCCACAATTCCCAGATCCATCCCAATCCCCACATTCCCACCATCCCAAATCCCACAATTCTTAGATCCATCCCAATCCCCACATTCCCACCATCCCAAATCCCACAATTCTCAGATCCATCCCAATCCCCACATTCCCACATCCCAAATCCCACAATTCCCAGATCCATCCCAATCCCCACATTCCCACATCCCAAATCCCACAATTCCCAGATCCATCCCAAATCCCACAACTCCCTCTGTCTCAAATCCCTGTCATTCCCCCACCTCAAATTCCTCAATTCCCTCCATCCCAAATCCCACAATTCCCAGATCCATCCCAATCCCCACATTCCTGCATCCCAATCCCACAATTTCCCCATCCCAAACCCAAACTACAAATCCCAAACCCCCCAAACCCCAAACCCCACAGACCTTCTGGCCGTACCCCCCAGCACGTGCAGGTTGCCCAGCTCCTGGTGACCCCGAGCACCCCCAAAACTCCCCAAAACCCCCCATTCTCCATCCCAATCCCACAATTCACCCATCCCAAACCCCAAATCCAAAACCCCAGACCCCAAATCCCAAATCCCAGACCCCAAACCCCACAAATCCCAAATCCCAAATCCCACAGACCTTCTGGCCGTACCCCCCCAGCACGTGCAGGTTTGCCCAGCTCCTGGTGACCCCGAGCCCCCCCAAAACCCCACATTTCCACACTCAAACTCACATTCTCCATCCTAACCCCACAATTCACCGATCCCAAACCCCAAACCCCAAATCCCTGACCCCAAATCCCAAACCCCACAGACCTTCTGGCCGTAACCCCCAGCACGTGCAAAGCTTGCCCAGCTCCTGATAAACACGATCACCCCCAAAACTCCCCAAAACCCCACATTCTCCATCCCAATCCCACAATTCCCCCATCCCAGACCCCAAACCCCAAACCCCAGACCCCACAGACCTTCTGGCCGTATCCCCAAGCACGTGCAGGTTGCCCAGCTCCTGGTGACCCCGAGAACCCCCAAAACTCCCCAAAACCCCACATTCTCCACCCAAATCCCACAATTCACCCATCCCAAACCCCAAATCCCAAATCCCAGACCCCAAACCCCACAAACCCCAGACCCCACAGACCTTCTGGCCGTACCCCCCCAGCACGTGCAGCTTGCCCAGCTCCTGATAACCCCCTGAAAGTCCCCAAAAACCCTCAAAACTCCCCAAAACCCCACATTCTCCACCCAAATCCCACAATTCACCCATCCCAAACCCCAAATCCAAAACCCCAGACCCCAAACCCCACAAATCCCAAATCCCAAACCCCACAGACCTTCTGGCTGTACCCCACAGCACGTGCAGGCTGCCCAGCTCCTCGTGACCCCGAGCCCCCCCAAAACCCCACATTTCCACACTCAAACTCACATTCTCCATCCTAACCCCACAATTCACCGATCCCAAACCCCAAACCCCAAATCCCTGACCCCAAACCCCACAAATCCCAAATCCCAAACCCCACACATGTTCTGGCAATAGCCTCCCAGCACGTGCAGCTTGCCCAGCTCCTGGTGACCCCGAGCACCCCCAAAACCCCACAAAACCCCCACAAAACCCCACATTCTCCACCCCAAACCCCAAATCCCAGACCCCAAACCCCACAAATCCCAAATCCCAAACCCCACAGACCTTCTGGCCGTACCCCCCCAGCACGTGCAGGTTGCCCAGCTCCTGGTGGTTGTCGTCCTGGTTGTACAAATCCTTCAGCGTCTCCCGCTCCTGGTGCCGGCAGAACTTGGGGGGCACACGGGACATTTGGGGTCCCCTTTGGGCTCAAGGGGACACCCAGGAGGTCAAGGGACACTTTTGGGGTCAAGGGACATCCTAGGGATCAAGGGACACTTTTTGGGGTCAAGGGACACTTTTGGGGTTTTGGAAGAACGGCTTTCCCAAAAGTCTTCAGGGGGGCTCAGGAGTTTTGGGGTCACTCATGGAGGTTTTGGGGGTGTTCAGGGGGTTTTCTGGGGGGCTCAGGGGTTTTTTGGGGTGCTAAGGGGGTTTTTGGGGCCACTCAGGAGGTTTTGGGGGTGATCAGGGGGTTTTCTGGGGGGCTCAGGAGGTTTTTGGAGTGCTAAGGGAGTTTTTGGGGTCACTCAGGAGGTTTTGGGGGTGATCAGGGGGTTTTCTGGGGGGCTCAGGGGTTTTTGGAGTGCTAAGGGAGTTTTTGGGGTCACTCAGGGAGTTTTTTGGGGTCACTCAGGAGGTTTTGGGGGTGTTCAGGGGGTTTTCTGGGGGGGCTCAGGGGGTTTTTGGGGTGCTCAGGGGTTTTTGGGGTCACTCAGGGAGTTTTGGGGTCACTCAGGATGTTTTTGGGGTGTTTTTGGGTTTTTGGGGCGCTCACCTGGCAGTGCAGGCTGTGCTCTCAGGGGGTTTTTGGGGTCCCTCAGGATGTTTTTGGGGTGCTCAGGGTTTTTGGGGTGCTGACCTGGCAGTACAGGCTGTGCTCTCAGGGTGTTTTTGGGGTGTTTTTGGGGTTTTTGGGGTGCTCAGGGGTTTTTGGGGTCCCTTAGGATGTTTTAGGGGTGTTTTAGGGTTTTTGGGGCGCTCGCCTGGCGGTGCAGGCTGTGCTCTCAGGGGGTTTTTGGGGTGCTCAGGTGTTTTAGGGGTGTTTCTGGGGTTTTTGGGGCACTGACCTGGCGGTACAGGCTGTGCTCTCAGGGTGTTTTTGGGGTATTTTTGGGGTGTTTTTGGGGTTTTTGGGGCGCTCGCCTGGTGGTGCAGGCTGTGCTCTCAGGGCGTTTTTGGGGTGTTTTGGGGATGTTTTTGGGGTTTTTGGGGCACTCACCTGGCAGTACAGGCTGTGCTCTCAGGGTATTTTGGGGTCCCTCAGGATGTTTTTGGGGTGCTCAGGATGTTTTTGGGGTGCTCAGGATGTTTTTGGGGTGTTTTGGGGTTTTTGGGGCGCTGACCTGGCGGTACAGGCTGTGCTCTCAGGGTGTTTTTGGGGTGCTCAGGGTATTTTTGAGGTGTTTTTGGGGTGTTTTGGGGTTTTTGGGACACTCGCCTGGCGGTGCAGGCTGTGCTCTCAGGGGGTTTTTGGGGTGCTCAGGGGTTTTTGGGGTGTTTTTGGGGTGTTTTTGGGGCGCCCACCTGGCGGTACAGGCTGAGGGCCACGGGCTGGTTCTGCAGGGTCATGAAGAAGGAGCCGCGGTTGAGCTCGTTCTTGAGGTGCAGCACGACGGTGTACACTGGGGACAGGGACAGGGACAGGGACAGGGACAGGGATAGGGGACACGGGCATAGGGACAGGGACAGGGACACGGGACAGGGACACGGGCACAGGGACAGGGGACAGGGGACAGGGACAGGGACAGGGACAGGGGACAGGGACAGGGGACAGGGACAGGGACAGGGACACGGGACAGGGACACGGGCACAGGGACAGGGGACAGGGGACAGGGACAGGGACAGGGACAGGGGACAGGGACAGGGGACAGGGACAGGGACAGGGACAGGGACAGGGGACAGGGACACGGGCACAGGGACAGGGGACAGGGACAGGGACAGGGGCCACGGGCACAGGGACAGGGGACAGGGACACGGGGACAGGGACAGGGACAGGGACAGGGACGGGCACAGGGACAGGGGACACGGGCACAGGGACAGGGGACAGGGGACAGGGACAGGGACACGGGGACAGGGACAGGGACAGGGACAGGGACAGGGGACAGGAACAGGGGACAGGGACAGGGGACAGGGGACAGGGACAGGGACAGGGTTTGGGGACAGGGGACAGGGGACAGGGGACAGGGACAGGGGACAGGGACAGGGACAGGGACGGGCACAGGGACAGGGGACAGGGACAGGGGACATGGGCACAGGGACAGGGACAGGGACAGGGGACAGGGTTTGGGGACAGGGACAAGGGACAGGGGACAGGGACAGGGGACACGGGCACAGGGACAGGGACAGGGGACAGGGACAGGGACACGGGGACAGGGGACAGGGACAGGGACAGGGACAGGGACAGGGACAGGGGACAGGGACAGGGGACAGGGGACACAGGGACAGGGACGGGCACAGGGGACAGGGACAGGGACCGGGGACAGGGACAGGGACAGGGGACATGGGGACATGGGGACAGGGGACATGGGGACAGGGACAGGGGACAGGGACAGGGACAGGGGACAGGGACAGGGACAGGGACAGGCATAGGGACAGGGGACAGGGACAGGGGACAGGGACAGGGGACAGAAGGGTTTTGTTGGGGTTTTCTCCTGCGCCTCCCAATCCCCTCTGTGCCCCCTGATCCTCCACGTGCTCCCCCAAACCCCAAAACGTCCCCAAAAGGCTCTCCCAGACCCCAAAATGATCCCAAGGGATTCAACCAGACCCCAAAATGTTCACAAGAGCCTCCCCCAGACCTCAAAATGCCCCCAAAAGGCTCTTCCAGACCCCAAAATGGTCCCAAGGGGCTCCCCAAGATCCCAAAATGCCCCCAGAAGGCTCTCCCAGACCCCAAAATGATCCCAAGATGCTTCCCAAGACCCCAAAACGCCCCCAAAAGGCTCCTCCAGACCCCAAAACATTCCCAAGGGGCTCTCCCAGACCCCACAATGTTCCTAAAAAGCTCTCCCAGACCCCAAAATGGTCTCAAGGGATTCAACCAGACCCCAAAATGATCCCAAGAGGCTCCCCAAGATCCCAAAACGCCCCCAAAAGGCTCCTCCAGACCCCAAAACATTCCCAAGGGGCTCTCCCAGATCCCACAATGCTCCTGAAAGGCTCTCCCAGACCCCAAAACGTTCCCAAGGGACTCCTTAAAGACCCCAAAATGCTCCCAAGAGGCTCCCCCTGATCCCAAAATGTTCCCAAGGGGCTCTCCAAGACCCTACTACTTTCCCAAGGTGCTCCTCAAGACCCCAACACACCCCAAAAGGCTCTCCCAGACCCCAAAATGGTCCCAAGGGGCTCTCCCAGACCCCAATACACCCCCAAGAGGCTCTCCCAGACCTCAAAACGCCCCCAAAAGGCTCTCCCAGACCCCAAAATGGACTCAAGGGGCTCCCCAAAGACCCCAAAATGTTCCCAAGATGCTTCCCAAGACCCCAAAACGCCCCCAAAAGGCTCTCCCAGACCCCAAAATGGTCCCAAGGGGCTCTCCCAGACCCTGAAATGCCCCCAAGAGGCTCTCCCAGACCCCAATACACCCCCAAAAGGCTCTCCCAGACCCCAATACACCCCAAGGGGCTCTCCCAGACCCCAATACACCCCAAGAGGCTCTCCCAGACCCCAAAATGCCCCCAAAAGGCTCTCCCAGACACCAATACACCCCAAAAGGCTCCCCCAAACCCCAATAGACCCCAAAAGGCTCTCCCAGACCCAAATACACCCCCAAAAGGCTCTCCCAGACCCCAATACACCCCTCAAGAGTCTCTCCCAGACCCCAATACACCCCAAATGGCTCTCCCAGACCCTGAAATGATCCCAAGGGGCTCCCCAAAGACCCCAAAATGGTCCCAAGGGATTCACCCACACACCAAAACATTCCCAAGGGGCTCTCCCAGACCCCACAATGTTCCTAAAAAGCTCTCCCAGACCCGAAAATGGTCCCAAGATGCTTCCCAAGACCCCAAAATGCCCCCAGAAGGCTCCTCCGAACCCCAAAACATTCCCAAGAGGCTCTCCCAGACCCCAAAATGGTCCCAAGGGATTCAACCAGACCCCAAAATGTTGCCAAGGTGCTCCCCCAGACCTCAAATGTTCACAAGAGCCTCCCCCAGACCTCAAAATGCCCCCAAGAGGCTCCCCCAGACCCCAATACACCCTAAGAGGCTCTCCCAGACCCCAAAATGGTCCCAAGGGGCTCCCCAAAGACCCCAAAATGGTCCCAAGAGATTCATCCACACACCAAAACATTCCCAAGAGGCTCTCCCAGACCCTGAAATGCCCCCAAGAGGCTCTCCCAGACCCCAACACACCCCAAGAGGCTCCCCCAGACCCTGAAATGCCCCCAAAAGGCTCCCCCAGACCCCAATACACCCCAAGAGGCTCTCCCAGACCCCAACACACCCCAAGAGGCTCCCCCAGACCCCAACCCCCCCCTGTCCCCTCACCCAGGTCGGTGTCCCCGCTCTCGATGGCCTTGCCCAGGGCCAGTTTGCTCCGTTTCATCTTCAGCAGCAGCGGCACCTGCTCCCCGCTGCGGGGCTCGTACTCCAGCAGCTGCCCGGGGCACAGCGCTGTCACCCTGTCACCCGGGGGGGGGGTGGCAGTGCCACCCCGGGTCCCCTCCCCGCGCCACCGTCCCACCTTGATGGCCAGCTCGGCGCGGCCGCAGTCGTAGGCGCGCGTGGCGATGTCCGAGTAGGAGATGCCCGCGGCGTCCCCCAGCTTCTGGTTGATGGCCTGGGCCACCTCCTCGTCCGACTTGTCCTTCTGCTGCACCTGTGGGGACGGCCAGGAGCGTCCCCGGGTGTCCCCGAGGCGGGCTGGGGTGTCCCGGGGTGTGTCCCCCTCACCTTGTAGCAGGCCCAGTGTGCCAGGATGCGGCTGACGCCCTGCATCTCGGGCAGGCGCAGGAACTCGCAGATGCGGATGGCCAGCGGGTACAGGCGGCGCAGCACCAGCCTGGGGACAGCGGGGGGACGGGGACATCAGGGGGACGGGGACATCAGGGGGACGGGGACATCACGGGGACATGGACATCAGGGGGACAGGGACATCAGGGGGACGGGGACATCAGGGGGACGGGGACATCACGGGGACGGGGACATCAGGGGGACAGGGACACCAGGGGGACAGGGACATCAGGGGGATGGGGACATCAGAGGGACAGGGAGGGGAAGGGGGGTATGGGGGGAAAGGGGGATAGACAGGCGGAAATGGAGCGGTCGGGGGATATGGGGCTTAGGAGACACCAGGGGGGACAGGGGACACCAGAGGGGACCAGGAGACACCAGGGGGGTGAGGGGACATGGAGAGGCCAGGGGGAATGGACAGACAGGGGACACCAGGGGGACAGGGGACATGGAGAAGTCAGGGGAATATGGGGGGAAAGGGGGATATGGAGGGGTCAGGGGACGCCAGGAGGGACAGGGGACATCAGGGGGGACAGGAGACACAGGGGGATCAGGGGACATCAGGGGGACATGGAGGGGTCAGGGGGATATGGGGGAGAAAGGGGATATGGGGGACAGGGGACATGGAGGGGTCAGGGGATACCAGGGGACACACGGGATACCAGGGGGGAGAGGGGACACAGGGGGACATGGGAATGGAGGGGACAGGGGACACCAGGGGGGTAAGGGGACATGGAGGGGTCAGGGGGATATGGGGGGAAAGGGAACACAAGGGGACAGGGGACACCGGAGGGACAGGGGACATGGAGAGGCCAGGGGGAATGGACAGACAGGGGACACCAGGGGGACAGGGGACATGGAGAGGTCAGGGGACACCAGGGGGGACAGGAGACACAGGGGGCAAGGAACATGGAGAGGTCAGGGGGATATGGGGGAAAAGGGGGATATGGAGGGGTCAGGGGACACCAGGGGGGACAGGAGATACCAGGGGGGACAGGAGACACAGGGGGGACAGGGGACACCAGGGAGACATGGAGGGCTGAGGGGGACATGGAGGGCTCAGGGGGACATGGAGGGCTCAGGGGACACCAGGGGGGACAGGGGACATGGTGAGGTCAGGGGACATGGAGGGATCAGGGAGATTTGGAAGGGTCAGGGGGATATGGGGGAAAAGGGGGATATGGGGGACAGAGGGACATGGAGAGGCCAGGGGACATGGGGGACAGGGGGACATAGGACACCAGGAGGGACAGGGGACACACAAGGTTGGGGGACATGGAGGGGACAGGAGGACACAGGGGGACAGGGGACACGGGGAGACAACATGGGACATGGAGGGCTCAGAGGGCACGGAGGGACAGGGGACATGGAGGGGAGAGGGGAACATGGGGGGACAGGGGACATGGAGTGGTCAGGGGGACACACAAGGGGTCAGGGAAGGGTCAGGGGACATGGGGGGACAAGGGGACACCGGGGGGGACAGAGGACATAGGGGCACAAGGGGGGGACATGGAGGGGTCAGGGGACACCAGTGGGGGACAGGGGGACACACAAGGGGTCAGGGGACATGGAGGGGTCAGGGGACACCAGTGGGGGACAGGGGGACACACAGGGCGGGTGCAGGGAATTGAGGAGTTGGGTTGGGTTTGGGAGATCCCCAAGTGCTGGGAAATGCTCAGCCCCTGGATATGGGAATGGGATAGGGAATTTGGGATGGGGGATTTGGGATGGGGAAGGTGGGATGGGAAAAGTGGGATGGGGGCATTGGGATGGGGGATTTGGGATGGGGAATGTGGGATGGGGAAGGTGGGATGGGGAAGGTGGGATGGGGGCATTGGGATGGGGAAGGTGGGATGGGAAAAGTGGGATGGGGGCATTGGGATGGGGGATTTGGGATGGGGAATGTGGGATGGGGGCATTGGGATGGGGGATTTGGGATGAGGAATGTGGGATGGGGGGCATTGGGATGGGGAAGGTGGGATGGGAAAAGTGGGATGGGGAAGGTGGGATGGGAAAAGTGGGATGGGAAAAGTGGGATGGGGGCATTGGGATGGGGGATTTGGGATGGGGGATTTGGGATAAGCAACGCTGGATGGGGATTTGGGACAGGGAATTTGGGATGGGGAATTTGGGATGAGGACTGTAGCATGGGGGGCATTGGAATGGGGAATGTGGGATAGGGAAGGTGGCACGGAGGGGATTTAGAGGGGTCCACAAGCGTTTGGAGCTGCTCAGCCCCTGGACATGGGAATGGGATGGGAACTGTGGGATGGGGAATTTGGGATGGGAAATGTGGGATGGGGAATTTGGGATGGGAAATGTGGGATGGAGGTATTGGGATGGGAAATGTGGGATAGGGAATTTGGGGTGCTGGGAGCTGCTCAGCCCCTGGATATGGGAATGGGATGGGAACTGTGGAATGGGGAACTTGGGATGGGAAATGTGGGGTAGGGGCATTGGGATGGGGAATTTGGGATAGGAAATGTGGGATGGGGAATTTGGGATGGGAAATGTGGGATGGGGAATTTGGGGTGCTGGGAGCTGCTCAGCCCCTGGACATGGGAATGGGATGGGAACTGTGGTATGGGGAACTTGGGATGGGGAATTTGGGATAGGGATTGAAAGATGGGACCCTTGGAATGGGGAAGGTGGGGTGGGGAAGGTGGGATGGGGATTTTGGGCTATGCAATACAGGATGAGGACGTCAGGACAGGGACTGTGACACACAGAATGTGGGATGGGAGCCACGGGAAGGCTCGGGATGCCCTCACCTGTCCAGCAGCACCTCGATGGTGAGCTGCTTGTATCTGCAGGGACAGTCAAGGCACGTTTGGGATCACGGCTGCCCGGGAAGGCCCCGACCCCACGGCAGGCAGAGGATACTGGGTGAAGGTGAGCGGGATCCCGATCTGGTAATCCCTGACGGCGTTGAGCACCCGCAGCTCCTGGCACATGCGCACGAACCCCTCCGGAGGGAACTTATCCAGGAAACACTTCCCAAAGGAAGCTGCCTGTGGGATCAGGGGGGGGAATCAGGTGTAGATTTTCATGTTTCTCTTTTCTCGGCTGATTTATGCTGATTTATGACCGGAGATAGCTCAGGGATGCCACTTGCTCGGTTTCTCGGCTGTTTAGGTGGCCTGGACAGGCCCAGGGTGGCCTTGGACAGCCCGGCGCTTCAAAGGACGAGAAGAGACTTCTGATCTTGTCTCGGTCTCGGTGTTTATTAATTGTTTATCTAAAAGATTTTCTTTCAGCCCGACAGAGGTCTGCACAGCAGCCAGCCATGAGCACACTGCAAGCCCCCAGGGCGGTCACCTATCTTTATACTCGAAGTTACGTGTACAATATTTATCATTTTTCCCCAATACCTTCTACCCTTATTAACTGGTGCACTTCTAGTAATAACCAATCCCAAAGTGCCACCATCACCACAGAAGATGGAGGCCAAGAAGAAGAAGAAGAAGAACAGGACACGCCCCAATTCCTCCATCTTACTTCTTTAGACCCCCCTGTACAGAAATCTTAAACCCTGTGTCTCACACTCTAATTAACTTATCCCTTCACCATTCACCCAGTGAAATCCCCCCATCCTCATATAGGTGTCATCTCCTGTGTAGGATCAAAGTCCTGCCACCAGACACTTCTGGCGACATTCCAGGACCTCTGAGCCCACCAAGGGTGTTCTCGGCCACTCTGCACCTCCATCCTGAGGTGCTGAGATCCCACAATCAGGGAAAATCCTTCATCCTTCACCTCCCTCCTCCTCCTCGTCCTCCTGCTGCTGCTGGCTCACCCTCAGCAGGGATTTCTGGGTCTCGGGCTCGTGCTCGTAGCCCGCAGCCTCGATGCACTGGCCCACGGCCTCGGGGAGCAGCTGCTGCTCGCGGATCTCCCGCAGGTACTCGTCGGCCTTCTGGCTCTCCTTCTGCAGGACGAGGAGGAAGGAGAAGCCCTGGGACGCAGATCCCCGGGGATGCCAGCCCAGGGGGGCTCTCTGGGAGGGGGACGTACCTCGTACTCCTTCTGAGCCTCCAGCAGCAGAGCGCCCGGCGCCATGGAGGCGATGCGGAAAATCTCCTGGCTGGCCCCTGTGGGACGGGGACACAGCGGGCATCAGGGGCTGCTCCAGCCTGGGGGTGGCACCCGGTGCCACTGCCAGCGCCTGGCAGCGCCCTGCAGCTTCCATGAGCTCCTTCCGTGATCCCCCTCCAGCACCGGGATCGTGGAACGGGTTGGGTGGGAAGGGATCTTAAAGCCCAATGATTCCACCCCATCCATGGGCAGGGACAGTTCCCACTGTCCCAGGTGGATCCAAGTCCATCTAAGCTGGCCTTGGGCACTGCCAGGGATCCAGGGGCAGCCACAGCAAATCTGGCAATTCCAGCCCAGCCCCTGCCCACCCTCCCAGCCAGCAATTCCTTGCCAAGATCCCAGCCCAATCTCCCCTTTCCCAGTGGGAGCCATTCCCTGGCTCCTGTCCCTGCAGGCCTTGTCCCCAGTCCCTCTCCAGCTCTCCTGGAGCCCCTCCAGGGACTCTGAGCATTCCCTGGAATTTTTCCTTTTCCATGAGAACATTCCCAGCTCTCCCAGCCTGGCTCCAGAATCCCAGACGGGTTTGGGTGGGAAGGGACCTTAAATCCCACCCATCCCCACCAGGGACACCTCCCACCATCCCAGGGTGCTCCAAGCCCCACGTCCCACCTGCCCTGGGACATTCCTGTGGATGGAGCATCCACAGCTCCTCAGGGAATTCCTGTGCCAGGATCCCACACCCCGGGGGCCCAGGAGGGCAGGGAACTCACCGGGGATCTCGTGCAGGAACTCGTGGGTGCTGCGGGACAGGATCCTGACCCCGTCCAGCTCGGGCACCAGGTAGGAATCCTCATCCAGGACAAAGCTGGGATCCTGCTAAGGGTGCCCACGGGCACGGCTCCGGGACAGCGCGGAGAGACTGGAACCCCATGGGATGGGGGAAGGACTTGGGAACATCCCATGGGATGGGGAAGGACTTGGGAGCATCCCATGGGACAAGGGAAGGACTTGGGAGCATCCCATGGGACAGGGGAAGGACTTGGGAGCATCCCATGGGACGGGGAAGGACTTGGGAACATCCCATGGGATGGGGAAGGACTTGGGAACATCCCATGGGATGGGGAAGGACTTGGGAGCATCCCATGGGATGGGGAAGGACTTGGGAGCATCCCATGGGACAAGAGAAGGACTTGGGAACATCCCATGGGATGGGGAAGGACTTGGGAACATCCCATGGGATGGGGAAGGACCTGGGAACATCCCATGGGACAAGGGAAGGACTTGGGAGCATCCCATGGGATGGGGAAGGACTTGGGGACATCCCATGGGATGGGGGAAGGACTTGGGGACATCCCATGGGTTGGGGAAGGATTGGGAACATCCCATGGGACAGGGGAAGGACTTGGGAACATCCCATGGGACAAGGGAAGGACTTGGGAACATCCCATGGGATGGGGAAGGACTTGGGAACATCCCATGGGACAAGGGAAGGACTTGGGAACATCCCATGGGACAAGGGAAGGACTTGGGAACATCCCATGGGATGGGGAAGGACTTGGGAACATCCCATGGGATGGGGAAGGACTTGGGAACATCCCATGGGACAAGGGAAGGACTTGGGAACATCCCATGGGATGGGGAAGGACTTGGGAGCATCCCATGGGACAAGGGAAGGACTTGGGAACATCCCATGGGACAAGGGAAGGAGTTGGGAACATCCCATGGGATGGGGAAGGATTGGGAACATCCCATGGGACAAGGGAAGGACTTGGGAACATCCCATGGGACAAGGGAAGGACTTGGGAACATCCCATGGGACAAGGGAAGGACTTGGGAGCATCCCATGGGTTGGGGAAGGACTTGGGAGCATCCCATGGGATGGGGAAGGACTTGGGAGCATCCTATGGGTTGGGGAAGGACTTGGGAACATCCCATGGGATGGGGAAGGACTTGGGAGCATCCCATGGGACAAGAGAAGGACTTGGGAACATCCCATGGGATGGGGAAGGAGTTGGGAACATCCCATGGGATGGGGAAGGAGTTGGGAACATCCCATGGGATGGGGAAGGAGTTGGGAGCATCCCATGGGACAAGGGAAGGACTTGGGAACATCCCATGGGATGGGGAAGGGCTTGGGAACATCCCATGGGATGGGGAAGGACTTGGGAACATCCCATGGGACAGGGAAAGGACTTGGGAACATCCCATGGGACAGAAAAGGACCTGGGAGCATCCCATGGGACAAGGGAAGGACCTGGGAGCCTTTGTGGGGCTTGGGAGAATCCCATGGGACAGAAAAGGATCTGGAAACCAGAGTGGAGCTGGTAACATCATATGGGACAGAGAAAGGACCTGGGAGCATCCCATGGGACAGGGAAAGGACTCAGGAGCATCCCATGGGATGGAAAAAGGGCCTGGAAGCATCCTATGGGATGGGGAAAGGATTTGGGAACATCCCAGGGAACAGAAAAGGATCTGGGAGCATCTCATGGGATGGGGAAGACACTTGGGATCATCCCACGGGACAGAAAGGTACCTGGAGATTCCAGCCCACCCGAGAGCAGCCCGTGGGACAAGGGAAGGACCTGGGGACACCCCTGGTGACAGAGCAGCAAGGGGGGCAGCAGCGCGGGGGCCAGAGGAGGTGGCAGCGCCCCGGGCGTGTCCCCGTCCCCAAAGGATACCGGATGCACTCCGAGGAGTTGCCCACCACCATGAGCTGCCGCTCCCAGGCCAGCACCACGGCGCGCTGCCGGCTGCGGGGCCGCGTGCACCTGGGGACCCCAACATTGACCACAGCCATGGACCCCAATATCAGCCACAGCCTGGGACCCCAACATCAGCCCCAGCCTGGGACCCCAACATCAGCACAGCCTGGGACCCCAACATCAGCCCCAGCCATGGGACCCCAACATTGACCACAGCCTGGGACCCCAACATCAGCACAGCCCTGGACCCCAATATCGACCACAGCCTGGGACCCCAACATCGACCACAGCCTGGGACCCCAACATCAGCCCCAGCCTGGGACCCCAACATCGACCACAGCCTGGGACCCCAACATCACCCACAGCCTGGGACCCCAACATCGACCACAGCCATGGACCCCAACATCAGCACAGCCCTGGGACCCCAACATCAGCCACAGCCTGGGACCCCAACATCACCCACAGCCCTGGGACCCCAACATCAGCCACAGCCCTGGGACCCCAACATCACCCACAGCCCGGGACCCCAACATCAGCCCCAGCCTGGGACCCCAACATCGACCACAGCCTGGGACCCCAACATCAGCCACAGCCTGGGACCCCAACATCAGCCCCAGCCCTGGGACCCCAACATTGACCACAGCCTGGGACCCCAACATCAGTCACAGCCTGGGACTCCAACATCGACCACAGCCCTGGGACCCCAACATCGACCACAGCCCCAGGACCCCAACATTGACCACAGCCTGGGACCCCAACATCAGCCCCAGCCTGGGACCCCAACATCGACCACAGCCTGGGACCCCAACATCAGCCCCAGCCCTGGGACCCCAACATCGACCACAGCCCCAGGACCCCAACATTGACCACAGCCTGGGACCCCAACATCAGCCCCAGCCTGGGACCCCAACATCGACCACAGCCTGGGACCCCAACATCAGCCCCAGCCTGGGACCCCAACATCAGCCACAGCCCTGGGACCCCAACATCAGCCCCAGCCTGGGACCCCAACATCAGCCACAGCCTGGGACCCCAACATCACCCCCAGCCTGGGACCCCAACATCGACCACAGCCCCAGGACCCCAACATCGACCACAGCCCTGGGACCCCAACATTGACCACAGCCCTGGGACCCCAGCATCAGCCACAGCCCCGGCACCCCAACATTGACCACAGCCCTGGGACCCCAACATCAGCCCCAGCCTGGGACCCCAACATCAGCCCCAGCCTGGGACCCCAACATCAGCCACAGCCCTGGGACCCCAACATCAGCCACAGCCCCGGGACCCCAACATCACCCCCAGCCTGGGACCCCAACATCGACCACAGCCTGGGACCCCAACATCAGCCCCAGCCTGGGACCCCAACATTGACCACAGCCTGGGACCCCAACATTGACCACAGCCTGGGACCCCAACATCGACCACAGCCATGGACCCCAATATCAGCCACAGCCCCGGGACCCCAACATCAGCCACAGCCCCGGGACCCCAACATCAGCCACAGCCTGGGACCCCAACATCGACCACAGCCCTGGGACCCCAACATCAGCACAGCCCTGGGACCCCAACATCGACCACAGCCTGGCACCCCAACATCAGCCACAGCCTGGGACCCCAACATTGACCACAGCCCTGGGACCCCAACATTGACCACAGCCCTGGGACCCCAAACCATCAACCACAGCCATGGCACCCCAACATCAGCCCCAGCCCTGGGACCCCAATATCGACCACAGCCTGGGACCCCAACATCAGCCCCAGCCATGGACCCCAACATCGACCACAGCCCCGGGACCCCAAACGGGGACAGGGACACCCGGGGGTCCCATGGGGCTGGGGGTGGCGCAGGGACGGGGATGGGGACAGGGACGGGGACAGGGACGGGGACAGGGGACACGGGGACAGGGACAGGGACGGGCACAGGGACGGGCACAGGGATGGGGACAGGGACGGGCACAGGGATGGGGACAGGGACAGGGGACATGGGGACACGGGGACAGGGACGGGCACAGGGACGGGGACAGGGACGGGGACAGGGTCGGGGACACGGGGACAGGGACAGGCAGCTCACCAAACCATCTGCTTGGGCGGGGTTCGGATGCCGGTGTTGAACTCGCAGAACTTCTCCTGTGGGAGAGGAGAGAGGTCAGGGACACTCCTGGGGGAACTGGGAATGGGGGGAACTGGGAATGGGGGAACTGGGAATGGGGGGAACTGGGAATGGGGGGAACTGGGAATGGGGACAACTGGGAATGGGGGAACTGGGAATGGGGGAACTGGGAATGGGGACAACTGGGAATGGAGGGAACTGGGAATGGGGGGAACTGGGAATGGGGGGAACTGGGAATGGAGGGAACTGGGAATGGGGACAACTGGGAATGGGGGGAACTGGGAATGGGGGGAACTGGGAATGGGGGAACTGGGAATGGGGGGAACTGGGAATGGGGGGAACTGGGAATGGGGGAACTGGGAATGGGGACAACTGGGAATGGGGACAACTGGGAATGGAGGGAACTGGGAATGGGGGGAACTGGGAATGGAGGGAACTGGGAATGGGGGGAACTGGGAATGGGGACAACTGGGAATGGGGGAACTGGGAATGGGGGGAACTGGGAATGGGGGGAACTGGGAATGGAGGGAACTGGGAATGGAGGGAACTGGGAATGGGGGAACTGGGAATGGGGGAACTGGGAATGGAGGAACTGGGAATGGGGGGAACTGGGAATGGGGGGAACTGGGAATGGGGGGAACTGGGAATGGGGGGTGGGTGCTGGGCCACCAGAAGGTCCCACAGGAACTTCCAGATCCAGCTCTGGGAGCAACCAGGGCTCCA
>JAVKUW010000092.1:0-50000 GCA_031885435.1 Passerculus sandwichensis | reverse complement strand
TTTTTAATTTAGTTTTAATTAATGATTCTCAGTGGCAGCATTGGCCAGGGCCCACCTTGAGCGAGGCCGCTCCCATCCAGACGCAGCCGGAGTCGCAGAACAGCGCCAGCAGCCGCTGCGTGAAGGACACGGCCACGCGCAGGAACGGCCCCGCCGAGGGGCTCAGCCCGGGGGGCGTCTGCGGGGACAGGGACACCGTGGGGACACCGTGGGGACACCAATGGGGACACCAACGGGGACACCAACATGGCTCAGAGTGACACCAGGGGCATGGTCAGGACAGGGACACCGTGGGGACACCGTGGGGACACCAGCGGGGCACCAGAGTGACACCATGGGGACACCAACGGGGCACCAGAGTGACACCAGGGGCGGGGTCAGGACAGGGACACCGCTGGGGACACCAACAGGGCTCAGAGTGACACCATGGGGACACCAGCTGGGCACCAGAGTGACACCAGGGGGACACCAACAGGGCTCAGAGTGACACCAGGGGCACGGTGAGGACAGGGGGGCACCAATGGGGACACCAACGGGGCACCAGAGTGACACCATAGGGACACCAACAGGGCTCAGAGTGACACCAGGGGCACGGTGAGGACAGGGGGGCACCAGAGTGACACCAGGGGCACAGTCAGGAAAGGGGGGTCATCGATGGGGACACCAACAGGGGATCAGAGTGACACCATGGGGACACCAACGGGGCACCAGAGTGTCACCAGGGGTAGGGTCAGGAGAGAGGACACCACTGGGGACACCAACGGGGCACCAGAGTGACACCAGGGACACGGTCAGGACAGGGACACCATGGGGATGCCAACGGGGGACCAGAGTGACACCAGGGGCACGGTCAAGACAGGGACACCATGGGGACACCAACGGGGGACCAGAGTGACACCAGGGCCACGGTCAGGACAGGGGGGTCATCAATGGGGACACCAGCGGGGCACCAGAGTGACACCAGGGGCACGGTCAGGACAGGGACACCATGGGGACACCAACAGGGATCAGAGTGACCCCCAAGTGACATGGCCAGGACAGGGGGGTCACCAATGGGGACCTTGGAGTGACCCCTGAGTGGTGTGGTCAGAATGGGGGTCACCAATGGGGGCTCAGAATGTCCCCAAGGGGCATGGTCAGGACAGGGCAGGGCAGGGCACCATTGGAGTGACCCCTGAGTGGTGCAGTCAGGACAGGAGGAGCACCAGAGGTCACAAATGGGGGCTCGAAGTGACCCCAAGGGACGTGGTCAGGACAGGGGGGTCACCAACGGGGGATCAGAGTGACACCAGGGGCACGGTCAGGACAGGAACACCATGGGGACACCAACAGGGCTCAGAGTGACACCAGGGGCACGGTCAGGACAGGGGGGCACCAATGGGGACGTTGGAGTGACCCCTGAGTGGTGTAGTCAGGACAGGAGGAGCACCAGAGGTCACAAATGGGGGCTTGAAGTGACCCCAAGGGACGTGGTCAGGACAGGGGGGTCACCAACGGGGGATCAGAGTGACACCAGGGGCAGGGTCAGGAGAGGGGACACCACTGGGGACACCAATGGGGTTCAGAGTGACACCAGGGGCATGGTCAGAACAGGAGAGTCACCAATGGGGGCCTTGGAGTGACCCCCAAGTGGCACAGTCAGGACAGGGGGGACACCAGGGGACACCAATGGGGGCTTGGAGTGACCCCAAGGGACGTGGTCAGGACAGGGACACCATGGGGACACCAACAGGGAGATCAGAGTGACACCAGGGAGCATGGTCAGGACAGGGGGATCACCAGATCACCAGTGGGGACACCACTGGGGGCCTGGAGTGACCCCTGAGTGGTGTGGTCAGAACGGGGGACACCAATGGGGGCTCAGAGTGACACCAAGGAGGGTGGTCAGGACAGGGGGACACCAATGGGGGCTCGGAGTGACACCAAGGAGGGTGGTCAGGACAGGGGGACAGCAATGGGGTTCAGAGTGACACCAAGGAGGGTGGTCAGGACAGGGCAGGGCACCATTGGAGTGACCCCTGAGTGGCATGGCCAGGACAGGGGGGTCACCAATGGGGACCTCAGAGTGACCCTAAGTGGTGTGGTCAGGACAGGGGGACACCAATGGGGGCTCAGAGTGACACCAAGGGGTGGGGTCAGAACAGGGAGGACAGCAGGAGACACCAATGGGGACCTCAGAGTGACCCCCGGGTGGTGTGGTCAGGACAGGGGCACACCAGGGGACACCAATGGGGCTCAGAGTGACACCAGGGGCATGGTCAGGACTGGAGAGTCACCAATGGGGACCTTGGAGTGACTCCCAAGTGACATGGTCAGGACAGGGGGGTCACCAATGGGGACACCAATGGGGACCTTGGAGTGACTCCCAAGTGGTGCAGTCAGGACAGGAGGGACATCAGGGGACACCAGTGGGGGCTCAGAGTGACATCAAGGGATGTGGACAGGATAGGGGGGTCACCACTGGGGACCTTGGAGTGACCCCAAGTGACATGGTTCAGGACAGGGGGGTCACCAATGGGCATCTCAGAGTGACCCTCGAGTGGTGTGGTCAGGACAGGGAGGGGTCACCAGGGGACACAATGACCCCAATTGGTGTGGTCAGGACAGGGGGGTCACCAATGGAGGCCTTGGAGTGACCCCCAAGTGACATGGTCAGGACAGGGGGGTCACCAGGGGACACCACCAGGGGCTCAGAGTGACACCAAGGGTGTGGTCAGGACAGGGGGGTCACCAATGGGGACCTCGGAGGCATCCAGGATGGGAAAGGATTTGGGAGCATCCCAGGGGACAGGGGAAGGAGCTGGGCACACCCCAAGGGACAGTGGGGACAGTGGGGACAGTGGGGACAGTGCAGCCCAATCCCAAATTCCCAAAGGGCCTCACCAGCACGGAGCAGGAGGTGTTGTCCAGCAGGAAGAGCTCCTGTCCCATGGCCAGCAGCACCATGGTCACCCTGTCCTGGGCCAGCACGGTCCAGCACGGCGGGGCCTTCTGCAGCCCTGCGGGGACAGTGACACCCCTGGGACATGGGGACAGCAGGGACAGGGGGGACAAGGGACAGGGAAGGACAGAGAGAAGGGGATTGGGGACAGAGGGCACAGAGAAACAGAAGGGGAACAGGGAGGACAGAGAGGACAGAGAAGGACAGAGGGGACAGACAGGGACAGTGAGGATTGGGGACAGAGGGACAGAGAAACAAGGACAAGGGCATGGGGGGACAGAGGGACAGAGAAACAGAAGGGGAACAGGGAGTGCAGAGAGGACAGAGAGGGACAGGGAGAGACAGAGGGGGACAGGAGGGACAGAACAGAGGGACATGTGGGACAGAGGGACAGCGGGGATTGGGGACAGAGGGACAGAGAAACAGAAGGGGAACAGGGAGTACAGAGGGGACAGAGAGGGACAGAGGGGTCAGAATTGCACAGGGGGACAAGGGGACAGAGAAGGACAGGGACGGACAGAGAGACAGAGGGGGACTGGGGACAGAGGGCGCTGAGGGATGGTGGGACAAGGAAAGGACACATGGAACAAAGTGGGGACAGGGGTAGACAGAGGTGGACAGGAGGGACGGTGGGGACAGAACAGAGGGACAGAGAAACAAGGACAAGGGAATGGGGGGACAGAGGGACAGAGAAACAGAAGGGGAACAGGGAGGACAGAGGGCACAGAGAAGGACAGAGGGGGACACGAGGGACAAGAGGAGCACGTGGGACAGTGGGACAGCAGGGATTGGGGACAGAGGGACAGAGAAACAAGGACAAGGGGATAGGGAGGACAGAGGGACAGAGAAACAGAAGGAGAACAGGGAGGACAGAGGGGGACAAAGGGGGATGCAGAGGGACAGAGAGGGACATGGTGACACCCACCAGGGACCTCGGGCAGGCGCCGCAGCTTGAGGTCGTCGATGTTGGTGGCGAGGGAGAAGCGCAGCGCTCCCGTCAGGATGGCCACGCCCGTGCCGAACTCCGTGTGGAACACCTGCGCCTCCAGCACGTGGTTCTGCAGCACCTCCTGCAGGACACGCCGGGGAGGGGACACTGGTGACACGCTGGGGACACGCTGGGGACACCGGGGCTCGGCTGGGGCAGGCAGTGAATGTGCTGCTCTCCGGGACGGATCCCAGCTCCTTCCCCAGGGATGGGACAGCCCCGGTGCTGCATCCCCCAAACCCCACCCAGGGCATCTCAGGAGGAGGAAATGGAGAAGATGAGATGGGGGTGGGATTGTGGGAAGGAATTCCTGGCTATGAGGGTGAGGAGGGGCTGGGATGGAATTCCCAGAGAATTCCATCGGGATGAAATTCCACTCCTGGATCCCTGGGAGTGTCCAAGGCCAGGCTGGACAGGCTTGGAGCACCCTGGGATGGCGGAAGGTGTCCCAGGGCAGGGGTGGAATGGGACGGGCTGTGAGGTCCCTTCCCACCCGCCCCATCCCAAATCCCACCCCAAATCCATCCCACAGCCCGTTGCCTCACGTTTCCCATGCTGAAGTGCCGCTTGAACTCGCAGAAGAGGTTGTAGACCAGGACGGTGCCATCCTCCTGGATGCACAGCAGGTCCTCCTCCGCCGTCCAGCCCAGGTGCACCAGGGGGCCGCTCTTCCACTGGGAACGGCACGGAAGGGTCAGCCCGAGCCAGGGACGGCCCTCCGGGGACACACCGGGGCTGCCGGAGCTCCGGCAGCTTCTCCACAGCTTGGACACCTCACCCAGAGGTCCAACACTTCACCCTGAGATCCAACACCTCACCTGGAGGTCCAACCTCTCGTCCAGTCGTCCAACACCTTGTCCACAGTCCAACACCTCATCCACAGGTCCAACACCTCACCCAGAGGACTGACATCTCACCCAGAGGGTCCAACCTCTCATCCAGAGGTTCAACACCTTGTCCACCTTGTCCACAAGTCCAACACCTCATCCACAGGTCCAACACCTCACCCAGAGGACTGACATCTCACCCAGAGGACTGACATCTCACCCAGAGGGTCCAACCTCTCATCCAGAGGTTCAACACCTTGTCCACAAGTCCAACACCTCATCCAGAGGACTGATCCTCATCCAAAAGTCCAACATCTGACCCACAGGGCTGACACCACGCCTTACCCAGAAGTCCAACATTGACACTTCACCTGGAGGCTCAACACCTCATCCAAAAGTCCAACACCTCATCCAGAGGTCCAGCACCTCATGCAAAAGTCCAGCATCTCATCCAAAGGGCTGACACCTCACCTGGAGGTCCAACACCTCACACAGAGGTCCAACAGCTCATCCAAAAGTCCAAAACCTCATCCAGAGAACTGACACCTCATCCAGAGGTCCAACACCCTACCTGGAGGTCCAGCACCTCATCCAGAGATCCAGCACCTCATCCAGGGAACTGACACCCCACCTGGAGGTCCAGCACCTCATCCAGAGATCCAGCACCTCATCCAGGGAATTGACACCCCACCTGGAGGTCCAATATCTCATCCAGAGGTCCAGCACCCCACCTGACCTGGCTCTGCAGGTCCCTGCAGTCCTGGCACTGTCCCTCAACTGCCCCCCAGGCAGGGGGGAAGGAGGATGTTCCTGTGGCTCCAGTCCTCATGCCATGTTCCTGTCCCATCCCTGGGCAGCAGGGAAAGGATTCTCCTGCTCCAAACCCATTCCATCTTCTTCTTCCATCCCTCATCAGCAGGAAAGGATTGGCTTGCTCCAAACCCATCCCATTCTCCTGTCCCATTCCTGGGCAGCAGGAAAAGGATTCTCCAGCTCCAAACCCACCCTATCTTCTTCTTCCATCCCTCATCAGCAGGGAAAGGATCTTCCTGCTCCAAACCCTTTTCCATCCTCTTCTTCCATCCCTCACCAGCAGGGAGAGGATTCTCCTGCTCCAAACCCATCCCATTCTCCTGTCCCATTCCTGGGGAGCAGGGAAAGGATTCTCCTGCTCCAAACCCATTCCATCTTCTTCTTCCATCCCTCATCAGCAGGGAAAGGATCTTCCTGCTCCAAACCCTTTTCCATCCTCTTCTTCCATCCCTCACCAGCAGGGAGAGGATTCTCCTGCTCCAAACCCATTCCACCCTCTTCTCCCATCCCAGGGCAGCTGCCATCCGTTCCCCGTGCTCCCACACCCCCGTCCCCCCGCCCAGGCTGTCCATCCCCCCCAGCTCACCGGGACACTGGCCAGGAGCAGCCCTGAGGCCGAGTAGATCTCCAGGAGCGGGCGGGCGCTGGGGGTCTTGTCCCGCCGGGAATTCCTCAGCAGAGCTGGGACAGGGACGAGGACAAGGAGGGGACAGTCCCTGAGCCATGGGTGACACAGCCCCGGCTCGGGGAGGGGGGCTCAGGGGGCTGCACGCACCTATGGGACCCCCATACGGGGCAGCTGCCACCACACAGTCACGGAGATCCTCCCGCAAGCCCCATTCCATGGAGTAGAGCTCCAGCTTCCTGATGGGACACGGATGGAGGATGGATGGATGGATGGATGGATGGATGGATGGATGGATGGATGGATGGATGGATGGATGGATGGATGATGGATGGATGGATGGACATGCAACAGATACAGGGACAGGAGATCCATGGACAATGCCCATCCCCAAACCAGCCCTGAGACCCCCAAGAAACCTCAGGAGCCCCAAGATCCACAGACACCCCGGGAACCCCCAAAGATTCCCAGGAATCCCCCAGACCAGCGCAAGGAGCCAGGGCCATCTCGGGACCCCTCCAGCAACCCACAGGACCCTCCACCAGCCAACCCCAAGCCCACCCTGGGACCCCTCAACCACCCCCGGGACCCCACAGCCATCCCGGGACCCCTCAACCACCCCTGGGACCCCTCAGCCATCCCGGGACCCCCATCCCCAGCCAGCCCCAAGACTCGTGTCCACCCAGGGACCCCCTTAATCCCCCGGGACCCCCATCGCCAGCCAGCCCCGTGGCTACCCCAGAACATCCAAAGTAACCACATAACCACACCCCAGCCATCTCCGGGATCCCCATTCTAGCCCTGTCATCTCCCCGAGCCCCTCGAGCAGCCCCGGGACCCCCGAGCAGCCCCGGCACCTCCGATCTCTCCAAGCAGCCTGGGGATCCCCGAGCAGCCCCGGGACCCCCGAGCACCCTCAGGCCGGTGCCGCCCCCGCCGCCCCTCACCGGTAGAAGGTCTCCTCGCCCAGCGGGTTCCAGTTGGCCGTGTAACAATCCATGGCGCGGCCGGGATGGGGGAACCGAGATGGGCCGAGGGGAACCGGGACCGAGACCGGGATCCGGACCCGGTGGTCCCGGCGCTTCCCTCAGCGCGCCACGCCCCGAGCGTCGCGCCGTGACGCAGGGCCGGGCGCCGCCATCTTGGGTGAGGGCACGGGTAGGTGAATGGAGAACCGCCGCCATTTTGAGTGAGGGCAGCGAGAAAGGGGAACAGCCGCCATCTTGGGTGAGGGCTGTGGGAAAGGGGAACCGCCGCCATCTTGGGTGAGGGCACAGGCCTTGTCCCTCAAGTGTCGCCTGTCCCCAAAGGTTTCCCCTCTCCCCCACAATCTCCGTTGTCCCCCAGTGTGTCCCTAGTTCCTTAAGAGGCCTCTTATCCCCAGAGGTGTCGCCCAAGATGTCCCCTGTTGCACCGAGGTGTCCCTCAAGGTATCCGTCCTCCCTCAGCGTGTTAACTGTCCCCCAGGCTGTTCCTTACCCCCAGGGGATGTCCCCATGCCCCAAGATGTCCCTTGTCACACACACTGTTCCCACAGGTCTCTCTTTATTTCCTGCTGCTGGAAACCCAGGAAGGGCCACGGAGGTGCCCCCTGTGCCGGGGTGGGGATCAGGGGTGCCATGGCGGTGCTTCGCGTGCCAGGGGTGGAGTGCTGTGGTGGAGTCCCAGAGCTGGAGTGCCAGGGTGGTGCCACACGTCCTGGTGTCACGGTGCCAAGGTGGCGCCACACGTCCCGGTGTCACGGTGCCAAGGCAGTGCCACGTTGGGGTGCCACGGTGGTGCTCTGTGTCCTGGGATGGAGGTGCTGTGCTGGTGCTGCTGTGCCAGGATTGGGGTCGGAGTGCTGGGGTGGTGTCCTGGGGCTGGGTTTGGGGTGCCATAGCAGTGCCAGGGTTCACGGGCAGCGGCAGTGCCAGGGTTCGGGTGCCACGGCAGTGCCGTGGCAACGCCTCATGTCCCGGGCTCACGGTGCCGTGCCAGGGCCGGAGCGGTGCCAGGTTTGGGGTGCCATGCCACCGTGGCAGCGCCACCCGGGCCCTACTTATTGGCATCGCCCAGGTCACAGCGGTAGTGAAAGATCTGGAAGTTCAGCAAGGTGCCCAGCAGCGAGGGGTACGAGGCGCCCACCTTGCGGAATCCCTGCCCCTCGTAGAGCCGCTGTGCCGCCACCTGCACCATGGAGGTGCTGAGCACCACGGCGCCGTACCCGCGGGCACGGGCGAACGCCAGCACCTCCCGGCACAGCGCCCGCGCCAGCCCGCGGCCCCGGTGCTCCCGGCTCACCGACATCCTCTTGAGCTCCAGCTCGCCACGGCCCGTGGGCACCGCCGCCACCATGGCCGCCACGGTGCCGGCCTCTTCAACCACCCAGAAGCGGCAGTCGGGCGGGCGCAGGTACGTGCCTGGCACGTCGCACAGGTCGGTGCCCAGCGCCTCGCGCACGTAGTCGGCGCTGAGCGAGCGCACCAGCACCCAGAGCAGCACCAGCGCCAGCGCCACCGCGCCCAGCCCCAGCACCCAGGAGCCCGCGGCCGCCCGCGCCGCCACGAACACGGCCAGCAGTGCCAGGCGCACCCGCGCCGCCCGCAGAATGTGCCGGAAGCCGGCCGGGGCGTGCTCCAGGATGCCGCGGGCAAACAGCGCCCGCACGGCCTCAAAGTCCTGATCCTGGTACTGCCGGATGCGGAACGACGCCATGGGGGCACCTGCGGGGGCACGGAGAGGGGTTAGGGGGTGATATAGGGGGGGTGGGCAGGGGGAGATGGATCTTGGGGCGGTACAGAGGGGTCAGGGACACCCAGAGTGACCAGAGACTTGTCCCTGGCGTGGCACAGGGGGGGTCAGGGCAGTGCCATGGATGGAGGACCCCCAGACCCACCACTGGCCATGGCACAAGGGCTCACAGAAGCGCCCACTTTCACAGGGACCCTCGGTGTGCCCCCACACCCATCCTTGGGATGGCACAAGGGGTCAGGGCAGTGCGCACCCTCACAGGGACCCTTGGTGTGTCCCCAGACCCATCCCTGGCATGGCACAAGGGGTCAGGGCAGTGCCATGGATGGAGACCCTCCAGGATACCCCCAGACCTCATCTTTTGCATGGCATAGGGGGTCAGAGCTGTGCCCACCCTCACAGGGACAGCCAGAGCGTCTTGAGACCCATCCCTGACCATGGCACAAGGGGTCACGACAGTGCCATGGATGGGGACCACCCAGGATACCCCCAGATCCCATTTTTGGCATGGCACAGGGGGGTCAGGGCAGTGCCCGCCCTCGCAGAGACTCCCAGTGTGCCCCAGACCCATCCCTGGCATGGCACAGGGGGATCAGGGCAGTGCCAGTGCCGCTCCCACCAAGGGTACCCCAAAAACAAGGGGTAAAACTGTGGGGGGCACAGGAGAAGAGCCGCAGGATCTGGGGGTGCCGCCCCCCTCCCCGGAACCCCGGTACTCACCGGGAGCCGCGGCACGACCCGCCCCGGGCAAAGGTGGGCAGAGCGTGGGCACCGAGCTGTGCCCGGGACAGGGCAAAGGGGCAAAGGGCCCGGGGGGGCACGGGGACAGGAGGGGACAGGGGGGGACACAAGGGGGACACGGGCACAGCCTCCCGGAGGGTTTGGGGGGTCAGACCCATGCAGGGCACCTCAAGGGGGTCCCCAATGTGCCCCAAACCCTCTCTCGGGGGGTGCCCGGCCCCAACCCGCACCCCCCACAATCGCCCCCGGCCGCCCCCCCCACCTGCTGCTCCCGGCGCTGTCGCTCCTCACACCGGCACCGGCGGCTCCTCGGGGACAACCGGGGGGTCCCTCACGGCACGGGGGGGGCTCGGTGACCCCCTGAGCACCCCCAGGGGATGTTTGTTTTGGGTGGGGGGTCTTTGTTTGGCGCACCCCCAGCCCGGCCTGTGCCTGCGATTTGCCGGGTGCGTTCAGCCCATCGTTCTGCGCCGCTCAGGGTGGGGGCCCGGCAGGATTTGGGGGGGCTCCGGTGGCAGCACGGGGTAGCGGGGGGACACCCCCGGTTTGGGCCGTGCCGAGGCCGGCGGAGGCTCCGGTGAGCGGCGAGCGCAGGCGCCGAGCGGGAAGCGCTGCTGCCCCTGCCGATGATGCCGTAAAGAGATCCCGGAAGGTTGTGGGGTCACGGGGAGGGGGATTTGGGGGAGCGCAGGGCACGGGGGGCCCGGGGAGTGGCGGGGGGACACCGCACGGGACCCCTGTCACCCCCAAATCCCGGCGGCGGGGCAGCGATGGGGGAGTGGGGGGGGGGTGCAGCCCCTCGCAGTGTTGGTGTCACAATTGTGGGGACACCCCAGCCCTGCCCAGCGTCACCCCAGGGGGCTTGGGGGGTCCCCATGATGATGCTCGCCCCCCCAGCCCCGGTCTGGAGCCTCCCCGGGGGTGTCATGGGGGTCCCGGGTGTGTTGGGGACCCCCATGAACGGCTCAGCCCAGCGCTGGGGACAGCCCCGCATTTGGGGAGGGGGACACGGTGGCATCAGGGCACAGCAGGGCACAGCCCCCCACCCTGCAGGACCGCAGGGGGGCTAAGGGGGGTCACCCCAACCCCTTTATTGTACCCTACAACCCCCCCGTGCCCCCTCGGCTTCCCGTGGGACTCGGGGTGCCCCATGCCGCTGCTCCCCATCTCCGGGGGGCTCAGGGGGTGCTGGCTCTGATGGCGGTGCCCCATCGCCCTACCATGACCCCACGGTCACCCAGACCCCATCCCCGACCCTCTCTCGGTGTCCCCAAAGTCCCAACACCCCCCAGTGCCCCCCAGGACCCTCCCAGTGCACCCATGGCCCGGCACTTCCCGAAGCCCACAGCCCGGACACCCACGGACCCCCACCCTGGAGACCCCCCCAGTGTCACAGCCCTGCCGGACATTGTCCCCAGGGTCCGCAGACCCGCCCAGGTCTCTGCAGCCCCCAGAGCAGCCCCGGCACTGTGGGGACACCCCCCGCTGCAGGTCCCCATTGTCCCCGCTGCCCAGGGACCCCCTCCGTGTCCCCCCAGCCCCGCCCCCTCCGCGCCGCCCATGAATCCCGCATCCTATTGGCCCCCGCCGCCGGCAGCAGCCAATAGGCTCCCAGAGATGAGGGGAGGGGCGGGACAAGCGCTCACGTGCGCATCAGGGGCGGGGCCAGGCTATCCAATGGGAGGAAGGGGGCGGGGCCGTGCGAAGCACTCGACAACAGAAAGGGGCGTGGCTTAGTGAGCGTAGCGCATGGTGAATATTTACACGACGGAAATGGGCGTGTCCTAATGAGGGGCGCGGCTCGGAGCGGAATTTCTACTGGTCAGCACCGAATGGGCGGGGCTTTACTGCGGCGGCGCGAGGGGAATGGGCGTGGCCTGGTGAGGGGCGTGGCCTCGCCGAGTTCCCACGGCAGGCTCCGGGGCAGAATCGAGCCCCGGTCCCGGTCCCTTTCCTGGTCCCGGTCCTGTTCCTATTCCCGGTCATTTTCTAGGTCTCGGTCTCATTCCCATTCCCGTTCCCATTCCCGGTCCTGTTCCCGTCCCCATTCCCATTCCAATTCCCGGTCCCATTCCCATTCTCATTCCCATTCCCATTCCCATTCCCGGTCCCCTTCTCACTCCCATTCCCGTTCCCGTTCCCGGTCCCTCCGCCGCTCCAGCCCCGCACACTCGCAGCCGCAGCGCACCCAAACTTTACTGGATCCGTCCCGCCCGTTCCCCTGCGCCCCCGGCCGATCCCGCGGCCCCGGGGCCGCCCCGCTCACTGCCCGCGGCCGTGGGCGCGCAGGCGGCGGAGCCGCAGCCGCTGCAGCCGCAGCGCCGGGTCCGGGCCCGGCCGGGGCCTCCCGGGCCGGTGGCGGCCCCGCGCCCGCGCCAGGCGGAAGCTGCACGGGGTGGGAACGTTCTCGAAGTAGACCCGGCACGGCTGCGTGGCCGCCTCGTAGCCCTCGGCCCGCGCCGTCACCTCGTACTCGCCCGGGTTCAGCAGCCGCCAGTAGTCCCCGTCCGAGGCTGCGGGGGTGGGCGTCACACTGCTGTCCCCACCCTGTGCGAGTCCCCAGCCCCAGTCCCGTTCCCGTCCTTGTCCCCAGCCCCAGTCCTGTTCCTGTCCTCGTCCCCTGCCTCAGTCCCGTTCTTGTCCCATCCCTAATTCTCATCCCCAATCCCATTCCTGTCCTTGTCCCCAGCCCCAGTCCTGTTCCTGTCCTTGTCCCCAGCCCCAGTCCTGTTCCTGTCCTCGTCCCCTGCCTCAGTCCCGTTCTTGTCCCATCCCTAATTCTCATCCCCAATCCCATTCCTGTCCTTGTCCCCAGCCCCAGTCCTGTTCCTGTCCTTGTCCCCAGCCCCAGTCCTGTTCCTGTCCTCGTCCCCTGCCTCAGTCCCGTTCTTGTCCCATCCCTATTCCCATCCCCATCCCCAATCCCATTCCTGTCCCGATCCCATCCCCATTCCCAACCTAATCCTGCTTCCTTTGCCATCTGCAATCCCCAATCCCACTCCCCTTCCATCCCTGTCCCCAGCCCCATCCCATTCCTGTCCCCATCGCCTTTCCCAGCCCTATTTCCATCCCCACCTGCAATTCCCAATCCCACCCCCAAATCCCATCCCACTCCTTTCCCTGTCCCAGCCCCGTCCCATTCACGTCCCCAATGCCATCTCCATTCCTGTCTCATCCCCATTTCCAACTTCATCCCCTTACTCTCCCCATCCCAATCTCATCCCTGTCCCCATCCCATCCCTGTCCCCATCCCATCCCATCCCCTTTCCCAATCCCATCCTATTTCCATCCCCATCTGCAATTCCCCATCCCAAATCCCATCTCATTCCTTTCCCTGTCCCCGTCCCCATTCCCATCCTCATCCCCATCCCGTCCCTGTCCTTATCCCACCCTCATTCCCAGCCTGACCCCGATCCCGATCCCGATCCCACCCCAAACCCCACCCCTCCGTGTCCCGGTGTCCCGGTACCGGTGTCCCCCCAAGCCCCGCCCCTCCGTGTCCCGGTGTCCCGGTACCGGTGTCCCCCCAAATCCCGCCCCTCCGTGTCCCGGTGTCCCGGTACCGGTGTCCCCCCAAACCCCGCCCCTCCGTGTCCCGGTGTCCCGGTACCGGTGCGGACGTCGTGGTTGATGCCATCCACGGAGATGATGGCGTTGGGGATGCCCAGCTCGGTGTCACTGTCCCGGACCACGCCCTTGATCCCCCGGTGCACCTGCAGGGCGTGGCACAGGTGGCACGGGTGTGTCCCCCGCTCCCGGTGCCACCTCAACGTTTGGGGACAGCCACGTCCCGCTGCCATCCCGCTGAGCCCCCACCCTGCTGTGCCCATGGCCACCCCGCAATGTCCCCAGCGTGTCACCCCCATCCCCAAAGCCTTACAGAGACCCCTGGGGGTTCCCTGGCCCTGTCCTGCTCATGACACAGTGTCCCCATTGTCCCAGCACCCTCCAGACCCCACCCAGTGTCCCCATTGTCCCCAGATTCCACCCAGTGTCCCCATTGTCCCAGCAACACCAGACCCCCCACTCGAGACCCCTCCTCAGTGTCCCCATGATCCCAGAACAACCTGGATCCCCTTGGTGTCCCCATGTCCCAAACCCCCCAAATCCCCCATCCTGAATCCCCCTTCCCCATATCCCCATGGTCTCAGCATCCCCAGACCCCCTCAGTGTCTCCATGTCCCAAATCCCTCAAATCCCCCATCTTGGACTCCCTTTCTCCAGTGTCCCCATGGTCCCAGGACCCCAGACCCCCTCAGTGTCCCCATGTCCCAAAACCCCCCGAATCCCCCATCCTGGATCCTCATTCTCCACTGCCCCCCTCATCCCAGCACCCCCAAGACCCCCCGTGTCCCCATGTCCCAAAGCTCCCATTTCCCCATCCTGAACTTCCCTTCTCCACCATCCCCATCATCCCAGAACCACCTGGATCCCCTTGGTGTCCCCATGTCCCCCATCCTGCCCCCCCTTTCCCCACTGCCCCCCCATCCCAGCACCCCCAGGACCCCCCCAGTGTCCCCATGTCCCAAACCCCCCCAAATCCCCCATTCTGAATCCCCCTTCCCCATATCCCCATGGTCTCAGCACCCCCAGACCCCCTCCAGTGTCCCCATGTCCCAAACCCCTCAAATCCCCCATCTTGGACTCCCCTTCCTCAGTGTCCCACTGGTCCCAGGACCCCAAACCCCCTCAGTGTCCCCATGTCCCAAAACGCCCCAAATCCCCCATCCTGGATCTCCCAGTGTCCCCCTGGTCCCAGAACCACCTGGACCCCCTCCAGTCCCCCCATGTCCCAATCCCCCATCCTGAATTCCCCATTTCCCACTATCCCCATGATCCCAGAACGACCTGGATCCCCTTGGTGTCCCCATGTCCCAAAACCCCCCAGATCCTCCATCCTGGATCCCCCTTCCCCATATCCCCATGGTCTCAGCACCCCCAGACCCCCTCCAGTGTCTCCATGTCCCAAAACCCCCCAAATCCTCCATCCTGGATCCTCATTCTCCACTGCCCCCCTCATCCCAGCACCCCCAAGACCCCCTCAGTGTCTCCATGCCCCAAATCCCTCAAATCCCCCATCTTGGACTCCCCTTCCTCAGTGTCCCACTGGTCCCAGGACACCAGACCCTCTCAGTGTCCCCATGTCCCAAAACCCCCCAAATCCCCCATCCTGGATCTCCCAGTGTCCCCACGATCCCAGAACCACCTGGACCCCCTCCAGTCTCCGCATGTCCCAAAGCTCCCATTTCCCCATCCTGAACTTCCCTTCTCCACTATCCCCATGATCCCAGAACCACCTGGACCCCCTCAGTGTCCCCATGTCCCAAATTTCCCCAAATCCCCCATCCTGGATCCTCATTCTCCACTGCCCCGCTCATCCCAGCACCCCCAGGACCCCCCCAGTGTCCCCATGTCCCAAACCCCCCCAAATCCCCCATCCTGAATCCCCCTTCCCCATATTCCCATGGTCTCAGCACCCCCAGACCCCCTCCAGTGTCCCCCATGCCCCAAATCCCTCAAATCCCCCATCTTGGACTCCCCTTCCTCAGTGCCCCCCTAGTCCCAGGACCCCAGACCCCCCCAGTGTCCCCATGTCCCAAAACGCCCCAAATCCCCCATCCTGGATCTCCCAGTGTCCCCCTGGTCCCAGAACCACCTGGACCCCCTCCAGTGCCCCCATGTCCCAGTCCCCCATCCTGAATTCCCCTTTCCCAGTATCCCCATGATCCCAGAATGACCTGGATCCCCTCGGTGTCCCCATGTCCCAAAACCCCCCAGATCCTCCATCCTGGATCCCCATTCTCCACTGCCCCCAGCACCGCCAGGACCCCCCCAGTGTCCCCATGTCCCAAACCCCCCCAGATCCCCCATCCTGAATCCCCCTTCCCCGTATCCCCATGGTCTCAGCACCCCCAGGACCCTCCCAGTGTCCCCCATGTCCCAAATCCCTCAAATCCCCCATCTTGGACTCCCCTTCCTCAGTGTCCCCATGGTCCCAGTACACCAGACCCTCTCAGTGTCCCCATGTCCCAAAACCCCCCAGATCCTCCATCCTGTCCCCCTGGTCCCAGAACCACCTGGACCCCCTCCAGTCTCCCCATGTCCCAAAGCTCCCATTTCCCCATCCTGAACTTCCCTTCTCCACCATCCCCATGATCCCAGAACCACCTGGACCCCCTCAGTGTCCCCATGTCCCAAATTCCCCCAAATCCCCCATCCTGGATCCTCATTCTCCACTGTCCCCAGCACCCCCAGGACCCCCCCCAGTGTCCCCATATCCCAAACCCCCCCAAATCCCCCATCCTGCCCCCCCTTTCCCCACTGCCCCCCCATCCCATTCCCCCCATTCCTCCCCATCCCCATCCCACCCCATCCCCTCCTCACAGACAGACCCGCGGTGGCTCCTGCCACCCTCGAGCCGCGTCCCCAAGGCCCGGGTGGTGCCACCCCCGGTGCCACCGCGGTGCCAGCCCGTGCCCCACCTGCTCCATGAAGAGCAGCAGCGACTCGCGGTTGTTCTCCCACTCGGCGGGCAGCTCCGAGGCGTGCGGGAATTTGTCGCAGGAGAGCTCCACGGTGATCTCGAAGCAGTTGGTGTGCAGGTAGCTGAAGTCGTTCATGCCTGGGGGACACAGCGAGGGTGGCAGCAGGGGACAAAGGGACAGAAAAATCCCGGAGTGACAGGAAAATTCCAGAAACTCCCTGGATATTGAGAGTTTCAGACTTTCTTTTCTTGCAGCACTGACCCCCAGGAGAACACTGCATTTAACCTGGAGAAAGCTTCCAAAATTAAATAATAGAACTAAAATTATGAATGTGCAGTTGGATTAGAAAGGTGTAATATCACAGGGTGGAAAACTTGCAATTTAAAGGTTTAAAATATAATAATGTCTATAAAGCAAAATAGAAGTTTTAGGGCAGAGGTTGGTCCTGTCCTTCATCACCTTCTTCTCCATGGGTTTGGGTGGTTTGGTGTAAGTGGTTAAAAAATTCCACATTGCAAGTCACAGGTAATTAATTTAATTAATAATTAAATTAATTATTTAAAAATAAAAATAATTGAGGTGTCATTTCTTAATTGGATACTTTAGCCTTAAAAAGCCTTCTAAAGGGAGAGATAGGGCTCCACTTTCAGCTTGTTAGAGTAATTTACTATAAAATTCACTGTTTGTGATACTGTATTGTAGGTAAGAACTGATAAATATCTGAGTCCAAATGAGAAAACCATCTTTCTAAAAGAAACAAAATAACCAAAAAATAAAAAAAAAAAAAGAAACAAAAAATAAGCAAAAAAATAACCAACCCCCTCAAAAAATTAGCAAAAAAGAAACAAAAAAAGAAACAAAAAATCAAAAATCCAGGTGTCCCCACTCACTGCCACCCACTGTGTGCCACCTGAGCTCAGTGTCCCTACTCACAGCCACCATCTCAGAGTGTCCCTGCTCACTGCCACCGTGTGCCACCTGAGCTCACAGAGCGTTCCTGTACCCTGCCAGCCACCATGTGCCACCTGAGCTCAGAGTGTCCCTACTCACAGCCACCATCTCAGAGTGTCCCCACTCACTGCCACCGTGTGCCACCTGAGCTCACAGAGTGTTCCTGTACCCTGCCAGCCACTGTGTGCCAGCTGAGCTCACAGTGTTCCTGCTCACTGCCACTTGTGCCACCTGAGCTCAGTGTCCCTGCTCACTGCCACTATCTCAGAGTGTCCCCACTCCCTGCCACCGTGTGCCACCTGAGCTCATGGACTGTCCCCACTCACTGCCATGTGCCCCCTTGAGCTCAATGTCCCTGCTCACTGCCAGCCACTGTGTGCCACCTGAGCCCAGTGTTCCTGCTCACTGCCATGTGCCACCTGAGCTCAGTGTCCCCACTCCCTGCCATGTGCCACCTGAGCCCAGTGTCCCTGCTCACTGCCACTATATCAGAGTGTCCCTGCTCACTGCCACGGTGTGACACCTGAGCTCATGGAGTGTCCCCACTCCCTGCCAGCCACCGTGTGCCACCTGAGCTCACAGGGTGTTCCTGCTCACTGCCACCATCTAAAAGTGTCCCCACTCACTGCCAGCCACCATGTGTCCCCTGATCTCACACGGTGTCCCCACTCACTGCCACCCATCATGTGCTACCTGAGCTCAGTGTCCCTGCTCACTGCCACCCCCCGTGTGCCCCCTGATCTCAGGGACTGTCCCCACTCACTGCCATGTGCCACCTGAGCTCAGTGTCCCTGCTCACTGTCACCATCTCAGTGTCCCCACTCACTGCCAGCCACCGTGTGCCACCTGAGCTCAGTGTCCCACTCACTGCCACCATCTCAGAGCGTCCCTGCTCTCTGCCACCACGTGCCCCCTGGTCTCAGGGACTGTCCCCACTCACTGCCATATGCCCCCTGGTCTCAGGGACTGTCCCCACTCGCTGCCATGTGCCCCCTGATCTCACGGTGTGTCCCACTCACTGCCAGCCACGGTGTGCCCCCTGATCTCAGTGTGTCCCCACTCACTGCCACCCCCCATGTGCCCCCTGGTCCCAGGGACTGTCCCCACTCACTGCCATATGCCCCCTGATCTCACGGTGTGTCCCACTCACTGCCAGCCACGGTGTGCCCCCTGATCTCAGGGACTGTCCCCACTGACTGCCATGTGCCCCCTGGTCTCACGGCGTGCCCCACTCACTGCCACCCCCCACGTGCCCCCTGGTCTCAGGGACTGTCCCCCCTCACTGCCACCCCCATGTGCCCCCTGGTCTCACGGCGTGCCCCACTCACTGCCACCCCCCACGTGCCCCCTGGTCTCAGGGACTGTCCCCACTCACTGCCATGTGCCCCCTGGTCCCAGGGACTGTCCCCACTCACTGCCATGTGCCCCCTGGTCCCAGGGACTGTCCCCACTCGCTGCCATGTGCCCCCTGATCTCACGGTGTGTCCCACTCACTGCCAGCCACGGTGTGCCCCCTGGTCTCAGGGACTGTCCCCACTCACTGCCATGTGCCCCCTGGTCTCACGGCGTGCCCCACTCACTGCCACCCCCCACGTGCCCCCTGGTCTCAGGGACTGTCCCCCCTCACTGCCACCCCCATGTGCCCCCTGGTCTCACGGCGTGCCCCACTCACTGCCACCCCCCATGTGCCCCCTGGTCCCAGGGACTGTCCCCACTCGCTGCCATGTGCCCCCTGGTCTCACGGCGTGTCCCACTCACTGCCAGCCACGGTGTGCCCCCTGATCTCAGTGTGTCCCCACTGACTGCCATGTGCCCCCTGATCTCAGGGACTGTCCCCACTCGCTGCCATGTGCCCCCTGGTCTCACGGCGTGCCCCACTCACTGCCACCCCCCACGTGCCCCCGGTCTCAGGGACTGTCCCCACTCACTGCCACCCCCCACGTGCCCCCTGGTCTCAGGGACTGTCCCCACTCGCTGCCATGTGTCCCCTGGTCTCACAGCGTGCCCCACTCACTGCCACCCCCCACGTGCCCCCGGTCTCAGGGACTGTCCCCACTCACTGCCAGCCACGGTGTGCCAGTGGGCGCCGTTGATGATGCTGCCGTAGCGCGTGAAGTCGTCGTGGTGGCAGGGCCGGCGCTCGGCGCTGGCCATGGCGGGGTTGGCGGTGGCGTAGACGGTGGCCAGCCAGCGGAAGACGCCATCGTCGGGGGTGGGGGTGAGCTCCTGCGCCTTCCAGTAGGTGCGGCTCATGTCGAAGGGGTAGGTGACCACCAGCTCCCCCCCGTGCAGGTTGGCGCTCAGCACGAACGGGTAGCGCTGCATCCACGCGATCACCGCGCGCGTCTCCGGGGCCACCTGCGCGGTGACACCGCCGTCACCCGTGCCATGTGCGTGGTGACACCGCTGTCCCACACCACGGGGCCATGTGTGCAGTGACACTGCTGTCACCCACTCCACCGGGGCCATGTGTGCGGTGACACTGCTGTCACCCGTGCCACCCGTGCCATGTGCACGGTGACACTGCTGTCACCCACACCATTGGGGCCATGTGCATGGTGACACCGCTGTCACCGGTGCCATGTGCGTGGTGACACCGCTGTCACCCGTGCCACTGGGGCCATGTATGCGGTGACACTGCTGTCACCCACATCACCCCGGGGCCATGTGCATGGTGACACCACTGTCACCCGTGCCACCGGGGCTATGTGTGCGGTGACATTGCTGTCACCCACACCACCGGGGCCATGAGCATGGTGACACCGCTGTCACCCGTGCCATGTGCGTGGTGACACCGCTGTCACCCGTGCCACTGGGGCCATGTATGCGGTGACACTGCTGTCACCCACACCACCGGGGCCATGTGTGCGGTGACACCGCTGTCCCACACCACGGGGCCATGTGCATGGTGACACCGCTGTCACCCACTCCACCGGGGCCATGTGTGCGGTGACATTGCTGTCACCCATACCACCGGGGCCATGAGCATGGTGACACTGCTGTCACCCGTGCCATGTGCGTGGTGACACTGCTGTCACCCACTCCACCGGGGCCATGTGCACGGTGACACTGCTGTCACCCACACCACGGGGCCATGTGCGCAGTGACACCGCTGTCACCTGCATCACCGGGGCCATGTGCATGGTGACACTGCCGTCACCCACACCACCGGGGCCATGTGCGCGGTGACACCGCTGTCACCTGCACCATTGGGGCCATGTATGCGGTGACACTGCTGTCACCCGCACCACCGGGGCTACCTGTGCGGTGACACCATTGTCACCCATGTCTCTGGGGCCATGTGTACAGTGACACCGCTGTCACCTGCATCTTCAGGGCTGCCCATGCAGTGACACTGTAGTCACCCACACCATTGGGGCCACCTGTGTGGTGACACCACCATCACCTGCATCTCTGGAGCCATGTGTGTGGTGACACTGCTGTCACCCACACCACCGGGGCCATGTGCGTGGTGACACTGCCATCATCCGCTTCTCTGGGGCTGCCTGCATGGTGACACTGTTGTCACCCGTGTGTCTGGGGCTGCCTGCACGGTGACACTGCCATCACCCATGTCTCTGGGGCCATGTGTGCGGTGACACTGCCGTCACCCTTGCCTCCAGGGCGACCGGTGCCATAACACTGCTGTCACCTGCATCTCTGGGGCCACGTACGTGGTGACACCGCTGTCATCCGTGCCTCCAGGGCCACCCACGCGATGACACTGCTGTCACCTGCATCTCTGGGGCCACCTGTGCAGTGACACCTCTGTCACTGCTTCTCTGGGGCTGCCCACGTGGTGACACTGCTGTCACCTGCATCTCTGGAGCCACCTGTGCAGTGACACCGCTGTCACCCACATCTCCGGAGCTGCCTGTGCAGTGACAGCGGTGTCACCCACACCACCGGGGCCACCCACGTAGTGACACCGCTGTCACCTGCACCACTGGGGCCTGGTGACACCACTGTCACCAGCAACTCGTGGTGGTGGTGGCCGTGTCCTTGTGGCTTCTGGTGACGCCCTGGGTTGGGCGGGTTCAGCCCCTGTGGGTGGGCAGCACCCGCCCCGCTGGACTGGGAGGGGTTTGGGGCTTTCTGAGGGGTTTCAGGGGAACTTTGGGCTGTTTTGGGGTCCCACCCCACTGTGACAGGATGGGGGTTTTGGGGTCTCACCCCTATGTGACAGGATGGGGGTTTTGGGGTGTCACCCCAATGTGACAGGATGGGGGTTTTGGGGTCTCACCCCGATGTGACAGGATGGGGGTTTTGGGGTCTCACACTGATAGAATGGGGGTTTTGGGGTCTCACCAGGGCAGCACCCCAGCAGGATGGGGGTTTTGGGGTCTCACACTGATAGGATGGGGATGTTTTGGGGTCTCACCGTGGCACCCCCAGCAGGGTGGGATGTTTTGGGGTCTCACCCTGATAGGATGGGGATGTTTTGGGGTCTCACCAGGGCACCCCCCAGCAGGGTGGGGATGTTTTGGGGTCTCACACTGACAGGATGGGGATGTTTTGGGGTCTCACCGTGGCACCCCCAGCAGGCTGGGATGTTTTGGGGTCTCACCCTGATAAGATGGGGATGTTTTGGGGTCTCACACTGATAGAATGGGGGTTTTGGGGTCTCACACTGATGCGAAGGGATGGGGGTTTTGGGGTCTCACACTGATAGAATGGGGGTTTTGAGGTCTCACCCCAATGTGATAGGATGGGGACGTTTTGGGGTCTCACACTGATAGGATGGGGATGTTTTGGGGTCTCACCGTGGCACCCCCCAGCAGTGTGGGATGTTTTGGGGTCTCACACTGACAGGCTGGGATGTTTTGGGGTCTCACCCTGACAGGACGGGGATGTTTTGGGGTCTCACCCTGACAGGCTGGGATGTTTTGGGGTCTCTCCATGGCACCCCCCAGCAGGATGGGGATGTTTTGGGGTCTCACCCTGACAGGCTGGGATGTTTTGGGGTCTCACACTGATAGGATGGGGATGTTTTGGGGTCTCACACTGATAGGATGGGGATGTTTTGGGGTCTCTCCATGGCACCCCCCAGCAGGCTGGGATGTTTTGGGGTCTCACACTGATAGGATGGGGATGTTTTGGGGTCTCTCCATGGCACCCCCCAGCAGGATGGGGATGTTTTGGGGTCTCACACTGATAGAATGGGGGTTTTGGGGTCTCACACTGACGTGAAGGGATGGGGGTTTTGGGGTCTCACCCTGACAGGCTGGGATGTTTTGGGGTCTCACCGTGGCACCCCCCCAGCAGGGTGGGATGTTTTGGGGTGTCACCCTGACAGGATGGGGATGTTTTGGGGTCTCACCCTGATAAGATGGGGATGTTTGGGGTCTCACCGTGGCACACCCCAGCAGGCTGGGATGTTTTGGGGTCTCACCCTGACAGGATGGGGATGTTTTGGGGTCTCTCCATGGCACCCCCAGCAGGACAGGGATGTTTTGGGGTCTCACCCTGATAGGATGGGATGTTTTGGGGTCTCACCCTGACAGGACGGGATGTTTTGGGGTCTCACCGTGGCACCCCCCAGCAGGATGGGGATGTTTTGGGGTCTCACACTGGTGGGTTTTGGGGTCTCACCAGGGCAGCACCCCAGCAGGATGGGGGTTTTGGGGTCTCACCCTGACAGGCTGGGGTGTTTTGGGGTCTCACCCTGACAGGATGGGGATGTTTTGGGGTCTCACCCTGACAGGACAGGATGTTTTGGGGTCTCACCGTGGCGTTGGCGAAGGTGTAGTACTCAGGGATGGGGATGTAGTGGTTGGGGAACTCGTGGGGCACCAGGTCGTTGTCCTCGGCGTCCCACAGCGCCGTGTTCAGGTCGGCAAAGTTGTGGTTGAGGTCGATGCCCTCGTACGTCCAGCGGCCCACGGCCCATCCCGCCAGCTCCGAGCCCTGCCGGGCACCGCGGGCACCGCGGTCACCGGGAGGGGCATCGGGATGGGTGCTAGGATCACTGGGATGGGCACCGGGGTCACCAGGATGGGCACTGGGATCAGCAGGATGGGCACTGGGATCACCAGGATGGGCACTGGGATGGGTGCTAGGATCACTGGGATGGGCACCGGGATCACTGGGATGGGCACTGGGGTCACCGGGATGGGCACCGGGGTGGGCACAAGGATCACTGGGATGGGTACTGGGATCACCGGGATGGGCATCGGGGGCACCGGGATGGGCACTGGGATCACTGGTATGGGCACTGGGATGGGCATTGGTATCACCGGGAGGGGCACTGGGATCAGCAGGATGGGCACCGGGATCAGCGGGATGGGCACCGGGATGGGTGCTAGGATCACTGGCATGGGCACCGGGATCACCAGGATGGGCACTGGCATTACCGGGATGGGCACTGTGGTCACAGGGATGGGCACCAGGATGGGCACCGGGATCACCAGGATGGGCACTGGCATTACCGGGATGGGCACTGTGGTCACAGGGATGGGCACCAGGATGGGCACCGGGATCACCAGGATGGGCACTGCGGGCACCGGGATCACCGGGATGGGCACCGGGATGGGCACCGGGATCACCGGGATGGGCACCGCGGGCACCAGGGTCAGCGGGATGGGCACCGGGATGGGCACCGGGATCACTGGGATGGGCACCGCGGGCACCAGGGTCAGCGGGATGGGCACCAGGATGGGCACTGGGATCACTGGGATAGGCACCAGGATCACTGGGATCCTCTGGATGGGCACCAGGACACCAGGATGGGCACTGGGATCCCCAGGATGGGCACTGCGGTCTCTAGGATGGGCACCAGGATCACCAGGGTGGGCACGAGAATGGGCACCAGGATGGGCACCAGGGTCACTGGGATGGGCACTGGGATAGGCACCGGAATGGACACTGGGATCATGGGGATGGGCACTGGGATGGGCACCGGGATGGGCACTGGGATGGGCACCGGAATGGACACTGGGATCGTGGGGATGGACACCGGGATGGGCACTGGGATGGACACTGGGATGGGCACCGGGATCATGGGGATCGGCACTGGGATGGGCACCGGGATAGGCACTGGGATCATGGGGGTGGGCACCGGGATGGGCACTGGGATGGGCACCGGGATGGGCACTGGGATCATGGGGGTGGGCACTGGGATGGGCACCGGGCTCACTGGGGTTCCTGGGATGGGCACCGGGCTCACTGGGGTTCCTGGGATGGGCACTGGGATCACTGGGGTTCCTGGGATGGGCACCGGGCTCACTGGGGTTCCTGGGATGGGCACCGGGATCACTGGGGCTCCTGGGACGGGCACAGTCACGGGCAGCAGGGGCGGGTGTGTGCCAGCCGTACCAGGCTGTAGGCGGTCTCGTAGCCGTCGGGGTTCATGGAGGGCAGCAGGTGGATGCGCGTGCCCGTCACCAGCTGCACCACGCGGGCATCGCCGCGCCGGAACTCGCGGCACAGGAACTGCATCAGGGTCAGCAGCAGCTCCCGGCCCAGCACCTCGTTCCCGTGCATGCCCGCCACGTAGCGGAACTCGGGCTCGCCTGGGGGCACCAGGTGTGCGCTGTGCCCGTGTCCCCGTGCCACCCTGGCCGCTGTGCCCGTGTCCCCGTGCTGCCCTGGTCACTGTGCCCGTGTCCCTGTGCCACCCTGGCTGCTGTCCCCGTGCCACCCTGGTCACTGTGCCTGTGCCACCCTGGTCACTGTCCCCGTGTCCCTGTGCTGCCCTGGCCGCTGTGCCCGTGTCCCCGTGCCACCCTGGCCGCTGTGCCCGTGTCCCCGTGCCACCCTGGCTGCTGTGCCCGTGTCCCTGTGCCACCCTGGCTGCTGTGCCCGTGTCCCTGTGCTGCCCTGGTCACTGTGCCCGTGTCCCTGTGCCACCCTGGCCACTATCCCTGTGCCACCCTGGTCACTGTCCCCGTGTCCCTGTGCCACCCTGGTCGCTGTCCCTGCACTGCCCTGGTCACCATCCCCGTGTCCCTGTGCCACCCTGGCCACTGTCCCTGTGCCACCCTGGTCACTGTCCCCGTGTCCCTGTGCCACCCTGGTCACTGTCCCCATGTCCCTGCACCACCCTGGGTGTCCTTGTCCCCATCCCGGACTACCCTGGGTGTCCCCGTGTCCCTGTCCCCATCCTGGCTGGCCCTGGTCACTGTCCCCATGTCCCTGCACCAGTCTGGATGTCCCTGTGTCCCTGTCTCCATCCTGGGTGTCCCTGGGTGTCCCCTGTACCCATCCCCATCCTGGGTGTCCCTGTCCCCATGTCCCTGCACCAGTCTGGGTGTCCTTGTCCCCACACTGGACCAGTCTGGATGTCCCTGTGTCCCTGTCTCCATCCTTGGTGTCCCTGGTCACTGTCCCCATGTCCCTGCACCAGGCTGGGTGTCCCTGTCCCCATCCTGAGCATCCCCTGGGTGTCCCTGTGTTCCCATCCCCATCCTGAGTGTCCCTGTCCCCATCCTGGGTGTCCCTGTCCCCATCCTGAGCATCCCTGGGTGTCCCTGTGTTCCCATCCCCATCCTGAGTGTCCCTGTCCCCATGTCCCTCCACCAGTCTGGGTGTCCCTGTGTCCCCATCTCCATCCTGAGCATCCCTGGTCACCCTGTCCCCATCCACGTGCTCCACTTTGGACATCCCTGGTGACTGTCCCCATCGCCCTGCACCAGTCTGGGTGTCCCTGGGTCCCCATCGCCATCCTGGGTGTCCCCAGCCACCCTGTCCCCTCGTCCTTCACAGATGTGGGTGTCCCTGGTGACCCCAACTCCGTGCTGAGCATCCCATGCCAAGTTGGGTGGCCCAGTCACCCCATCCTGAGCCAGCCCTGGTGACTGTCCCCACTCCCTGCACCAGCCCTGGTGACTGTCCCCATCCTGAGCCAGCCCTGGTGACTGTCCCCACCCTGAGCCAGCCCTGGTGACTGTCCCCACCCCCTGTACCAGCCCTGGTGACAGTCCCCATCCTGAGCCAGCCCTGGTGACTGTCCCCACCCCCTGTACCCGCCCTGGTGACTGTCCCCATCCTGAGCCAGCCCTGGTGACTGTCCCCACCCTGAGCCAGCCCTGGTGACTGTCCCCACCCCCTGTACCAGCCCTGGTGACAGTCCCCACCCTCCTGTACCAGTGGGGACAATCACCTTTGCCTGGTGACTGTCCCCACCCTCCAGCACCAGCCCTGGTGACTGTCCCCATCCTGAGCCAGCCCTGGTGACTGTCCCCAACTCCCTGCACCAGTCCTGGTGACTGTCCCCACCCTCCAGCACCAGCCCTGGTGACTGTCCCCACCCCCTGCACCAGCCCTGGTGACTGTCCCCACCCTGAGCCAGCCCTGGTGACTGTCCCCACCCTGAGCCAGGCAGGGTGACTGTCCCCACCCCCTGTACCAGCCCTGGTGACTGTCCCCACCCTCCAGCACCAGCCCTGGTGACTGTCCCCACCCTCCTGCACCAGCCCTGGTGACTGTCCCCACCCTGAGCCAGCCCTGGTGACTGTCCCCCACCCCCTGTACCAGCCCTGGTGACTGTCCCCATCCTGAGCCAGCCCTGGTGACTGTCCCCACCCCCTGTACCAGCCCTGGTGACTGTCCCCACCCTCCTGCACCAGCCCTGGTGACTGTCCCCACCCTCCAGCACCAGCCCGGCCATCCCCGACGCCCCATCCTCATCCTGGGCACCCCCAGTCGCCCCATCCCCACCGGGGCATCCCCGGCCGCTGTCCCCAGGCCCACGGTGTCCCCCGCCGCTGTCCCCGGCTGTCCCCAGCTGTCCCCTGGGCACGCACCCACTTCGTGCTGCCCGGGGTTGTCCGAGATCTCCATCACGTAGAGGCGCAGCCCGCGGGAGCTCTGCCCGATGCTGTACACGCGGGTGATGTCGGGGCACTCCTCGCTCACCCTCTTCATCAGCTGCGGGTGGCGGCACCGTCAGGGACACCCCGAGGTGGCACAGCCCCCCCCCGGCCCCGCTTGGGGACACGGAGCCACCCCGGGGGTCGCGGGGAGGGTGGCACCTTTCTCATCTCCTTGTAGTTGTGGTGGCGGAAATCCAGCTGCGGCTCGGGCGGCGCCGGGGGGTGCCAGGCGTGGGCATCGCCGGGGTCTGCGGGGACACCGGGGGGACACCGGGGGGACACCGGGGGGACACCGGGGGGACACGGTCAGGGACAGCGAGCAGCCCAGAGCGCCACTCTGGTGACACCGCTGGGCGCTACCGGGGCGGCGTCTGGGGACCTGGGGGACACCAGCGGGTCACTGCGGGACAGGGGACACCAGCGGGTCACTGCGGGACGGGGGACAGCCAGGGGGACACCAGCGGGGTAGGGGACAGCCAGCGGGTGCCTACGGGACACAGGGGACACCAGCGGGTCACTGTGGGACGGGGGACAGCCAGCGGGTCCCCGAGGGACAGGGGACAGCCTGAGGGTGGGCAGGGGACAGCCAGAGGGTCACTGAGGGACAGGGGACAGCCCCACAGGGCAGGGGACAGGCGGGGACACGCACCGGGCAGGGGACAGCCAGAGGGTCACTGCGGGGCAGGGGACAGCCGGGGACACGCACCGGACAGGGGACAGCCGGGGGAGCACCAGCGGGTCACTGCGGGACAGGGGACAGCCCCACAGGGCAGGGGACAGCCCCAGAGGGCAGGGGACAGGCGGGGGGGACACGCACCGGGCAGGGGACAGCCCCAGAGGGCAGGGGACAGCCCCAGAGGGCAGGGGACAGCCAGGGACACGCACCGGGCAGGGGACAGCCCCAGAGGGCAGGGGACACGCACCGGGCAGGGGACAGCCCCACAGGGCAGGGGACAGCCCCAGAGGGCAGGGGACAGCCAGGGACACGCACCGGGCAGAGGACAGCCCCAGAGGGCAGGGGACACGCACCGGGCAGGGGACAGCCCCACAGGGCAGGGGACAGCCCCAGAGGGCAGGGGACAGCCAGGGACACGCACCGGGCAGGGGACAGCCCCAGAGGGCAGGGGACACGCACCGGGCAGGGGACAGCCCCACAGGGCAGGGGACAGCCCCACAGGGCAGGGGACAGCCAGGGACACGCACCGGGCAGGGGACAGCCCCAGAGGGCAGGGGACAGTCCCACAAGGCAGGGGACAGCCCCAGAGGGCAGGGGACAGCCAGGGACACGCACCGGGCAGGGGACAGCCCCAGAGGGCCGGGGACAGTCCCACAAGGCAGGGGACAGCCCCAGGGGGCAGGGGACACGCACCGGGCAGGGGACAGCCCCACAGGGCAGGGGACAGCCCCAGAGGGCAGGGGACAGTCCCACAGGGCAGGGGACAGTCCCACAAGGCAGGGGACAGGCGGGGACACGCACCGGGCAGGGGACAGCCCAGCACCTCGGCCCGCAGGCAGACGGTGCCGTTGCGGAACCAGCTCTGCGGGTTGATGCGCAGGAAGCGCCCCACGAGCGGCGAGGGCAGCGCGTTCAGCACCGGCGTCTCGGGGTCTGTGTTGGCGGGGAACACCTGCGGGGACAGGAGGGGACAGCGGGGGACAGCAGGGACAGCGGGGGACAGCGGGGTCAGGGAGAGCCGCCCGGCTGTGCCCGGTGCCCTCCAGCGTGGGCAGGGCAGAGCCTGGGTGGGGCCGCGGGCGCTGCTCGGAGCCCAAGGGCAGCAGGGATGGGCACAGGGAGCCCCAAATCTGCTCCTGGCAGGGGGACCCCAAAATCCACCCCTGACATGGAGACCCCCAAATCTGATCCCGGTACAGCTCTGACACAGAGACCCCCAAACCCACCCCAGGCACAGGGAACACAAACCCACCCTGGCACAGGGACCCCAAATCCATCCATGGTACAGGGACTCCCAAACCCACCCTGGCACAGGGACCCCAAATCCATCCGTGGTACAGGAACCCCCAAATCCATCCGTGGTACAGGGACCCCAAATCCATCCATGGCACAGGGACCCCAAACCCACCCTGGCACAGGAACCCCCAAATCCATCCGTGGTACAGGGACCCCCAAATCCACCCTGTCCCACGGAACCCAAATCCATCCATGGTACAGGGACCCCAAACCCACCCTGGCACAGGGACCCCAAATCCATACCTGGAACAGGCACCCCAACTTACCCTGTTCCCAGGGATCCCCAAATCCACCCTCAGCACAGGAACCCCCAAACCCACAGAGCACAGGCACCCCCAAACCCAGTCCTGGCACAGTCCTGGCACAAGGATCCCAACCCCATCCTCAGCATGGGGACCCCCAAACCCACCCTCAGCACAGGGACGCCAAATCCATCCTTGATACAGGGATCCCAAACCCAGCTCTGGCACAGGAACCCCCAAATCCACCTCAGCACAGAGACCCCCAAACCCAGCCCTGGCACAGAGACCCCCAAACCCGTCCCTGGCACAGAGACCCCCAAACCCGGCCCTGGCACAGGGACCCCCAAACCCAGCCCTGGCACAGGGACCCCCAAACTCAGCCCTGGCGCAGGAACCCCAAACCCGGCCCTGGCACAGGGACCCCCAAACACGGCTCTGGCGCAGGAACCCCAAACCCGTCCCTGGCACAGGGACCCCCAAACCCATCCCTGGCACAGGGACCCCAGCCCCTCCCCAGCTCCAGGCTGCCGTGCTGTCCGCGGTGCCATGCCACACCCACGCGTGTCCCCGTGTCCCCGCGGCCGTGCCAGGGGGGCTGGCAGGTGCCCAGGTGGGGACAAGCAGCCTTTGTGCTGGGGGGAAATGCTGCAGGGCACCCGGCGGGGCCAGGCCAAGGGCAACAGAGCCCGGGCACGGAGCCAGCTGGCACGGGCACCCCGGGATGGGCACCCCGGGATGGGCACCTCGGGATGGGCACCCTGGGATGGGCACCCCGGCATGGGCACCCCGGCATGGGCACCTCGGGATGGGCACCTCGGGATGAGCACCCTGGGATGGGCACCCTGGGATGGGCACCCTGGGATGGGCACCCCTGGATGGGCACCGTGGGATGGGCACACTGGGATGGGCACCCCGGGATGGGCACCCCGGCATGGGCACCCCGGCATGGGCACCCTGGGATGGGCACCTCGGGATGGGCACCTCGGGATGGGCACCCCGGAATGGGCACTCTGGGATGGGCACCCCGGGATGGGCACCCCGGGATGGGCACCTCGGGATGGGCACCCCGGCATGGGCACGCCGGGATGGGCACCCTGGGATGGGCACTCCTCCCTGGGGTGGTTAACCCTCCTTGGTGTGGTTAACCCAGTGTGGTTTAACGCCCTGCCAGTGCGGTTATCCCACCTGCCATGCTTAACCCTGGCATGGTTAACCTCCAGTATAATTAACCCTGGCCTAATTAACCCCCCTGGCAGAGTTATCTCACCTGGTTAACCCCCAGTATAACTAACCCTGGCCTAATTAACCTTCCTGGCATCGTTACCCCCTGGCACGGTTAACTCTTGGACTGGTTAATCCACCTGGCAAATTAACCCTGGCCTAACTAAACACCCTGGCATCATTGCCCACCTGGCACGGTTAACTCACCACAATTAACACCAGCATAATTAACCCTGGCCTAATTAACCCCATCCTGGCATCATTGCCCACCTGGCACGGTTAACTTACCACAATTAACTCCAGTATAATTAACCCTGGCCTAATTAACCCCATCCTGGCATCATTGCCCACCTGGCACGGTTAACTCACCACAATTAACACCAGCATAATTAACCCTGGCCTAATTAACCCCATCCTGGCATCATTGCCCACCTGGCACGGTTAACTTACCACAATTAACTCCAGTATAATTAACTCTGGCCTAATTAACCCCCCATGGCATGGTTATCCCACCTGGCACGGTTAACCTCACCACAATTAACTCCAGTATAATTAACCCTGGCCTAATTAACCCCATCCTGGCATCATTGCCCACCTGGCACGATTAACCTCACCACAATTAACTCCAGTATAATTAACCCTGGCCTAATTAACCCCACCCTGGCATGGTTATCCCACCTGGCACGGTTAACCTCACCACAATTAACACCAGTATAATTAACCCTGGCCTAATTAACCCCACCCTGGCATGGTTATCCCACCTGGCACAGTTAACCCCACCACAATTAACCCCAGTATAATTAACCCTGGCCTAATTAACCCCACCCTGGCATGGTTATCCCACCTGGCACGGTTAACCCCACCACAATTAACCCCAGTATAATTAACTCTGGCCTAATTAACCCCCCCTGGCATGGTTATCCCACCTGGCACGGTTAACCCCACCACAATTAACACCAGTATAATTAACCCTGGCCTAATTAACCCCACCCTGGCATGGTTATCCCACCTGGCACAGTTAACCCCACCACAATTAACCCCAGTATAATTAACCCTGGCCTAATTAACCCCACCCTGGCATGGTTATCCCACCTGGCACGGTTAACCCCACCACAATTAACCCTGGCCTAATTAACCCTAGCCTAATTAACCCCCCCTGGCATGGTTATCCCACCTGGCACGATTAACCTCACCACAATTAACCCCAGTATAATTAACCCTGGCCTAATTAACCCCATCCTGGCATCATTACCCACCCTGGCACAATTAACCCCAGAGCATCATCAACCTCCCCACCACCATAACCTCCCAGGTGATTCCTGCCCCCCAGCCCTGTCACCTCCCCATGTCCCCACCCCGTCTGGGGATGCCACCCCCGGTGCCACCCCTGGTGCCACTCACCGCCTCCTCGGTGCCGTTGCGGCTCGGCAGCCACGCGTGCGAGTCGTTGCTGACCTGCACCTTGTAGGACGTCACCCAGTCGTACCTGCGGGGCGCAGGGGGGGTCAGGGGGTCCCCCACGCTGTCCCCCCCCCCTTGTCCCCGTTGTCCCCTTACGTCCAGATGGAGTTGAGGCCCTGGGTGATGACCCCGGTGAAGCGCGTGAGGCGCCGCGCGTCCACCTCCAGCCACTGCCGCGTGTCCTCGTGCCCCGCGCACCAGCCGCCGTCGAAGAAGTCGCCGTCGTAGAGCCCTGACTGTGGGGACAGGAGGGGACACGCACAGGGACACGCTCAGGGACAGGGCCCCACCGCCCGCCGTGTCCCCGAGCCTGGGGTGGCACCGGGGTGGTGGCACCGAGATCAATGGGAGCCACACGGCAGGGAGGGGGCCGAGCTGGAGAGCGCCTGGGACGCTCGCGGGCTGTGAAGATGCCACAAACCCGCCACAAAATGTCAAAAAAAAAAAGCCATGAAGATGCCACAAACTCGCCACAAAATGTCAAAGATGTACCATGAAGATGCCACAAACTCGCCGCAAGATGTCACAGACATGCCATGAAGATGCCACAAACTCGCCACAAAATGTCAAAAAAAAAAGCCACGAAGATGCCACAAACTCGCCACAAAATGTCAATAAAAAAAAAAGCCATGAAGATGCCACGAACTCACCACAAAATGTCAAAAAAAAAAAGCCATGAAGATGGCACAAACTCGCCACAAAATGTCACAGACGTGCCATGAAGATGCCACAAACTCGCCACAAAATGTCACAAACACGTCACGAAGATGCCACAAACTCGCCACGAACGGGCAACACCTACTCTGTGTTTGTCATGCACTTGCCATACCTGCACGCCTCGTGTGACATCCAAACATCCCTCCAGCCTGGCACAGCCTGGCACATTCCTGGCACACTCCCAGCACACCCTGGCACACTCCTGGCACACCCTGACCCACCCTGGCACACTCCTGGCACACCCTGACCCACCCTGGCACACCCCTGCCCTCCCTGGCACACTCCTAGCGTGCTCCTGACCCACTCCTGGCACCCCTTGGCCCACTCCTGGCACACCCTGACCCACCCTGGCACACTCCTGGCACACCCTTGCCCTCCCTAGCACACTCCTAGCATGCTCCTGACCCACTCCTGGCACACCCTGACGCACTCCTGGCACCCCTTGGCCCACTCCTGACACACCCTGACCCACCCTGGCACCCCCTGGCACCCCCTGGCATGTTCCCGGCCCAGCCGGCAGTACCTGGATGTTGAGGCGGCCGCGGTGCGCGCCCAGCCCGGGCCGCTTGTGGCTCGATGCCCGGAGCTGCTCGTCCAGCACCCGCAGGGACTCCAGCCCCAGGGGGGGACACGCTGGGGACACAGCGGGGACAGCGCTCACACCGCCACCCCTGAGCAGCAGGGGCCGTCCCCACCCTGTGTCCCCACCGAGCTGCGCCACGGGGACCGTGCCAGCCTGGGCTCGACACCCAAACCCCCAGGTGCCCCCAGGTGTCCCCAGGTGTCCCCAGGACACGGCCAGCCCCGTGTGCAGGTGACAATGCCCGTGCCACCCGCACCCAGCGCACGTACGGGGCTCCTGCGGCGCGGCCGGAGCCTCCGGCTTCTTCCTCAGCACCTTCTTCTTCACCACCTTCTTCCTCACCACCTTCCTCCTCCTCACCGCCACCTTGCTCACCGAGGGCGCGGGGGCTGCGAGGGGACACGGGAACAGCCTGGCACCCCGTTTTCCCCCCACGAACCCCCTTTGCACTGCCGTCCTTCACACCCCGTCCCCTCGCAGCGGCCCCGTCCCCTCCGGTCCTACCGGTGCCCGCGGGCTCCCCGGGGCTGGCGGGGGTCGCGCTGCCCTTCGGGGGTCCCGTCGTGGTGCTGCTCCTCGAGGGGGCGGCCGTGGTGCCCTTCGGAGGGGGGGCCCCGCTGGCTTTGGGGGGTCCCGCCGTGGTGCCCGGCCAGGGGGGCGTCTCGCTGCCTTTGGGGGGTCCCCTGGCGGTGCCCTTCGTTGGGGTGACCCCGCTGCCTTTGGGGGGTCCCCTGGTCGTTCCCTTCGTTGGGGTGACCCCGCTGCCTTTAGGGGGTCCCCTGGTCGTTCCCTTCGTTGGGGTGACCCCGCTGCCTTTGGGGGGTCCCCTGGTCGTTCCCTTCGTTGGGGTGACCCCGCTGGCTTTGGGGGGTCCGGTCGTGGGGCCCTTTCTGGGGGACACCCCGCTGGCGGCGCCCTTGGTTGGGGTCGCCCCGGTGGCTCTGGGGGTCCCGCTGGCGGCGCCCTTGGTTGGGGTCGCCCCGCCGGCTCTGGGGGTCCCGCTGGCGGCGCCCTTGGTTGGGGTCGCCCCGGTGTCTCTGGGGGTCCCGCTGGCCGTGCCCTTGGTTGGGGTCGCCCCGGCGGCTCTGGGGGTCCCGCTGGCCGTGCCCTTGGTTGGGGTCGCCCCGGCGGCTCTGGGGGTCCCGCTGGCCGTGCCCTTGGTTGGGGTCGCTCCGGTGGCTCTGGGGGTCCCGCTGGCGGTGCCCTTGGTTGGGGTGACCCCGGCGGCTCTGGGGGTCCCGCTGGCCGTGCCCTTGGTTGGGGTCGCTCCCGTGGCTCTGGGGGTCCCGCTGGCCGTGCCCGCCCCGGTGCCGCGGGGCCGGCCGGGCTGGGGGGGCGCGGCGCGGGCGGGGGGCGCCGGGGGGCCCAGCAGGAGCAGCAGCAGCAGCAGCAGCAGCAGCGGCGGGGCGAGGGGCGATCCCCGCATGGCCGCGGCCCTGCCGGTCCCTGCCCGCTCCTGCCGGTCCCTGCCCGCTCCTGGGCCCGGTCCCGGCCCCTCCCCGACCCCCGCCCTCCTCCTGCCCGCCCCTGCCCGGGACCCCCGGCCGTGTCCTGCCCGCCCCGCCCCGTTAACCGGCCCCGTTCCGCTCTCCCTGACACCGGACCCCTCGAACGGGGGACAGCGGGTCCCGCCCGCTCACCGGCGGGTCTTGTCCTGTGTCCCTGCCGTGTCCCCACCGTGTCCCCGCTGTCCCATCACCGTGTCCCGCTGTCCCCTCACTGCGTCCCCGCTGTCCCCAGCCCCCCGCAGTGTCCCCAGTGTCCCATGGCCGGTCGGGGAGTGGCCCGGGGGTCCGCGGGGGCTCCTCCCGCCGCAGCAGCGGCGTTGCCGGCCGAGCCCGGGGACCCGGCAGGTCCCGGAGCCGCCGGCGCGGGCGGAGCGGGGCCGAACCCGGCGGCCAGGGGCGGTCCCAGGCCCTGCCCCGACCCCTCGGGGGTGCCCCGAGTGGGACTCGGGTCCGGGTCCGGGCTGTGGGTCCTGCTTGTCCCCCCACCCTGCGCGGGGTCTCACACGCGCTTTTTCCGCCCCCAAAGAACTTTCCTGGCTCGACGTTCCCTTCTTTTATTGGGATTTCCCGCGGGCAGGGCTGGTGCCATCCCCGCCCCTTGTCCTCATCCCCGTGCTGTCCCTGGGGGTGTCCCAGAGCCCTGCGAGGGGGACAGACAGACCCCCCTGGCTCTGTGCTCCGCTCCGGGATCCTTTGGATCCGCATCACGCGGGGACGCTCCTTCGCCATCCCGGGGAGCGGGGCACAGCGGGGACAGCGGGGACGGAGCATTCCGTGCCCGGTTCGCAGGGCTGGATGCCGGCACGGGTTTTGTCCCGGGCTGAGGCAGCTCTGCCTTCTGTCGAGGCTCCGGCCGCGCCTCGGCCCCGTGACGGCTCTTTCGAGGTTTGCAGCATTCCCGGCCCCGCTCCTGGCGCCGTTCCCGGCCCCGATTCGCGCTGGCTCAGCACTTCCCGGGATGTCAGGAATTTCCTGGCGCAGCGCCCGCGGCTGCCGGAGCCCGCTCGGAGGTGCCTTAAAGGCGCCGTGGCTTTTCCCGGCAGGAATCCCACCGGGAAGCCGCTCCGGTTCCCCGCACCGGGGCGGGATCGAAGCCACCGAGCAGTGCCGGGACAGTCCTGCCCAGGGCCGTGTCACTGTCCCCGTGTCCCCGAGTCATTCCTGCAGGGATGGTCCCAAGGAGTCTCTCCCAGCCTGTGCTCCGGTCTGGGATCTCATCCAGCCTGGATGAATCTCTTCATGTTCTGACAGTGCCACTTCTCCAGGTGTCTCTGGGTGCCACCAGTGTCCTTCCAGTGTCACCCAGGGGGGATGACCCCCTTGGCACACCCTGGTGTTGTGCAGCCAGAGCTGCAGCTCCAGAAGGCTCCAGAGGGCTCCACGGTTGCCAGGATGTCCCGTTGTGACACCGGAGCTGTGCCATGCTCCAGTCCCAGTGTGATCCCCAAGGGTTCAGGTCCATTCCCAGGAGCAGCAGCCCCGGATCCCTCTGGAGAAGCCAAATCCCAACTCCCGGCCGGCCCAGGGGCTGAGGAGGCTGCAGTGCCAGGAGGGACAGGGGATGTTGGCCATGGAGCCGGAGCAGTGGGAATTCTGCTGTGCCCCAGAGCTGTGCCAGGGGGCACACGGCAGAGACCCACAGGGATCCCGAGGGTGTCCCCAAGGGATGAGCCAGGGCACAGCCCGTGGGCACAGAGATCTGTCCTGGTGGTTGGACCTCATCACCCAGGAGATGTCCCGCATGGAAGAATTCATCGACCAGGAGCTGTGCCAGGAGAAAGCCTGGGGAGACCAGGAGCTGTGCCAGGGGCAAGGCAACGGATGCCAGGATCTGTCCCAATGGCAGGAATTCACCAACCAAGAGTGGCGCCAAGGGGAAGCCATTGGATGCCAAGAGCAGTGCCAAGGGGAATCCAATGGATCCCAAGAGCAGTGCCAAGGGGAAGCCATCGGATCCCAAGAGCAGTGCCAAAGGGAAGCCATCGGATCCCAAGAGCAGTGCCAAGGGGAAGCCATCGGATCCCAAGAGCGGTGCCAAGGGGAAGCCATCGGATCCCAGGAGCGCTGCCAAGGGGAATCCAATGAATCCCAAGAGCGGCGCCAAGGGGAAGCCATCGGATCCCAAGAGCAGTGCCAAGGGGAATCCAATGGATCCCAAGAGTGGCGCCAAGGGGAAGCCATCGGATACAAAAGCGTGTCCCAATGGGAAGATCTGATCAACCAGGAGATGTTCCAGATGGAAGAACTCTTCAACCAAGAGACATCCCACATGGAAAACTTCACTGACCAAGAACGGTGCCAAGAGAACGCCAAGAGATACCAGGAACGGTGCCAAGGGAACGCCAAGGGATACAAAACTCTGTCCCAATGGGAAGACTTAATCCACCAGGAGATGTCCCAGATGAAAGCATCCGTCAACCATGAGACGTCCCAAATGGAAGGATCCGTCAACCATGAGACGTCCCAAATGGAAGGATCCATCAACCAGGAGATGTCCCAAATGGAAGAATCCATCAACTGCAACATGTCCCACATGGAAGACTTCACCATCCACGAGATGTCCCAAATGGAAGGATTCATTAACCACAAGATGCCCCACACGGAAGAATTCACCAACCAGGAGATGTCCCAAATGAAAGAATCCGTCAACCACGAGATGTCCCACATGGAAGAATCTGTCAACCGGGAGATGTCCCACATGGAAGAATCCACCAACTGCAAGATGTCCCACGTGGAAGACTTCACCAACCAAGAGATGTCCCACATGGAAGGATCCATCAATCAGGAGATGTCCCACATGGAAGGATCCATCAACAACAAGATGCCCCACATGGAAGAATCCATCAACCAAGACCCGTGCCAAGGAAAAGCCAAGAGACACCAAGAACAGCACCAAGGGAAAACCAATGGATACAAAACTCTGTCCCAATGGGAAGACTTAATCCACCAGGAGATGTGCCAGATGGAAGAATTCATCAACCACGAGATGTCCCAAATGGAAGAACTCACTGACCAAGACCTGTGCCAAGGGGACACCGAGACACACCCAGAGCAGTGTCACGGGAATGTCAGGGGACACAAAACTCTGTCCCAACGGGAAGACTTCACCAACCAAGAGACGTCCCAGTGGGAACGACTTTCTTGACCAGGAGCTGTGCCCAACAGAGCAGGGGCACATCCTCACCCACACCGTGGGTGCCGGGGTCAGCTCCCTCCAGCCCTGCCCATCCCGACCTCCAGGGCCTTTCCCACGTGGAGCCCGGCACTGACCCCACCTCAGAGAAGTTCAGCATTCCCAGGGAGTTAATCCGAGTTTCCCCGTCTGACTCACCTGAAGTTCACAGGAAATGGTTCCCATGTGCTCCCCAAAAAGGCAGGGGTGCCCAGCCACAGGCAAAGGAATTAATTAAAGGAATTAAAGGAATTCCTGAATTCCTGTGGCTCTGTCGGCTGCTAATGAGCCCCAGGAGGGGTTGAGTGCTCCAGGGGTGTCCCCAAGTTTGGAATGTCACCATGGAACTCAGGGGGCTGGGGGCAGGGACTCATGGAATTGTTTGGGTTGGGAAAATCCCTCTGAGACCACCGAGTCCAGCTCTGCCCAGGCCACCACTGCCATGTCCCCAAGTGCCACATGCACAGGGCTGGAGAATGCCCCAGGGATGGGCACTCCACCCCTGCCAGGGCTGGACAGCCCTCTCCAAGAAGGAATTTTCCCAAAATTATCCAACCTGGCCCAGCCTGAGGACGTTCCCTCTCCTCCTGTCCCTGTTCCCGGGGAGCAGATCCCAGCTCCCACCTGGCTCCAAGAATCCAGGGAGTTGTGCAGAGCCAGAAGCTCCCCCTGATCCCCCTTTTCTCCCGGCTGAGCCCCTTTCCCAGCTCCCCCAGCTGCTCCTGGAGCTCCAGCCCCTTCCCTTGACTCTCTCCATCCATCGCCTGGATCTCCAATGTCCATCCAGAGTCACCAAACCCCAAGGAACGACCCCAAACTCAACGAGCCCTGGGGTAACTATACAGTAAGAACATTTATTTCCTGGAGACACCTCCTGGAACAGTCTCTCCCACGTCAGATAATCTGAGACACAATTCCAACCCTCTCCTGCTTTGGGTTTGGTCTGTTCCCGGCTCCGATTTTTTACACCGTGGATGCTCCTTCCCGACCCCGAATGACGAAGGAGATCCGAACACACAGAACTGACTGGCCCCGAAGTGTGGTTCCTGGGAAGCTCCATCACCTGGAGCTCGGCTCCTCCCCGCCGCTTTCCTGCTGCTTGGCCATGAATTTCTGTGGAGAAGGGAGAAGAGAGAGATGGTGCTGCAGGGATATTTCAGGATTATCCCCTAAAACCTGGGCCAGAATATCTGGGCCACGTTCAGTCAGCTCCTCCCACGGCCAAAGGTGGGATTTGTCCCATAAAACCCCCCAAATTCCACATGGGAAGCTCCTGAGGGGAATGTGGCCAAATCTCAGGGGTCAGGATTCCCCACAATCTGGGCACGGAATAAAAATGTTCCACATTCCCACTGTATTCCCAAACCCCATCACACGTCAGCTCCCAGGGAATCCTGGCACCCCTGAAGCCAAGGATTTGGGGAGATATTTCCGTTTTTCTGGTGGTGGTACCTCCATGTTCTGCCGGTGCAGGGGGGTCCTGCAGTGGTTGATCATGGAGGGCTCGTCGGCGTAGAAGAGGGAGCAGATCTGGCAGAAGAATCCGGCCTTGGGGACCAGGATGTCCAGAGCTGAGGATACACCACAGTCACCACACACAGCTCCCGGAAATATTCCAACCTCACCTTCCTCTAGCCAAATCTGGGGAATCTGTGATTCCTCAAGGGGAAATTACAGCTCTTAAACATTCCAAAAAACCGGGTTTTTCACCCAAGCTGGTCCCTGACCCATTTCAATCCCCAGGTCATCTCCATTTCCAATAAACACTCCATTTTCTGGGAATAAAACAACCAATCCCATGGAAGTTGGAGCAGATCTTGAAGGACTGACCCCATGGAAAAATGATCCCTGCTGGAGCAGTTCCTGAAGGACTGACCCTATGGAAGCTGGAGCAGTTCCTGAAGAACTGACCCCATGGAAAAGTGACCCATGTTGGAGTCTGTTCCTGAAGGACTGACCCCATGGAAGTTGGAGCAGTTCCTGAAGAACTGACCCCATGGAAAAGTGATCTATGCTGGAGCAATCTGTTCCTGAAGGTTGACCCCATGGAAGTTGGAGCAGTTCCTGAAGAACTGATCCCATGGAAAAGTGACCCATGTTGGAGTCTGTTCCTGAAGGATTGACCCCATGGAAGTTGGAACAATTCCTGAAGGACTGACTCCATGGAACAATTCCTGAAGGAAAGACTCCATGGAAAAGTGACTCATGTTGGAGCAGCTCCTGAGGGACTGACCCCATGGAAGCTGGACCAGTTCCTGAAGAACTGAGCCCACAGAAATAGGAACAATTCCTGAAGGATTGACCCCATGGAAAAGCGACCCATGTCGGAGCAGTCTGTTCCTGAAGGATCGATTGATCCCATGGAAGAATGACCCACATTGGAGCAGTTCCTGAAGGAAAGACTCCATGGAAAAGTGACCCATGGTGGAGCAGTTCCTGAAGAACTGACTCCATGGAAGTGGGAGCAGCTCCTGAAGGACTGACCCCATGGAAATTCAAGAAGTTCCTGAAGGACTGACCCTACAGAAGTTGGAGCAGGGACCTGATTAATTTCTGAAGGATTGATCCCACGGAAAAAGTGACCCACGACAGAGCAGCTCCTGAAGGAAAGACTCCATGGCAGTGACTCATGTTGGAGCAGCTCCTGAGGGACTGACCCCATGGAAGTTGGACCAGTTCCTGAAGAACTGAGCCCACAGAAATAGGAACAATTCCTGAAGGATTGACCCCATGGAAAAGCGACCCATGTCGGAGCAGTCTGTTCCTGAAGGATTCATTGATCCCATGGAAGAATGACCCACATTGGAGCAGTTCCTGAAGGAAAGACTCCATGGAAAAGTGACCCATGGTGGAGCAGTTCCTGAAGAACTGACTCCATGGAAGTGGGAGCAGCTCCTGAAGGACTGACCCCATGGAAATTCAAGAAGTTCCTGAAGGACTGACCCCACAGAAGTTGGAGCAGGGACCTGATTAATTCCTGAAGGATTGATCCCACGGAAAAAGTGACCCACAACAGAGCAGCTCCTGAAGGAAAGACTCCATGGAAAAGTGACTCATGTTGGAGCAGCTCCTGAAGGACTGACCCCAAGGAAGCTGGAACAATTCCTGACCCCATGGAATTCAGTATATCCCTACATCCTCATTTCACAGGCCTGGCAGCAATCTCCTCCTTTCCAGACACTGAATGTTGGGAATAAAACTCACCACAGGACGGGAACCCTCAGGAGACCCCACACTGCACCACACTAATAATCAATAATTCCACCTGGATTTGGAAATTTCCGGAAAAAAACTTTCCATGAGAGGCTTCTGAGTTTAACCAACTAGTTAAACACGGATTTGGAGGAGCCAAGAAAAACCGTGGATTCTGGGCCCTGACTTTGAGGTTCTCTGTGGTGGTGAGGCACAGGAGGAGTTTTCAAATGGGCAGGAAAGAATCTTCCAGCCAAGAAAACCTGGAGCATTTCAGGGGATTCCTTTGGATTTACCTTTGGGAGTGCTCTGCGTCTTGGGGACACCTGGAAAAGTCGTTTTCCTCTGCTGAGGCTTTGGTTCTGCATCTTCTGATCCCAGCTGAGCTGCTGGAGACAGAAATGCATGTTGGGATGGAATCATGGAATCATGGAGTGATGGAATGGAAGCATGGAACAGAATCACGGAACGATGGAATGGAACCATGGCATGGTTTGGGTTGGGAGGCACCTAAGAGACATGGACACCTTCCACCAGCCCAGGTGGCTCCAAGCCTCGTCCAAGCTGGCCTTGATGTTCCTCACCTTTTGGCTTGGAGATTTCAGCCATTTCATCCTCTGGATTTGTATCTCCTAGAATTCCCATTTCTTCTGGTCCTGCAACAGCAACAATATCTTCGTCATCTTCATCCTCGGGCGGGTTCTTCCCTGGGAAAGTGCTTTCTTCTTCTTCATCGCCGACTTCGTCGACTGTAACAAAGTTCAGTTCCTCTTTGAGGTGATTGAAGTCGGCCAGGAAATCATCCTCATCCTCGTTAACCTCATCCAGAGTCACCAGAGGATTGTCCTCGTTGTCCTCCTGGATTTCATCCACGGTCACCAAGGCGTTGGGATCGTCGGGCACCTGGGAGGCCGCGCCATCCCCGGCATTGGCTTTCCCCTCCTCGGCGGCGCTCAGCTCCGCGGGCTCGTTGAGGGGCAGCTCCTCCACCTCCCCAATCTCATCCACCGTCACCAAGGGCTCGGCCTTCAGATCCCGCTCCTCAAATTCCCCCCGGGGCCCGTTCCCGTGGGAGCCTGGCTCCTCCTGCTCCGAGATCTCGTCCAGCGTCAGCAGCGCCTGCGGATCCTTCACCGCTTCCGACAGCTCCTCCTCTTCCACCACCTCATCCACCACCACCAGGCCCTGGGGGTCGACGCCCGGCAGCGGCACCGGGGCCTCCTCCTCCTCCTCCCCGATCTCATCCAAGGTGACAAAGGACAGCTCACCTTCGGCTCCGCAACTCTTCCCTTTCCTCTTCTTGGGCGCCGGCTCCGGAGGGTTGGCTTTGGGGGCTTCTTTTCTCTTCCCCCTCGGGGGGTTCCGCCGCGGCATCACCGGAGACTCGGCTTCCTCCAGCACCTCGTCCACCGTGACGAACTCGTCCAGGTTAAACGGGAAGAGCTCTTCCTCCTGGGAATGGAACAGTTAACTGTCATCTCCAGGAGGAACATCCACACATGTTGGATCCAAAAAATAACCCCAGATTTAATTTGAGTGAAACAAACAAACAAACAAACAAACAAAAAAAGTGGTCAGAGCTTAAATTGCAGCTTAAACCTGAGTTAATTTAAATTAATTACTCAGAAATGTTGAACTTCTGAGTCATTAATTTAAATTAACTCAGGTTTAACCTTGTCCACCGTGACAAACTCATCCACATTAAATGGGAAGAGCTCTTCATCCTGGGAATGGAATATTTAACTGTCATCACCAGCGGGATATAAAAAATAACCCCAAATTTAATTTCAGAGTGAAAAAACAAACAAAAAAGTGGTCAGGGCTTAAATTGCAGCTTAAACCTGAGTTAATTTAAATTAATTACTCAGAAATGTTGAACTTCTGAGTCATTAATTTAAATTAACTCAGGTTTAACCTCGTCCACCGTGACGAACTCATCCAGGTTAAATGGGAAGAGCTCTTCCTCCTGGGAATGGAATAGTTAACTGTCATCTTCTCCAGGAGGAACATCCACACATGTTGGATCCAAAAAATAACCCCAGATTTAATTTGAGTGAAAAAAAAAACAAAAAAAAAAGCGGTCAGAGCTTAAATTGCAGCTTAAACCTCAGTTAATTTAAATTAATGACTCAGAAATTCAATATTTCGGATTAATTAATTTAAATTAACTCAGGGTTAACCCCATTCACCGTGACGAACTCATCCAGGTTAAAAGGGAAGAGCTCTTCATCCTGGGAATGGAATATTTAACTGTCATCGCCAGCAGGATATAAAAAAATAACCCCAAATTTAATTTCAGAGTGAAAAAACAAACAAAAAAGTGGTCAGGGCTTAAATTGCAGCTTAAACCTGAGTTAATTTAAATTAATGACTCAGAAATTCAACATTTCTGAGTAATTAATTTAAATTAACTCAGGTTTAGTTCAGGAAGCCAAAGTCCTCTGGAAAAATCGCAGCAGGTCAATAGGGGATAAAATTCCATGGGTAAAATTCAATGGATGAAATTCAGCAGGTAAAAATCAATGGATAAAATCCAGTGGGATAAAGGTCAATCGACAAAATTCAGTGGATAAAATTCAACTGATAAAATTCAGTGGATAAAATTAAAGGGACAAAATTAGTTGGATAAAATCCAGCAGATAAAGTTAAAGGGACGAAATTCAACAGGTAAAATTCAGTGGACGGATTTCAAGGGACAAAATTCAATGGAAAAAAATCAATGGATGAAATTCAATGGAGAAAGGCCAAAGGATAAAACTGAAGGGATAAAATTCAGTGGATAAAGTTTAACAGATAAAATTCAACGGATAAAATTCAGTGGATGAAATTCAGTGGATAAAACTGAAGGGACAAAACTTGGTGGATAAAATTAATTTGGTAAAGTTCAACAGATAAAAGTCAACGGATAAAATTCCTGCCAATTCAAAGTTCTGGGTCCCAAGGAACGGGGGTGCCCCATCCCAAATGATGCCTCTGAATTCTTCCATTGAGAATTCTGAATTTTTGTTACTTTTTTTTGCCAAATTATTCCATCCTACCCTCACATTTTCATGGATATTTAACACAAACTGTGAAACTGGGATTTGGGGATGGATTTATGGGATCTGATCCCAGCTGGGGTTTCCTGGTGGTCTCGGCTCTGTGAGCCTGGAAACAGGGACTGGAGAGATCCAAAGGGAATGGATGCAAAGGGATTCCAGCATCCCAGAGCCCACGGGATCCACGGACACCAGAAGGAAAAAGGGCAGGAATTTGGTGATCCCATTTTGGGAAGAGGGGGAAGATTCCTGAGAGCAGGAACATCATGGAATCCTGGAATGGTTTGGGTTGGAGAAGATCCTAAATCCCATCCAATCCCACACCCTGGAACATCAAAAATCCCCATTTCCATACACTCCATCCTTTTCATCCCATGGTTTTCCATCCTTACCTCCTTCTGCTTTCCAGTGCTGCCGGCGCTGCTTTTCAAAGCTGCAGCACCGCCCCCACCAGGAGCCTGCAAAATGGGACAAAAAAATTCCATGAAATCCCAGGAAATCCCAATCCTCACCGAGCACAGCTTTGTTTGGATCAAGGAGCTGCTCTGGGATGTCCCCACAGCTCCAGGGATTTGCCACCAACGGGTGACACCTGGCTCAGGAGCCTCTTTTCCATCTGTGCAGGGCTTGGAAAAGCAAATTTCAGCTCCCCAGAGGACACGGGGTTTATTCCCACTTGGAGCTGCTCCAAGGAATTCAGTTTGGATTCGCTTCCAAAACAACTTCCATAGGATTTTCCAACCAGCTCCACCCTCCTGGTGCAGCTGAAAGGAACAGGTTACCCAGCAGCTCCTCTGGTGGCCCCAGGATTTATGGAAAAGGGGTGATCCCAGAAACCCAGGGTGGGAGAAGCTCAGGGAACACCTGGGCACTCCTGCCCGCCTCACCTGATTCCCACCAGGATTTTCCTTCGTGCCAGAAGTTCCGCTCTCTCCCTGCTGGCTCTGCTTTGAACTCGTCGGGGATTCCAGCTGGGAATCCTTTTCCTGCTGGGATGAGCTCTTCCCGCCGTCTCCCTGTGCTTCCACTCCGGAATTTCCGTTCCCCTTCCACTGGCTGCTCCCAGCTCCTGCCTGAGCCGCGGTTTTGGGTGGGATTTTCTTCTCCAGCCCTGCTTTGGGGGGGATTTTCTGCTCCCCAGCTCTTCCCAGGGAAGGCTCGGTGATCCTGACGGGAATTTTCTGTTTCAGGATGTCCGGGACAGACACCACAGCCTTCAGCAGGGTTTTCCCAATGCAAGATTCCTTCAGGGACGCAGCGGGATTTACCGGAGCGGCCGCGTGGTTTTCTTCTGATTTTGCAGCTCCCATCCCTTTATTTTGTGGGATTTTAACCGAACTTCCCCCGTGCGTCTCACCAACAGCATTCCCAGAGTTCTCCCCACCCTTGGAGGATGATTTTCCCAGTGTTTTCTCCAGTTCTGTCCCAGCCTTGCCCCCAGTCTTCCCTGGATTTTCCCCAAGTTTGGGCACGGATTCCTCCGCTGTCGCCTCTCTCTCTGCTCCAGCCACATCCAGTTTATTCCCTGGAGCATGCAGAGTTTTTGGGACAGCTTTCCTCTCCGTGGACGTTTCCTGGCTGCTCTTCCCAGCCTCGGGAACGGGAGTTTTCTCCGGAGCAGCCGGCTCCGTGCTGGGCTGGGTGACACCGGGTGACACCGCGGGAGCCTCCTCCGGGCTCGGGGACACTCCAGGGATGGCTCCCGGCGTTCCTCCGGCTGCTGGGGTGGCCTTGCTGGATGATTCCAGAGGTTCCACAGCAAGAGCAGAGGGTTCCTCATCCTCCTTTTGGAGGATTTCCAGCTCTGGCCCATCCCGAGATTTGTCCGTCCCCACTCGGGAAAGCGGCGCCGGTTTCTCCTCCGACCCCGCTCCGGGCGATTTGCTGCCAGCAGGATCCACAGGAATTCCAGGATCCAACCCCTCCACGTCCATCCCTGTGGGTGATTCCCTCGCTGCTCCTCCGGCCTGCGACTCGGGAATCTCCAGTTGTCCCGCTGGAATCTCCTCCGGGACATTTGGGGTGGGAATTTGGCCTTTCTTGGCCTCTCCCGATGGATTCCCAGCTGGTTTTTGCACCGTTCCTGAGCCCTCTGGGGTTTTTTTCAAGCCAGAGCTAAAAGCATTTAAAAGAAACAAAAATCAAACCATGGGGAGAGAATTCCAGAAGTCTCAGAAAGCTCCGGATGCCACCGGTGGGAGTTTTTTCTGGAGCAGGAGGAAATGGGATTGGGAATTCTGTGGGAAAAGGCGACACTTGAGGTGAATAATTCACATTTTGGAGACCTCAGGTCTCGGAAAATTTCCGTCCCACAGAAGGAAAATTGGGAGTATCCCACCAAAAAGATGCTCCTGGATAAGGGAATTAGAGGAGCTTTGCTCTGTCTGCAGCTCCCAAGCCCAAGAGAGCAGGTTTGGATTTGGGATCAGGTTTTCGTTTGGGTTTAAAATCCCTGATTTCCATGGAGAACCCTCTGGGATAATGCAGCCCAAGGCGCCACAGGATGGAGCTTTCCAGGGAATTTCAGACTTCCCTGAGGGAAAGAATCCCACAGGATGAGCTTGGGAAGTGCTGGAATTAGGGATGGCTGTGCCTGGAGCACGCATTGCAGCAGAATTCCAGCAGGGAATTTCTGCTCCAAAACCTGGAAAAATCAGGAATGTCCAGGAGAGCGGGATTTGGGATCCTCCAAAGGGATTTTCCCATCAATTCAACACTTCTGGCTGTGCTCAGTTTGTTTTCTACTGGGATGCACAGAAAACTCCTGGGATTAAATGGAAACCCCCCCCACCCTGGATTCATGGAAAATGTGACCTGGGAAAAGCAGAGCCCAGGAGTGAAGTTTAATTAATTAAAGTTTCAGAAAAATCATTAATAATTAAAATAATAATTCAGCTGTTTTCTGCTCCCTAAGAAATAGAATAAATTAATTGTGTGCATGTGGAGCAGGGAGAAATGTCAACTTTCCAACTTTTCAGAAGCTGGGACTCATGGAAAAGTCACATTTTAATTTTAATTTTTAATTCCACTTGTCTGGAATCAAGAAGCGGCTGTGAGGAAGAGATTCCCATTAATTTGGGAATTAATGCTCCCAAAATTCAGCAGTTTCATGGAATGACAAGGAAAGAAATGGGATCTGGGAATACAGAGCTTTTCCATAACAGAATTCCTTAAATTTGAGGATGATCCTTACACAATTTGTGGGTTTTAACAACAAAACTCATCCAGAAATCCGAGTTGGAATCACAGAAAAAAAGGGATCGAAGCCATATTTAACAAAAATTCCTAAAAATTTCTGGGAATTCAGCAGTTGGGAAAAGGCATTCCAGAGGCAGGGATAGAGGGAAGAGCTGCAGGATGGAATAAAAGCAACAAGAGGAGCCAGGACATGAGCAGGGGAAAAAACAAGGAAAAACTCCACAGAAATTGGGGTTTCACGCCATTTTTCCATGATTTTTTTAATGAATCCCAAAATTTTGGCTCTGGAGGACATGGAGTGGGAAGGAGGAGCAGCAGGACACAGCTGGAGGGAGGCTCAGCAATCCCTAATCGTGGATGAACATTCCAAGAGGGAAAAGAAATGGATAAAATTCCCAAAAATCCTCTCAGGCTGTACCTTCCTTTGCTCCCATCCTCTCTCTTCACTTCCTTCTTCCCGGTTTCAGCCTGGAAAACAAAAATCCCAATCCCTGAGGGTGAAATCCCAGACCTGAGGGAAATATCCCAACCCTGAGGGAAAAATCACGATCCTGAGGGAAATCCCACCCTTTAGGAAAAAAACCCAAACTCTGAGGGAAAAATCCCAACCCTGAGGGAAAAATTCCATCCCTGAAGAAAATCCCAACCTTGAGAGTAAAATCCCAAACCCTGAGGGGAAAATCCCAATTCTGAGGGAAGAACTCCAACTCTGAGAGAAAAATCCCAAACCTGAGGGGGAAAATCCCAACCCTGAAGGGAAAAAATCTCAAACTCTGAGGGAAAAATCCCAGCCCTGCGGGAAAAATCCCAACCCTGAGGGAAAAGCCCTGACCCTGGCGGGGAAAAAATCCCAACCCTTAGGGAAAATCCTAATCATGAGGGAAAAACCCAATCCTGAGAGGGAAATCCCAACTCTGAGGGGGAAATCCCAGTCCTGAGGAAAAAATACCATCCTTGAAGGGGAAAATCCCAACCCTGAGGAGGAAATCCCATCCTTGTGGGAAAAAATTCCAAACTGTGAGGGAAAAATCCCAACCCTGAGGCAAAAATCAGGCTCTGAGGGAGAAAATCCCAACCTGAGAGAAAATCCTGGTCCTGAGGGAAATCCCATCCTTGAGGGAAAAAATCCCAAATCCTGAGGGAAAAGTCCCAAACCCTAAGGTAAAATTCTAACCCTGAGGGGGAAATCCCAATCTTGAGGGAAAAATCCAATCCTGAGGGGGAAATCCCAATCATGAGGGAAAAATTCCAACCCAGAGGGAAAAAAAGTCCCAAATCCTGAGGAAAAATTCCAACCCTGACAGGAAAATCATGATCCTGACAGGAAAATCATGATCCTAAGGGAAAAATACATCCTTGAAGGAAAAATCCCTAAACCCTGAAGGAAAAATCCCAATCCTGAGAGAAATCCCATCCTTGAGAGAAAATATCCCAACCCTGAGGGAAAAACCATGATCCTGAGGAAAATCCTATCCTTGAGGGAAAATATCCCAACCTCTGAGTAAAAATCCCAACCCTGAGGGAAAAAATCCCAATCCTGAGAGAAAAATACCATCCTTGAAGGGAAAAATCCCAATCTCTGAAGGAAATCCCAAACTCTGAGGGGAATATCCCAAACCTTGACAGGAAAATATCCTAACCCTGAGGGAAAATCTTGACCCTGGGGGGAAAAATTCCAATCCTGAGGGGGAAATCCCGACTCTGAGGGTGAAATCCCAATCCTGAGGGAAAAATTCCAACCCTGAGGGAGAAAAATTCTGACTGTGAGGGAAATCTCATTCTTGAGGGAAAAATCCCAAACCCTGAGGGAAAAATGCCAACCCTGAGGGAAAAATCCAAATCCTGAGGGGGAAAATCCCAATCCTGAGAGGGAAATCCCAATCCTGAGGGGGAAAATCCCAGCCCTGGGGCAGGGAAGGAAATCCCAACCTCGAGGGAAAAAAAATCCAAACCCTGAGGAAAAATTCTGACCATGAGGGAAGATCTTGGCCCTGAGGATAAAATCCCAACCCTGAAGGAAATCCCATCCCACAGCTCTTTGCAGGAAGGTTCTCCCATCCCAAAAAAAACCCAAATGGTGGAAAATATGGAATTTTTACCTCAGGAATGTCTCCGTGGGAGGACAAGGAGCAGGTGAGTGTGTGTTCTCCTATGGAATATGGATATTGCTGCAGGAAACTGTGCATGGAGCGCGCGGATTTGGGGCTGTCCAGGTGCAGGATTGCCTGAGGGAAAAAAAATCTTGGTAATTCCTTAATTTATGGATAAAATGAGAATTTTTAAACCTGCTGGAATGTCTTGTTTTTTCCCTGTCATTTTCCAGGCGTAAAAAGGGTTAAAAGTCACTTTAAAATGGCTCAATTTTGGTCCTAAAGGTGGAACTAACTTGGGTGTTTTGGGTTTTAAAATATTTTTCCTGGATTTGGCAATTTTCAAAATATATTCTGGGTTTTTTTCAATTTTTGGGGGATTTTTCTTGGGTTTTCTGGAATTTAAAAACTACTTCCTTGGATTTTTAGGATTTAAAAAGCATTTTCAATGGATTTTGGCATTTTAAGGGCATTTTCCTTGTTTATTGGGGATTTAAAGGACATTTGCCTTGGATTTTAAAGAATATTTCTATGGGTCTTTTCTTTTTGTTTTTGGGACTTGAAAAACATTTTCTTGGCTTTTCTGTGATTCAAAGGATATTTTCGTTGTTTTTCTTGGGATTTAAAAACATTTTTAAATTTTTTTTTCCTTATTTAAAGACCATTTCCTTCTTTTTTTGGGATCTAAAA